>CM042849.1:73413147-73835647 GCA_023653725.1 Bungarus multicinctus
CCCTCGGGAGTGAGTATTTAAGATTATTTTACTGTCAAACGTCTGCCAACTGTTTTGCCCTCTTGTATCGCAGAACAAAGGAGTTATTTCCTGTTGATTTTCAGTTTGATTTGGCTCTTTCAGATTACATAACAGTTTAGTGGAAAATATGAATGGTCATTCCTATAGGAGTTTTGCTTGGAATTCTGCTATTATGCTAGAATTAAGTGCATTTGCTAGCTCACTGCACAAAACCTGCACTTTCTGTTTGTCCACTCATGACAACACAATGTTCTCATAACGGAGTTCCTCGACAATACTGCTGATATTTCTTTTGAATAGTCTCATACATTTTAAAATTAAAGCTGCGTATTTGGCCTAATAGCAAGGATTTTCCATTACTAATTCCCATTTAATAAATTTCTGCCATCAGTAAGCTGTTGGATAAATTGTGTGCATGTAGAAGTGTAAGATTTTAGCTTTAATCGGGAATAGTTTTATCTGAAACTAGATAATGTTCCTTTTGCTTTGGATGGTGAGATGCATTCCTTTATTTCTGATCGGACCATACAGAACCATCCATTTCTAGGTTTTATTTCTTACCGATTGCTAGGAATAAATGTGCAACCAGTTCAGTGTGCTGGTTTTTTTTTTGCTTATAATATTTGAAATTATGTGCTTAATGATAGTGTTTGAACTGCAGACACCTTTTTATTTATTATTTTTTGTCATGCTTACAAGATAATAGGTATAAGGTAGAAACTCATAGTTTATGAATACATGGATACCTAAATACATATAATAAAAATAAAAAAATAAAAGAACAAAGGACAGAACGGCAGGCCCGGTGGTGCACTTATGCACACCCCTACCGACCCTAGGAAAAGGGGTAATCACCTTTTTTTATTTCTTTTATTATTTTATTTTGTTAGTCCCTTACAGATAATAGGTAGAAGATATACATAGGTTATGAAGTAGTATAGATTTTATGGCGTGACTGATTACGATTGATTTTCTCTCATTGCAGCTCACATGATATCCAGTCCCAAACCGTGTTTGCCACCATCACTTTATACCATTAGAGTTGTCGAAACAATGCTGTTTGCTGCATGTAGTACCATAAAGACTTTCAGGTACCTTGACCTGAAAGGTGGCAGTTAGATTTGGAAGACCTATACAAACCCACCCTTTTGTGGCACCCTTCCCTCGGAAAGCCTACATTCATGGCAGAAAATCAAGAAGGTAGCGTTCCTAATTTTTGCGCTTGCTTTTTTCTCTTTTTTATTGGTACTTCCAAAGCCCGGATAAACCATTGTACATGTAAGAAACCGCCGTATTGATGGCATATTATGTACATGATTGTGTTGAAGCTGTGTACTCTTTCAATGTAGAATTAGAGTATGAGAAATGTTTAGTGAAGGTATTTTAACCAACCCACAGGAGAACTAAGTTTTGTTTCATGTTCAGGCAGGCTTTGGAAATCAGTGAAACACAGATTGCGAGATATTAACAACACGGTATTCTCATATTCTTTTTCTTATCTTCAAAATTAGTATGGATGTGTTATTATATGATTTGAATGTTTGTTTTTGGTCTTTTTTATTGTAGTCCACCACAATATACATCCTGGGAGGGCGCTAGATAAATGTGATAACTAGATAAACCATCTAATTGATCCTCATTTGACGGATGCCTTTGGTCCTGTATCAAACCATGATAGGAGTTCCAGGGTTATCCCTATCTTTTAATATCAGAGCTTGAGGCCATAGAAAAGAAGACTGATGGTGTTCCACTGCAACGTCCCTCTGTTTGTTCAAATTGCCATTAAGAAGTTCCAGCCGGACACCTCCTGGTTTGAACCTGTTCGCTGCTAACCCTGGAGGCATTTTAGGATGCATAAGCCGGGCGTAATACAGGGGGTAACTGCAAACCTGTGGCCCTACCCAAAAGTACGTCCACTACAGCTATAGAGGTGACTCGAAGTAAAGCGACCCAGCGTGAGCGCTTGTAGACGGGTGGGAACCAAAGGGGGGGGGAAAAAAGGAAGGTCCCAAGACTCGTACATAATCGGTCTAAGAATAGGGAACAGGAGCCAGCGGCAGTGAGCACGGAAAGCAGATGAATTGCACAGGGGGGTAGAAGGGATTTGGGGGGGAGCACAGGGGAGGTCAGTCAAAACTCATGAGGCAAAGTAGACGTTGAGCTGTAGGACAGATTACATTGTAAAAACATGTCCCTTAGCTGTGGCGGCACCAAATAGTTTCTTCGCTCTTTTTTTGTTGCCTCAAAATTTCCTTTTATAGCTGGCGAGCTGCTGCATACTTCTAAAAAGCCATTAATGAGACCTGTTAGAGCAGTTCGCAAGCTTACTTTCTTGGTGTGATTCAAAAACACTGGCCTTAATGTATTTTAGAAGTACAGTAATGAAACAGAGCAAGCACATACAAAGTTCTGTGTGGGGTGGGTGGGAAATGTATTCAAATTAAATTTAAATCACAATAAAGTATTTTCTGGAATGATAATAAGCAAATTGTCGTAAAGTCGCATTGTAATGTTTGACTACTCAAACCAGAATAAAGATTTTATTTAGTTTATTTAGTTTTATTTATTTTGGCAAACCAGTTATCAGATTACAGTATAAAGCATAAACTGTTATAAAGACAGGAAATGGATAGAATAGAAGAAAATAGAAAACAACAGATGACAGGAACGGCTAGCCATGTGTTGGTGCGCTTTCACGCATCCTAATAGACTCTTTAGAAAGTCAGGTTGAGTTCAATAGTAACGAGTCTAAGTTAAAGCCGCTTTGGGTTTGGGAAAACCACAGAGTCAGTAGTGTATTCCCAGACAGTGACCACTCTGTTGCTGAAGTCGTAGTTCCCTTCGGTGCCTTCAATCAAGTTTGGTGCGGTTTAAACCCTTGAGTTTTGTATCTATTGTTTGCTCTTGTTGTTGTTAATGGTTGAAGCTGATGTATATATATTAATATATATCTATATATAAGAGATATATGATCGGTGGTTCTTCGGTTTTCGCCCGCGTAGAGTTGGAAAAGATGTAGGCACGTTTCGATGAACTCAGTCATCATGTTCAGGCTTCTGGTCTTCGCCTTGTCGTCTCAGAGTGATGGGAGCGTGCGCTGCTTGCTTCTTCTTCCTTTGTAACTACTAGTGGTGTGTGACTTGATTGGGTGGGGCTGGCTTGTGTTCTGAGTGGGATGGGGGTTTTTTCTCATTATTTTGGGTTTGTGCTGTGTTCTGATGGGTGGGGGGTTGGCCGTGTGTCCTCATTGGCTACACTGTGTGTTATCTGTTCTGGTGGGGGGTTTGGTTGTACTCCGGTTTAGTCTCAGTTGCTGGGGATTTTGAGCTGGGGGCTTGGGATCCTATTGTTTGGCTTCGCCGTTCGGGGGCGTGGCACATCTTTCATGGGGCATTCATTTGTCCCTCATGTCTGGGTGGGGGGGGTTGAAGCAGGTAGTGATCAGCTCTGTGTAACGGCTTCTGTCCCGTGGTCGTGTTTTCATCTTCTGTGTGGTGTGAAGGGTTCTGCTTTCTGGTGACGTGTGGTGGTAGTTTCTGTGTGGCCCTCGTGGGTGTGGGTCTGGTGTCCTTTATGTTAGGTACTCTCTTTGTTAATGAGGGCGGGTTTCCAAATGGCTGGTAGGCGGAGGTGTCATCTAGTTTATTCATGCTGTGTGGGCGTTTTTATATCTCTATGGCT
The DNA here is from genome assembly GCA_023653725.1 of Bungarus multicinctus. Classification (NCBI taxonomy): domain Eukaryota; kingdom Metazoa; phylum Chordata; class Lepidosauria; order Squamata; family Elapidae; genus Bungarus; species Bungarus multicinctus. The sequence continues at coordinate 73,416,850 of CM042849.1, forward strand.
TCTCTGATTATTCTGTTGTTGAAGTGTTCAGTTTTGGCGATAGTTCTGGTATTTTAAGTCAATCTTGTGTCCTGTGGCTTTGAGGTGTTGGACCAGGAAGAGGTCGGTTCTTCTTTTTGATTGAGTTCTTATGTTCTCAATGCGTGCACTTATCCTTCTGTTTGATTTGTCCAATGTATGTGGTGGGGCAGGAGGTGCACGGGATTTGTATACTCCTGGTTTTCTAACTCAATTTGTCTTTAGGGTTTCTTAGGCTGGTGGATATTTTTCCGTTTGTGCACGAATGCTGTTGTTGTGTTTTTGGAGGATCTTGCTGATTTTGTCTGTAGTGCCTTTTATATATGGGAGGAGGGCTTTGCCATTTTCTTGTTCTCTGTCTTGGATTTTGGTTGGGGTTTCTTTTTGGATTAGGTGAGTAATCTTTCTTCTTTGGAATCCATTTGCTGTTAGTACGTTAGTGAGAGTGTGTAGTTCGGTTTTTAGGTGTTGTTCATCGGCTAAGCATTTTGTTCTGGAGATGAGTGTCTCAGCTACGGAATTGAAACCAGCCTGACCAAAACCAACCCTGATGATGCGAACAGAATCAGACTCGAAATTACCAACATCCTCTGCACTAGCAAACCACCCAAAAGCAACTTATCCAAAGAAGAACAAACTGCACTACTTAACCTGAAAAAAGACACCAGCATAATAATCCTACCAGCAGACAAGGGCAACGCGACAGTGGTTATGAACACATCCGACTACCAAACCAAGTTAACCAACCTACTCCAAGACCCCACATACAAACCCCTAAACACAGACCCCACCACCTACCTAGAAAAAACCACCAGATCTAAAATAAAAGCCTCCCCCATCAGCGAAGAAATCCAGCAAAGAATCATACCCAGAGAGAAATCATCCAGATGCCCTAAGCTTTATGGTCTCCCCAAGATACACAAAGAAGGAACCCCACTTAGACCTATAGTCAGCTCCATAGGCTCACCTCTACAAAACCTAGCCAAATTTCTCGCCAAACAACTACAGCCCTATGCTGAATCCATCAACTCACATGTAAGAAACTCATTCCAGTTCATCGAGATCATAAGAAACAAAACTTACAACCCAGTGATCTATTAGTGAGCTTCGATGTCATATCCCTCTTCACCCAAGTGCCTATAAAAGAAGCCTTGACAGCCATCCAAAATAAATACAACCCCCCCAAGCACATCCTAGATCTGACCAACCACTGCCTATCCAATACATACTTCACCTACAATGGACAAAAATACAAACAAATAGAAGGAGCACCCATGGGATCACCCCTCTCACCTGTCATCGCAACCTTTACATGGAACACTTTGAAACACAAGCTCTAGAAAAATATGATCACAAACCCAAACTCTGGCTCAGATACGTAGATGACACCTTCATAATCTGGCCACATGGGAAAGAAAAACTGAACAACTTCCTCACACACCTCAACAGCCTACACTCCAAAATACAATTCACCATGGAAACAGAAGCTAACAATCAACTTCCCTTCCTAGATGTCTTAGTATACAAAAAATCCAATGGCTCCCTAGGACACACCATCTACCAGAAGAAAACACATACAAACCGCTATCTACACGCACTCTCACACCACCACCCAGCACAGATCAATTCCGTAGCTGAGACACTCATCTCCAGAACAAAATGCTTAGCCGATGAACAACACCTAAAAACCGAACTACACACTCTCACTAACGTACTAACAGCAAATGGATTCCAAAGAAGAAAGATTACTCACCTAATCCAAAAGAAACCCCAACCAAAATCCAAGACAGAGAACAAGAAAATGGCAAAGCCCTCCTCCCATATATAAAAGGCACTACAGACAAAATCAGCAAGATCCTCCAAAAACACAACATTAAAACAGCATTCTGCACAAACGGAAAAATATCCACCATCCTAAGAAACCCTAAAGACAAAATTGAGTTAGAAAACCAAGGAGTATACGAAATCCCGTGCACCTCCTGCCCCACCACATACATTGGACAAACTAACAGAAGGATAAGTGCACGCATTGAAGAACATAAGAACTCAATCAAAAAAGAAGAACCGACCTCTTCCCTGGTCCAACACCTCAAAGCCACAGGACACAAGATTGACTTTAAAAATACCAGAACTATCGCCAAAACTGAACACTTCAACAACAGAATAATCAGAGAAGCCATAGAGATAGAAAAACGCCCACACAGCATGAATAAACGAGATGACACCTCCCGCCTACCAGCCATTTGGAAACCCGCCCTCATTAACAAAAGAGTACCTAACATAAAGGACACCAGACCCACACCCACGAAGGCCACACAAGAAACTACCACCACACTTCCACGCAGAAAGCAGACTCACACCCACACAGAAGATGAAACACGACCACGGACCAGAAGCCGTACCACAGCTGCATCACTACCTGCTTCAAACCCCCCCAACCCATACCATGAAGGGAACTGATGCCCACCATGAAGATGTGACACGACCACGAACGCGAAGCCAAACAATAGGATCACAGCTCACCAGCTCAAATCCCCCAGCAACTGAGACTAACCGGAGTACAACCAAACCCCCACCAGAACAGAACACACCCCCAGCCAATCAGAACACAGCCAACCCCCCAACCAATCAGAACACAGCCAAACCCCCAACTAATGAGAACACACCCCCACCCAATCAGAACACAGCCAAGCCCCCACCCAATCAAGTCACACCCCCACTAGTAGTTAAAAGGAAGAAGCAGCTGCAAGCTCACATCACTCTGAGAAGCACAGGGCCGAAGACAGAAGCCTGAAGATGATGAATGAGACTTCATCGAAACGTCGCCTAAATATTTCCAACTCTACGCGGGAGGAAAACCCGAAGAACCAAAGATCCACATACAAATACCCGCGAAAATCTCCGAAAACAAATATATATATATATATATATATATATATATATATATATATATATATATATATATATATATATATAGTGGTCATCTTTGGTTGCATCTTGTTTTTTAATTTCTTAAGTGAAGTACTGCTGTTCTTAAATTTATTTATTTTAAAATACATGTGTGCTGTCTTTCTTTCTGATTAAAGTATTGCTTTTAGCTGGATATGGCTGTTCGTGTCATTATGTATGTATTTATGTGGGGAGGACACTTCGCATTCTTGTCAAATGAAGCACAGGCATTCCATTCTAAAAAGGCCAATCTGATGGAATAATGATTTTCCCATCAACAACTTCCAAAAGAAAACAATATTGAACTAATCTTTAAAAGTATTTGAATAAGACACTAAAGTAGAATTGCCATTGAATAAACAAATCACAGCATTGTGACAAGACATCTTAAAGGACCACCCTCAAACTGCATTACCAAGTCTGTAATGTAATAGCCTAAAGCAGAAAATGTGCCCCATTGAGATGACATGGTATTCACTGTTGACATGCAGAATTATTGCAGAAATAAAAAGTTCAGGGTTTTTTTTTAATTGTGTGCTCCCTTTTAAAAAAATTATATTGAAAGGCATATTTCCTTGGGCTTAAAAATATTGATGATTTCTAAGAAAGTACAACTTTAATACCAAATTTAATATTGAATGTAAACTGGCTCTGGCTATAATAATATCTGTAAAACTCCAACTTTTCAAATAATTGTTAAAATTAAAGCTTTGCAGATTTAAAAAAAAATACATATTAATGTTTTATTCCAAAATCAAAAGCAGCTATTTCATTTTCTATGAAATGTTGTAAATGCACTATATGATACAGAGACAAGTAATATTATACTTTCTGAAACACAACTTTAATCTTTTGAATGTTTTCAAATTGGGTTGTCTGGAATTTAGTCAGATCTGAACATGTTAAAATTACATGGCCAAATGAAAATATATATCCTTTCTTGAAATATATTTTAGAAGAAAATATGTGTCCTTAATATTTTTCAGTTAAAAAAAAACAAGCTTTTTATTTTTCCTATTTGTTAGGACTGATATTAAGATTTAATCAGTGCCTATTTTCATCTTTAACTACTGCTTTTAGTTTGGGAAGAACTTCTTTCCTTTTATTGTAAGGTGGAGCTTTATGCTTGAAATGAAAGCAGAATTTATGCTAATATGAAAGTTTCATCCAAAGTCAGTTGCATGTATTTAAGCAGAAAAATTGAGTTTCAGTAAAAAAAAAAAAAAAACTTCATTTGTATGAAAATTTATTGTAGTAGTATCCATGGCATCCAAAGCTGTACGTACGTACGTATATATGTATGTATGTATGTATTTTTATACATACTACTGTATGTAACGCCCTCTACATGGGGCTCCCGAATGGGAGCATCCGGAGGCTTCAACTGGTACAGAATGCGGCCGCGCGGGTGGTTATGGGGGCGTCAAGGTTCTCTCATGTGACGGCCCTCCTACGCGAGCTGCATTGGTTGCCAGTGGCCTCTCGGGTGCGCTTTAAGATTTTAGTGTTAACTTTTAAAGCGTTCCATGGCATCGGACCAGGATATTTACAAGACCGCATTCTGCCATTTTCCTCTCACCGTCCGGTGCGCTCCCACAGAAAGGCTCTTTTGCGGGTCCCGTCGGCATCTATGTGCCGGCTGGTGACCCCAAGGAATAGAGCCTTCTCTGTGGGGGCGTCTGCCCTCGGGAATGGTTTGCCTCCGGAGTTACATACAGCCACGGACTTGAGGACCTTCAGGCATGCCTTGAAAACCTGGCTCTTTGACCAGGCCAGCTTGGGCTGATTTTAGATTTGGGTGTTTTAATTTTTATATTAAATTTTAGGGTTTTAGGGAGGGGTTTTAATTGTTTTCAGCCAGGGCCTTTAGTTTAATTTAGTTTAAACTTTTATATATTTATTGTTTTAATTGTATGGCTGTGCACCGCTCCGAGTCCTTCGGGAGAGGAGCTGTATATAAATATTATTATTATTATTATTATTATTATTATTATTATTATTATTATTATTATTATTATTATTATTATTGTTATTGTTATTGTTATTGTTATTATTTTATTAATTTATTTAATATGCTGCCCATCACCTCAGCAAAGCAGCTCTGGTCCCCATATTAGACTTTTGAATAGCAATTTTAATTACTTCCCTTTCTTTCCAACCCTTTCTGAGTTAATTCCAAAACTTGAAATACTAGTGCAGGGGTGTCAAACTCGATTTCATTGAAGGCCACATCAGGGTTGTGTTTGACCTTGGGGAGGGGTGGATGTGGCCAGGGTAGGCGTGGCTAGCTCAACGTCTGTCATGTCAGTGGCTCCTGTGGTGGCCTGAGCTCCGTTTTCACTGGCAGAGGGTGGCCATCGCAGCCTCCTGACTTCTGTTTTCACTGGACCCATGGACTAGTCCTTTGCTGTTTCTAGTGGAGCCCCGTGGGGCAGATCTAAGCACCCTTGAGTTGGCCTTGAGTTTGACACCCCTGTACTAATACATGTCCAGCAAATTTATCCTCACTCCAGTTGAGTTTTGTTTGTAGTCTTCAAAGGTTGCGAGAAGCATTATTTTTAATCTAGCCTTTTAATCTACCTGGTATGAATACTTCCCTGTTTGGGTTGGAATTAGTTTTCAAGTAATAGTTCTGAATCACAGTTACATTGCCATTGCAAAAAAGCCTCCCTCCCCTTTTTAAGTTATTTGACTAGCATGTCAGACTTGATGAATAAATGAGAGCCAGTTCAAAGGTTTTTTTTTTAAATTTTCTCAGAATAATAAGAGTTTTCAATTGAGTTTCCTTCACAAATTTATTAACTTTTTCTCTGGTTAAGTAAACCAGAGAGGAATATAAACATTTACTGATACACAAAGCTAGCATTATATCTTGCAAATTCTTAAAAGACACATATCAGAAAGATAAGAAGGATAAAGAATTTCCCTGCCCCACTTTTTCACTTCAGAGCACTTTGTGAAACTGCTGGTCAGTATCCCATGTGCTACAAATATATATTGCAGTATAATAGATTTTGATAAATACATTTTGATAAAGCATAAAATCCAATTGGCTAATTTATAGCTTTGTATCTATATTTAATATAGAATCAATAACAGGGTTATATTTTGAGGTTGTTGTCTTTTAGGAAATGTATATTCCTAAGAGAAATCTAATTTAAAAAGTAAAATTAAAATAGGCCACAAAATGACCAAAGTTACATAGAATCATGAGATTAAAACAGAGATCTCTGTTAGCTTGTCCTTTACCAAGAGAAATAAATTTTCATTCTACTGATCCAGGGGCAGACTTTTTTTTTCTGGAACCCACTTTTTAAAATGTATGTTGAAACGTGATATATACTATAGTTAAAATCTACAAACTTATGTATTTCCTTCTTATGGGCTTAAGTTATTGAAACCAAGTCCACCATATTTGGGGGCATTAGATTAGGCCATCTAAAAAAAAAGAAAATGGAAAAGAGAAGGAACATTAACAAAAGAGAAGGAGCATAACTGGATAGAAGCATTCCTGTCAAACAGACAACAGATGGTCAAAATTGGGAGCGTCCTATCAAATTCCGTACCTGTCAACAGTGGTGTCCCCCAAGGCAGTGTTCTAGGACCAACTCTTTTCATACTCTACATAAATGATCTCTATGATCATATCAAGAGCAACTGCGTTCTCTTCGCTGACAATGTAAAGCTATTCAACACCACAGACAATACTGCTACCCTTCAAAAAGACCTTGACTATGTATCAGAAAGGTCAAACAAATGGCAACTTCAAATCTCAACAAATAAATGCTCTGTCCTACATATTGGCAAAAATATCAGAAAATAAAATACAGGCTGAATAGTCAAGACCTTGTTGATGATCCAAACTCTGTCAAGGACCTTGGAGTACTCATCTCAAATGACCTAAGTGATAGAGCCCACTGTAACTACATAGCCAAAAAGGCATTAAGAGTTGTTAACCTAATCTTACGTAGCTTTTTCTCTGGTAATATTACACTACTAACTAGAGCATACAAAACATTTGCTATTTCAGTACTCGAATGCAGCTCATCAGTTTGGAACCCACATGATGTATCTGACAGTAACACAGTTGAGAAAGTCCAGAAATATTTCACAAGAAGAATTCTCCACTCCTCTACTCGTTGCAGAATACCTTATGCCACCAGACTTGAAATTCTAGACCTAGAAAACCTAGAACTGCGCCGCCTTCGGTCCGATCTAAGTATAGTACATAAAATCATACATTGCAATGTCCTACCTATCAATGAATACTTCAGCTTCAACCATAACAACACAAGAGCAAACAATAGATACAAACTCAAGGTTAACCGCACCAAACTTGATTGCAGGAAATAGGACTTCAGCAACAGAGTGGTCAATGTCTGGAATACTCTACCTGACTGTAGTTTCTTCCCCAAACCCCAAAAACTTTAACCTTAGACTGTCTACTATAGACCTTACTCCTTTCCTAAGAGGTCTGTAGGGGGCGTGCATAAGCGCCCCGATGTGCCTACCATCCCTGTCCTATTGTTTCTTTTATATTTTTTTTTTATTTTTCTTATATGTATCCATGTATTCATAACTATGTTTTTACTTATACCTATTATCTTGTAAGCAATTGATGAATAAATAAATAATAATATTGGTTCCTGACTGGTCATCAGTAATCTTGAAGTTTCTTCTTTCCTTCTTTCCAGTATAAATATGTATCCACATAAACATCAGAAGATAAATAGATACTTACTGTCAGCTATAGACATATTGACTTTATTGTGTAGGTTCCGAACTTAGTAAAATATTACAGCTGTACAAGTTACAGCTTGAAATTCACAAGTTCACTAAACCATAGAAAAACCTAATGGCGTGATATAATCTCAAACATATTTGCATAGCTCTTGTTTTTACATTGTTTTTCTGAGAAAATTTAATGAAAAAATTACAATCAATATTGGTTTATTGTTTAGTTGTAGATTTGAACCTGCTGAAGGAGGAAGTAAGAATGTATAGCTGCACTCCACGCAACTTCTCAGTGTCAGTACGAGAGGAATTGAAACGAACAGACACCATTTTTTGGCCACTTTGTCTGCTGGTTAAACGCTGCGGTGGAAATTGTGGCTGTTGTCAACATTCTTGCAGTGAATGCCAATGTGTCCCTACCAAAGTCACCAAAAAGTATCATGAGGTATAGTATTAAAAAAAACAGGGCCAAGGAAAACTATAATAATAGATGATGATTAGCAAACTATCATGCTTGAATGGCAATATTTGAGGTTCCAATTTGCAAATCATTTTTTGAAGCAGTTTCGTCTTGTCTTGGCAAACTGACACCTTAAGACGTCCTTTATGTTACTTCCAACTGCTAGTTTGTTAGGGAAATAGCAGGTGAATAACAAGTAGAAGAACTACAGTCTTGCATCTGTAAGGATTTGATTAATTGATTTCTGTATCCTGAACTAAGAAAAGCTTTTGCATGTAGTTTATTTCAATATTAAATTACTTGTTAATTGGGATCTCCAATTTATGAGGATCACAATTTTAAGTCATTATATTGATTTATATTTGCAAATGTTGGAACAAAAAAGCCAAAGCCTTCTTTAGTAATCTATTTATGGGTCAAGATATATTGGGCCATGAATATGATTGCAAGATGAATATGTACCTGTCAAAGACAAATACTGATTTCTAACACAGGAATGTGGTATTTATTTAAAGATTTGCTTTCTTTAATGGCATTTAAAATGACAGCTGAACTGTTCTCTTGCAGGTCCTGCAGCTGAAACCCAGAAGTGGTGCAAGAGGATTGCATAAATCTCTGACAGATGTCCCTTTGGATCATCATGAGGAGTGTGACTGTGTGTGTAAAGGAAATACAGAAGGATAAAAGGAACTTCTTTCTTCTACAGCACATTGAATTTGACGCTTATTCTGTTCTGGGGCTTGTGCATTAATCTCCTTGTATAATCTCGGTTGTTTCCTTTGAAAAATCTTCCGTGTTCAAGATTGATGGTTCTGGGGAGATGAAGAGAGAAGAAATGAAACTGGGATTATATATGCAATGTAACAGCACATCAAAGCCCATTAAAACTATGAGCAGAAGGCATTAATGAGGATTTGTTTTCCTCCACCTTGATATAAACATATAATATCATCTCTTTTTCAGCTCATCCTGAATTTTAAGTTTAGAAATGCTCAAAGCCCGAACTTTTCTAATAGCCTTCCTTCTGCAGGTCAGTTACTTCTGGCTTATCATTCTAAACAGCTGGGATCTTACTTCACTTATTGCAATAACTCTACACATCCTAAATTAAAGTGTTAATTGCTTAAAACTGTGTTACTCTGAGTTAAACTTATATTTTTCACTTATAGATGTGAAAAAGACTGCACACTTTTCTATGTTTTTTCCCAGTCAGGTTCCTATCATTTTGCAAAAATGCCTGGTTAGTATATGTGAGCAAGGAGGAAAAAATTGAAACCAATGAAGTGTCTTTATTCCTCCCATTAGTGCCTTCAAGGTTTTTTTTTTGTTTGTTTATATTTTTATATTTTTGTTGTGTACATTTTTATACTCTTTGATGGCATAACAATTTGCTTTTCTAATCTTGTTAAATATATCTATTTTTTACCAAAGGTATTTAATTTTCTTTGTATTTACAACCTAGAAAAAGTGTATTTTAATCTTGTAAAACCTGGAGTCAGCGTTACAGGAAGAGAATAGAAAGAATTACTGGTTGTATAATTTAAGGAATGTAGTGGTGCATGTGCACATAGAAAAATAAAGCAGATGAAAATATCACTCCGACTTTACAGTTGTAGATAAGTAGATTCATGATGCTGGGATAAGAAGGAACATAATAGCTGTTTTAAGCCTTTTTATATTCTAGTACCTTGAACTAGAGAAAATGTCTGTGAACATAGAAGCAGGCTTCAGCATGCATAAATAAGAAAATAAAAACCATTTGTTGCATGAGAGATTACTGGCATAAATCTGATAAGCATCAGAATACTTATCAGAGGATAGCTGTCAACCTGCATTGCACTGGCTTGAATGGGTTATATATCTGTACCATCTACATCCCGGCAGAATTGTTTTTTGCAGAAAACTAGTTGTTATATGTGACCTATGATAGATTGGGAAGCAGGTATGTTCATGAAAAAAAAACCAAATTCTAACACAATGGGATCTTGTCACCATATTATATAATGGGTTGATTTAAAATATGCACATATTTATTGCTACAGACATATGGATTTTAATATTATCATTGACAGTTGCTTCCTCCTAAGGCTATAGCTTCCAGTATTTTAATGATGTATAATTTTTGAAATGTGGTTTTGCTTACAGTATGTACAGTTTATATATAAACTAGTACATTTATTCTCATCTTGGACAAGAAGGGAAGAAGTAGTAAAATATTTTGCTTGTAAAATACTTCTAAATTGTCTAGTGTTGTTTTGTGTGAATACCTGTTTCCTTTTATTGTTTGGATTTATGTAATTAACAAAATAATTATTGGGATAGGAAGAATTCCCTATACCTACCTATAGAAGGTAGTTACCATATAATTTTTAAAGTATTGTTTTTTTATGTGGCACATGCTATGTAGCAATCTAATCTCTTCCATTTCAGTTGTTACAGGCAATATATGAACAGCTTCATGCAAATATTTAGGAACATCTGGTTAACTTGTATGTTTTACTGAATGCCTAAATTGGGTATCAAACTGGTGGCCCTCAGGCCAGATGTGTCCTGCACAGGCCATGCCCACCACAGCTTTCTTGCAAATGTTGATGCATACTTGTTATTTCAATGCAGTTGTGTACAGGTTCACAATAAATTAATACTAAATATAACAAGTGCAGAAGCTTGGATCATTTCAGCCAGTAGTTTGTAACATTCCCTTTTCAGAAATAATGATATCCTAAACTTCCTATGGCCAGCTCACTCTTTCTTACCAAACCTTTCTAGCTTGGAAATGCTATTAGGTTTCCTTGCACAGAGATCTTCCTACATATTTTCAGTAACACTTTAATTGAAAAATAACCTTACCTTAGAACCACTTTAATGTTATAAAACAAGTAATGTTTTCTAAATACCTGAGTCTGATAGATAAAATACATGCCTAAATATGGTACCTTGGATTTGTAGATCTGCTTCAGTGACTTTGATTTAAGACTTATAAGGGACCAGGTGTTATAGGAACTACCCCAGCAATTATACTACAGGTGAGTTTATGATGTTTAAACTTTACTATTAGATCATTAGAAACCTGAAAATGTATACGTGCTTAACATAATTGTGCCTATTTAATCTGAACAAACCCTACATGAACAACAATGAACTGCATCCCAAGATAACTAAAGGTCACCAGATAGCAACAGCAATAGCACTTAGCCTTATATACCGCTTTATAGTGCTTTACAGCCCTCTCTAAGCAGTTTACAGAATCAGCATATTGGCCCCAACAATCTGAGTCCTCATTTTACCCACCTCAGAAGGATGGAAGGCTGAGTCAACTTGGAGCCTGGTGAGATTCGATCTGCCAAATTACAGGCAGCAGGCTACAGCAAAAATAGCTTGCACTACTGCACTCTAACCACTGCGTCACCGAGGCTCTTATTATCTGTCCTCCACAATGAGTTTGTTTATTAATATATTTTTCCTCAGTAATATTTAAATGATCAAATCCTATTTTTAGTATTCAGCTAAGTAATATATTCTAAAATATATATATTCCATAAAAAAATAAAAGTTTTCCACCATTAACTCTCAATTTTGTAAGCAATGAATTTGAAGAAATAATTTATCTCTTTTGAAAGGATTTCTTATCATAATTATAGTGAACAATTATTGCTACATATTGCTGGCAACGGCAGATGCTTTATTGGTCCTTGCATTCCATAATTTGATATGTCCTATACGTTTTGTTTAAACTTTAACTGATGGGATGAGATATACTTTCACAAGAGAATTTATTTGCAGTTATTTTTATGAAATTATTCCCCCTCCCTGCCCAATATATTCTTGAATGGAATAGTTAGAATACCTATGGAATGGAACATAGCAATATGTAAACTATAAGAAATTAAACATCATTTTATATTATGATGTTACTGTCATAACACTGCATTTTCAAGGTATCACAGATCCTTAAATTATGTACAAATAATATGGGGTGGGGAGGGAATGGGATTTTGCAGTAATCTTCCCCCAGGAGTCGAGAGGGAATGGAGATTTTACAGTATCCTTCCCCTCCCACGCCCACCAAGCCACGCCCACAACTGGTAGTAAAAAAAATTTGAATTCCACCACTGACTGAATCCTGTTCCCCTGCCAATGCTTGCATCTGGTACTATCCGGCCGCGCGGGTGATTCTGGGGGCTTCTCAGAGCTCCCATGTTACACCGCTCTACGCGAACTGCATTAGCTTCCGGTGGCCTTCCGGGTGTGATTCAAGGTGCTAGTGGTCACCTTTAAAGCGCTCTATGGCTTGGGACCCAGATACTTACGGGACCGCCTGCTGCCACCATCGGCCTCCCGCCGGCCAGTGCGCTCTCACAGGGTGGGCCTCCTCGGGGTGCCATCAGCCGGACGATGCCGGCTGGCGGCTCCAAGGGTGCAGGCCTTCTCTGCGGGAGCACCCTCCCTCTGGAATGAATTACCCCTGGAGATGTGAGCCATCCCTGACCTACGAACCTTCTGGCACGCATTGAAGACCCACCTTTTTCAACAGGCCGGTCTGGCCTAGTATCATTAGATTGGTTTTCAACTTTTTAACTTCACCCTGTTTTTATAGTCCTATTGTAGTTTTAACTTCAGCCATTAGTTTAATCTTTTTAAATCTATTTTAAACTTTCTATTTGTAACATTATTGTTTTATTTGGGCTGTACACCGTCCCGAGTCCCAATTTGGGAGAGGGAGCGGTATATAAATTAAATAAATAAATATCCTATTAGGTAGGAACAAGAGCATTGTAGCACTGATAAAGAATGATCTGACGTAGACATTTGAAAGGTCTATAACGGGTGTCAAATTCACGGCCGGACTGGATGCATCACTCATTGGCCACTCACACCCAGCTTAGCAAAGTGGGGAAAAGTTGTGATACATCACGTGATGACGATGTGACAACATGAGTTTTATATTCCTGATCTATAAGGACCAGAAGAGATTGTTTCCTCCCTCACAAAAGAGATCTCTACCACAGTCAATATGACTATCATCCCATTATCATATATGAATAATAGGGATGTAAATAATCTACTACTTCGAGAGCTTTAACTGACAAACATATCACTTTCTCAAGAATCTTCTCAAGAAAGGAAGCTTTGAAGACTGGGTAATAGTTATGTAGTCTTCTTAAGTCAATGTGTACTTCTCTCTTTTTCAAATCTGATGGACACATCCCCGCTTCCAAAGAAGCACTGACAATTACCTAGACTCAACTCAGGTTTCTAAGTTCTTCAAAGATCAGAATAGAATAGAATACTTTATTGGCCAAGTGTGCTTGGACACAAAGAATTTGTCTTTGGTGCATAAGCTCTCAGTGTACATAAATGCACTGATCAAGAATCATAAGATACAATACTTAATAATAGTCATAGGATACTAAATAAGCAATCAGATCAGGAAAGTAAATAAAGCAATATAAATTGTAAAGACACAAGCAACAAGGTCATAGTCATAAGTAGGAGGAGATAGGTAATAGGAAGGATGAGAAGAATAATAGTAATACAGTCTTAGTAAATAGTTTGACAATGTTGTGGGAATTAGTTTAGCTGAGTGATGGCATTCAGGAGAAAAAACTCCCTGTGTGAGGGTAGATGAAACAATTTATGTCCCGGATGTGAGAAGTCTTTAGATATTTTCACAGCCCTCTTTTTGATTTATGCAATATACAGGTCCTCAATGGAAGGCAGGTTGGTAGCAATTGCTTTTTCTGCAGTTCTAATTATCTGTTAAAGTTTGTGTCTGTCTTGTTTGGTTGCAGAGCCAAACCAGATCTTTATAGAGGTGCAGATGACAGACTCAATCATTCCTCTGTAGATTCTGAATCAGCAGCTCTTTGGGCAGTCTGAGTTGGTGCAGAAAGAACATTCATTTTTCTGGATTTCTGATAACCTTTTTGATGTTAAGTGTCCACTTTAAGTCTTGAGATATGATGGCACGTAGAAACTCGAAGGTCTACTGGAGATACTATGTTGTCTAGTACAGTGGTCGCCAACCAAAGGGCCATGAGAAAATTTTGGTAGGCCGCAGAGAAATCTCACCCCCAGAGCACCCCCCACAAAGCAATTAATCTAGGCTGCGCAGAAACACAAGGCTGCACCGCCCACATGGCCCGCAGGAACCCTCCCCGCCCACTCCTTACTCGGTAAACTTGCCTCTAAATTGCTATTTTTTCTTTTTCTGACCATCTGTTGTGCTGTGGCAGGAGATTTAGATTAGCTAGGAAGCAGGAAATGGTTGGATTTCTTGCTTTCTAGCTAAGCACAGCCAAACCTCCCTTAGGACTGAAGGTTTGTTTGCAAGCAAATTCAGTGCAGACTCACGGCAAGTAAATTTGAGAGACTGAGCTAGCCAATGGCAGACAGATAGATCACTGAATGATTCTGTGAGCAACTCATTCTGCCTGCTTTGCCTGATTTTGGGTTAAAGTTGCTCTTTTTTATAAAAAATTCAATATTTATATAAATATTTATAATATTTACATACAAGCCATGCCGAGCCACTCACATGACCACCAAGCCACACTCACAAATTAGGCCATGCCCACAGAACCGGTTAGTGGTCCCTGGGATCTAAAATTACGAGTTTGGTGGTCCCTGGGGTTCAAAAGGTTGGCGATTCCTGCTCTAGATGAATGATAGTAAGTTGTACCTGTAGTAGAACATTTCTTCTCTTCGCTATTTCTCTTACTCAAAGCAGATCTGAGAGCCTACCCGTATTTAATTATATTCATTCCAATTTCTTTCATCTATAATTTAGGTATCTTTAGACCTATTTCATTGCCTTCAGCTCAAGTGTGAATTAAAAATAAGTGTATATAAGGGTGTACATAGCAAAACAAATAACAAGGCCTGTGTAATACCATTATTACACAAATGCTATCTGATGCATTTGTAGGAGACACTGGGAAGCAACCAAATAAGAGGAGGATTTTATGTCATTACGCACATTATCATGTCATCATTGTTTCTTGACAAAAAGTATTGAATGAACTTTGCTAAATAGGAAAAGTCATTCAGGACCAATTTTGTAAACTTCATTCATTCATACAGACTACAGCAGTCACCAATTAAACAGGGGTGGGATGCAAATATTTTTGCTAGCGGTTCTGTGGGCATAGCCAGGTGGTGGCTAGGTGGGCGTGGCCATGTGACTGGGTGGGCGTGGCTTCTTTTTTTGCAGCACCACCGCATGCTCTGATTTTTTTTTGCCTCCTGGGCGAAGCAGTAAGACTGCAAGGGGGATCCTGGCACAGCTGATAGTTGGAATAGCTGATTGTCAGGAGGGGAAAAAAATTAAACATTTTTTACTACCGATTTGCCCGAACTGGTAAAATACCATCACTGCAACTAAGCTGGCTACAACATTCTCCGGATTCCTCTGGAATTCTTTACATTTTCAGTCTTGAAAGGCACATAGTATTAATAGGTTTGCTCTTCTGTCTAATATGATTTGTAATGTTTTCCTTACACATGACCACATAATTTACTTATCCTCTTCTTCTTTATTTAGGTATTGCACTTATATGCGTGCTGAACTTTCAACAGCATGATTCTCAGCAGTAAACAAAACATAACTTTTTTAAAAAAGATAAATATCAAGTAATACCATATTTGCTTTCTACATATCACCTTAAATTACATTTGTCACCTACACGTAAAGGAAATTGGTAAACAACTTATCTTTATTCATTAACCAAGTTATATCAAACAATATCTACGGGTGAAACTCGAAAAATTAGAATAGCATGCAAAAGTTCATTTATTTCAGTAATGCAACTTGAAAGGTGAAACTAATATATGAAATAGACTCATTACATGCAAAGCAAGATAGTTCAAGCTGTGATTTGTCATAATTGGGATGATGATGGCTTACAGCTCATGAAAACCCCATCATCATCTCAATTATGACAAATCACGGCTTGAACTATCTTGCTTTGCATGTAATGAGTCTATCTCATATATTAGGTTCACCTTTTACTTTGCATTACTGATCCCAAAGTTTCCCCAGGACCTGCACAACCTTCATCCATCAAATATAGAAATGAGATACTATCTGACATGGATATATTTTGAGAACTTGATTATGCTCAATTTACTGCATGCATTCTGAGAAAGATATCATTGCACAGAAAGGAGAAAGGCACAGAAATGTAATTGGTCTGCCTTCATTTTTTTTTTTTTTTTTGCATAAGAGACTACATAAGGGATACCTTATTGAAAGAAAGAAAGAATAACACCAATGATTATTTTCATGTTAAGAAGTAAAACAGAAGGCATATATTTCAGATTAACATGGCTTTTAGCTCAGAAGTGCATTCTTCGTTGTGCAGCCAAAGATGGTAGAAGCATTGTATAAACACTTTTATATCAAAGGAATCATGCTGTATGATATGGCTAGGAATAACAAAAGGTATAACTAGAAAGCTGATAATAAATGGGTGTCTGAAATTCGTTTTAAAAAAATACAAAGTCTAGACTTCAAAACTATGTGTGCACTGAAGCAGGTTATTAAAGGCCATAGAGCTTCAAACAGAATGAATGTTGGCAGTTGCTTCCAAAGCTTTCTGAAAATACTATCCTCAACATTCTTAAGAGCAGGAAGAGCTTTGCATCTGCTAAAGAAATATAACTGCATATAACACTCAACACACTTTAGTTTTGTTTAACTCAAAACTAAACTTAGCTAACAAAAAAGGAATTTAATGGAGTTTGGTTTATTAAATATGCATTGTTTTAAACCATTTCCTAAATGACATCCAAGTAACAAATAGAGAAATGAACCTGGTACCTGACAAATTCTATGCAGAATAGAATAGAATAGAATACTTTATTGGCCAAGTGTGGAATTTGTCTTGGTGTAAATACTCTCAGTATACATAAAGAAAAGGTATATTCGTTAAGAATCAAGAATCATAACGTACAACATTTAATGGTCATAGGGTACAATCAACAATCAAATCATACTAGGAAACAGTCAATATAAATCATAAGGAGACAAGCGACAAAATTACAGTCATGCAGTCACAAGTGGGAGGGGATGGGTGATAAGGAGTGATGAGAAGATTAACAGTAATAGTAGTGAACACTTTGTAAGTAGTTGAACAGTATTGAAGAAATATGTCTGTGTTGTAAAAGGACAATGAAATAAAGTTGAAAATTACAAAATCCAAACCTTTCCAATCTGCAATTTAATTTTTATTTATAATAAAGTTAACAGGACTCAACTTATACATTGTATAAGCGGTTTCAGTTGTTGGACATAGTTTTCTGGAATAATTTCATTTTAGGAGTTGAACAAATAGGTATAATTATGAACAATATTAACAAAACGAACAAATTATATCTGCTTTTTTAAGTATGGAAAAATAATGTTGCAAGTTATTTTCAGTGAGCTGTTTCAAGGTCGTAATAGTTCAGAATCCATTATTTTTGTACCACTTAATATTACCAATTATTGTATTTGTTAATTTTGCCTGACACTACTACAGGCAGTCCTAACTGCCTGTAGTAGACCACAATTGAGCCAAAGTTTTTTTTGCTAAGTGAGAAATTTGTTAAGTGAATTTTGCCCCACTTTATGACTTTTCTTGCCACATTTAACAGATTTAACAGAGTAACAGAGTTGGAAGGGACCTTGTAGGTCATCTAGTCCAACCTCCCGCCCAAGCGGGAGACCCTACACCATTTCTGACAGATGGGAGTCCAATCTCTTCTTGAAAGCCTCCACTGATAAAGCTCCCACAACTTCTGAAGGCAACTTTTGTTCCACTGATTGATTGTTCTCACGGTCAGAAAGTTTCTCCTTATTTCTAGATTGAATCTCTCCTTGATCAGTTTCCATCCATTATTCCTTGTCTGGCCTTCAGGTGCTTTAGAAAATAGCTTGACTCCCTCCTTTCTGTGGCAGCATCTCAAATATTGGAAGACCACTATCATGTCTCCCCTGGTCCTTCTCTTCACTAGACTAGCCAAGCCCAGTTCCTGCAACCGTTCTTCATATACCTTAGTCTCCAGTCCCCTAATCATCCTGGTTGCTCTTCTCTGCACTTTTTCTAGACCCTCAACATCTTTTTTATAGTGTGGTGACCAAAACTGGATGCAGTATTCTAGATGTGGTCATACTAAGGCTTTATAGCATGGTATTAGTATTGGACTTGATCTTGATTGTATCCCTCTGTTAATGCAACTTAGGATTTCATTGGCCTTTTTGGCTGCCTTCGCACACTGCTAGCTCATATTTAACTGGTTGTCCACTAAGACTCCAAGATCCCTTTCACAGTTATTGCTATTAAGCCTGGTTTCACCCAGTCTATATTTTTTCTTGCCTAAGTGAAAGACTTTACTTTTCTCTACATTGAATTTCATTTTGTTATATAGGGCCCAGTGTTCAAGTCTGTCAAGAGTCTATCATCTAGTGTTAGCTATTACTGCCAGCATAGCATCATCCGCATAGGTGGTGAGTTTCCCTTCTTATCTAAGTTGTTTAGAAGATATTGAAGAGTACTGGGCTTTTTAACAGACCCATGCTGGCTGCATATTGTTACTTTAATCATTTGTAGATGTTGGCAGATCTGTTTTTTATTATCTTTTCCAGTATCTTCCTGGATATTGATATTAGGCTGATTGGTTTGTAGTTTTCTGGGTCTGTTGTTATTTTTCCCCTTTTTTTGAAGATGGGAACCACATCAGCTCTTTTCCAGTCCTCTGGTAGTTCCCCAGTGTTCCAGAATTTTTGAAAGATGTGGTATGGTGGTTCTGAGATGGTCTTTGCCAGCTCCTTTAGAACTGATAGTAACCTATCAGATCCTGATGATTTTTATTCATCAAGATCAGACAGGTGTTCTCTTATAATATTTTGCTTATTTTAACTTTTTTTTCTAGTCTGTCTTTTACAGTATGTTTTTGGTAGGTTGGCTATAGTTTCTTTTTGCGTGAAGATTGATGCAAAGAACGAGTTAAGCAGCTCTGCTTTCTCTCTGTTGCCTGTTACTTCCTTGCCATCTTCTCTCTTTAGTGGACCGACTGTTTCCTTGATTTTTTTTTTCTTGTTATTTATATGTTGGCAGAATTTTTTTTTATTATCTTTGATTTTTATTGCAAGTCTTTGTTCCTTCTGAGCCTTTGCTTTCCTGACTTCGTCTTTGCAGATTCCGGCTGATATTCTGCCGGAATCTGCATAGTTGTGTGTTCCTCTTTCCATTTTTTGTATTTGTCCTTTTTGTCTTTCAATTTGTCAGAGATATCTTTGTGTAGGCATGCTGTTTCTTCTTGGATTTCTTGTTTTTCTTTCTCAGTGGCATTGTGTTGGTCTGAGCTTTTATGATCATATTTTTTAGAGTTTCTCAAGCTTCTTGAGTTGTTTTCCCCTTTAAGATTTTCATCCAAGGAATCTTTCCCAAGTTCTCTCTGAGTTTGTTAAAATCAACTCTTTTAAAATCTAAGATTCTGGTATCATTAAGTTCTGTTGCTTGGGTTGCTTGTGGTTGCATTGTTGAATTCTAGTATGGTATGGTCACTCTCACCCAAGGTTCTACAGTTTCAACTCCCTCTATCACTTCTTCTCTGTTGTAAGAATTAAGTCCAGTATGACTTCCTCTAGTTCCTCTACCTTTTGGATAACAAAGTTGTCTGCTAGGTTGATTAGGAACCTATTCAATTTCTCACTTGGTGTAGAATTAGTCTTCCAATTGAGTAATTGAAGTCCCCCATTACTATTGTTAGTGTGTTTCCTACATGTATTTGTTAGTTGGTTAGCAAAAAGATATCTACATTTTTCTGCTTGATTGGGTGGCCTATAGTATACACCTATGACCATGTCATTTTTTTTCCTGCATTCTTCATTTTCTGCATTCTGCTTTTTTCCATGCATTCTTGGAGGTTTTTGTCTTTGGTTTTGTGAATTTCTGTAGCAATATAATGGTCCTTTACATGCAGTGCAACTCTACCTCCTCTTTTATGGGGTCTGGTATTAGGGTTAGGATTAGAATACAGTTTGTATTCCTCTATCAGTATTTTCCAGTCATGGGTGTTATCCCACCAAGTTTCTCTTATTCCAACTACATATATCTACCTTCATGTATTAGTAATTCAAGTTCATTCTGTTTGTTGCCCAGACTTTGTGCATTTGTATATAGGCACTTGAGATCTTTATGTCTGACTCTGGGTATGCTTCCTATGTCTTCTATTTGGTGTTTGAGTTTGTCTTCCTTCCCAATCCCTCCTTACTTCATTATTTGACTTGCTTTCTAGGCATTTTGCTTCGAATTAGTTCCTGGAGATCCTAAAGATTGGTCACCCTCCCCCCTCAATTTTAGTTTAAAGCCCTCCTGATAAGTTGAGCCAGTCATTTTCTGAAAACATTCTTCCCAATCTTTGTGAGATGCAACCCATCTCTTGCTAAAAGCCCATCATGGAGCTAGTACAGACCAAGATCTAGGGATTCAAAGGTTTTTTTTGGCAACACCAACCCTTTAGCCACTGGGTCACTTCTAAAATCTTTTGTTCTCTTACCAGATGTTGAATCTTTCATTCACTGTCCTTGACTTTCTTGCCTAGCTGCTCGTTTTCACTCAATATTATTTTCAAGTCCTTTTTGGTGTCATTTTTTTATTTAAATTTAGAATATTTAGAATAGAATAGAATAGAACAGAACAGAACAGAACAGAACAGAATAGAATAGAATTCTTTATTGGCCAACTGTGATTGGACACACAAGGAAATGCTCTCATTGTTCATAAAAAGAAAAAAAATATATTTGTCAAGAATCATAGGTATAACACTTAATAGTAGTCAAAGGATACAAATAAGCAAGTCAAATCATACTAGGAACCATAATAATAAGTGATCAAACCAAATCAATTCATACTAGTAAACAGTCAATAAAAAATCATAAGGATACAAGCAACAAAATTACATTCATGCAGTCATAAGTGGGAGGAGATGGGTGAAAGGAAGGATGAGAAGATGAATAGTAATAGTAATGCGACTTAGTAAATAGTTTGACAGTGTTAAGGGAATTATTTGTTTAGCAGAGTGATGGCGTTTGGGAAAACAACTATTCTTGTGTCTGGTTGTTCTGTTATGCAGTGCTCTATAGTGTCATTTTGAGGGTAGGAGTTGAAACAGTTGATGTCCAGGATGTGAGGGGTCTGTAAGTATTTTCACAGCCCTCTTTTTGACTTGTGCAGAATACAGGTCCTCCATGGAAGGCAGGTTGATAATAATTGTTTTTTCTGCAGTCCTAATTATCCTCTGAAGTCTGTGTCTGTCTTGTTGGGTTGCAGAACCAAACAATTCAATTATAGCAGTTCAAATGACAGACTCAAGAATTCCTCTGTAGAACTGTATCAGCAGCTCCTTGGGCAGTTTGAGTTTTCTGAGTTGGTGCAGAAAGAACATTCTTTGTTGTGCTATTTTGATAATGTTTTTGATGTTAGGTGTCCATTTTAGGTCTTGTGATATGATAGAATTTAGAAATTTGAAGGTCTCTACTGTTGATACTGTGTTGTCTAGTATTGTAAGAGATGGTAGATTGGGAGGGTTTCTCCTAAAGTCTACAACCATTTCTACGGTTTTGAGCGTTTTCACTTCCAAATTGTTCCAGTCGCATCAAGTGGCTAGTTGTGCAACCTCCCATCTGTATGCAGATTCATCGTTGCCTCAAATGAGACTAGTCATTGTTGTATCATCTGCAAACTTCAGTAGTTTAACAGATGGATCATTTGAGATGCAGTCATTGGTATATAGGGAGAAGAGAAGTGGAGAAAGCACACAGCCTGGGTGTGTGTGTGTGTGCTAATTGTACAGATATCAGATGTGATTCCGCCTAGCTTCACCTGCTGCTTCCTGTCTGTTATGAAGCTTATGATCCACTTACAAGTGTTTTCAGGTACTGCTAGCTGGTTTAGTTTAGTTAGAAGAATGTCTGGAATGATGGTATTGAATGCTGAACTAAAGTCTACAAAGAGGACTCTTGCATAGGTCTTTGGAGATTCAAAGACCTAGTATGTAGTGCAGAGCCATATTAACAGCATCATCTGTCTATCTTTTTGCTCGATATGCAAATTGCAGGGTATCTAACAGCAGATCCATGATGATTTACATGTTTCATTTTTCTTTGGCACTGGGATAATAGTAGATCGTTTGAAGCTGGAATGAACATAGCACATCTCTAGTGATGTATTGAAGATTCGGGTGAAGATGGAGGCCAATTGGTTGGCACAGACTTTTAAGCAAGGAGGAGTTATCTTGTCTGGCCCTGGTGCTTTTCCTGGCTTTTGTCTGTGAAATAGATCTTGCACTTCTTTTTCTATTTGTCCCTACATGTAATAGTAGAAAAAGATAGTGATCTGTGGGTGTTATTATTTTGGTTAGGTTCTCAGCCACATCTTTGATTTTTTACTCCAGGGAGACAACATACCTCTCTGGATTGACTGTCTGGTTTACAGACGGCTGGTTCTGTTCCTTTGAGAATTGAATCTCCTATCACCATCACTCACCTTTTTTTTCCTAAGGAGGTTTGGGGATATTTTTCTATCTGCCACAGAAGCATTTGGTAGTGTTACTTTTTTAGCGAGAATTTAATGATGCTTGTTTTCTATGTGTCTGAATGTTTCCTTCCAGGAGAGTCCATGAAATAGACTGCTTCGCACCAGTGGGGCTGCATCAGAGTGGGTTGCATTGATTAAGTGACAAATTGTTGTTAAATTAGTAATACAGTTTTTAAATGAATCTGGTTTCCAATTGACTTCGCTTGTCAGAAAGTCACGAAAGGTCCACAGGATATTGCAACTATTATAAACATGAATCAGTTGTCAAACATCTGAATGTAAAGCATGTGACCATGGAGATGTTGCAATGGTCATAAGGGTGAAAAGTGGTCATAAATTACTTTTTTCAATGGCATTTTAACTTCAAACAGTCGCTAAATGAACTATTGTAAGCCGAGGACTATCTGTATTTACATTTGTATTCTTATATATTGATGGGTATATACATACCAACATAAAATAATATTTCATACATTTGTGCAGCCATTTTATTTATGGAAGATGAAATCACCAAAATGTTCAGAGACATTGCTTGTGCAAATCTGATTTATGACATAAAGCATTAGTGCTGAATTATTTATTTTAAAGAAAGAATAATTACAGTTTATGAGTCAGCAGACATCACTTAGAATAAAATCTTTGACCGGTCTTCTTGGAATGTTAGAAGATGAATAGAAGAATAAAATGACATTCCCAATTTTCTTGCTCCAATGAGAGAGAGTAAATTTCAGGGAAGATATTTGGGGGAAGAGTGAAGTCAACAAGAAATATTATAGGATAGGAAGACTTATCTTTGGCAGCAGGAGTTTATTTTTATTTATTTATTTTATTTGGTTTGTCAATTGCTTACAAGATAATAGGTATAAGTAAAAACATAGTTATGAATACATGGATACATATAAGTAAAATAAAAGAAACAATAGGACAGGGACTGTACGCACATTGGTGCGCTTATGCACGCCCCCTACAGACCTCTTAGGAAAGGGGTGACGTCAATAGTGAACAGTCTAAGGTTAAAGTTTTTGGGGTTTGGGAAGAAACCACAGAGTCAGGTAGAGTATTCCAGACATTGACCACTCTGTTGCTGAAGTCGTATTTCCTGCAGTCAAGTTTGGTGCGATTAACCTTGAGTTTGTATCTATTGTTTGCTCTTGTGTTGTTATGGTTGAAGCTGAAGTATTCATTGACAGGTAGGACATTGCAATGTATGGGTTTATATACTATACTTAGATCGGACCGAAGGCGGCGTAGTTCAAGGTTTTCTAGATCTAGAATTTCGAGTTTGGTGGCATAAGATGTTCTGCAACGAGTAGAGGAGTGGAGAACTCTTCTTGTGAAATATTTCTGGACTTTCTCAACTGTGTTAATATCAGATACATAATGTAGGTTCCAGACTGATGAGCTGTATTCGAGTATTGGTCTAGCAAAGATTTTGTATGCTCTAGTTAGTAGTGTAATATTACCGGAGAAAAAGCTACGTAAGATTAGGTTAACAACTCTTAATGCCTTTTTGGCTATGTAGTTACAGTGGGCTCTAGCACTTAGATCATTAGAGATGAGTACTCCAAGATCCTTGACAGAGTTTGGATCATCAAAAAGGTCTTGACT
Organism: Bungarus multicinctus; assembly: GCA_023653725.1. Classification (NCBI taxonomy): domain Eukaryota; kingdom Metazoa; phylum Chordata; class Lepidosauria; order Squamata; family Elapidae; genus Bungarus; species Bungarus multicinctus. The sequence goes on from CM042849.1 coordinate 73,441,201, forward strand.
ATTCAGCTTGTATTTTATTTTCTGACTTTTTTTGCCAATATGTAGGACAGAGCATTTATTTGTTGAGATTTGAAGTTGCCATTTGTTTGACCATTCTGATACATAGTCAGGGTCTTTTTGAAGGGTAGCAGTATAGTCTGTGGTGTTGAATAGCTTTACATCATCAGCGAAGAGAACGCAGTTGCTCTTGATATGATCACAGAGGTCATTTATGTAGAGTATGGAAAGAGTTGGTCCTAAAACACTGCCTTAGGGGACACCATTGTTGACAGATACAGAATTGGATAGGATATTTCCAATTTTGACTATTTGTTGCCTGTTTGACAGGAATGTTTCTATCCAGTTATGCAGTTGTCCAGAGATACCATAAGATTTTAGTTTTAGGAGTAGTTTGTCATGTACCACTGAATCAAAGGCTTTATAGAAGTCTATTGCATCTATTGTTTTGCCCTGATCGAATTGTGTAGTCCATATGTTTTTGTAATGTGAGAGTTGCAGATTACAGGATAGTTTTTTTCTGAAAAATTATTTTATAAGAACAAGAATTCAAGGAGTCAAACCTATAGAAACAAAATATATTTTAGCCCAGTGTGTCGAAATATGTAACCAAGCATTTTCTCACTCCTGTTTATGCAGACTTCACAGTGATGAATTATGTTTGAGAAACAGTCAGAAGCTTGCAATATGTTCCTAAGAAATTTAGCCTGAAATCTTTTTAAAGAAATAAAGGAATTTTATTATTACAATATATTTGCAGAGAACCAGACTAATTAACCCAATAAATTACAAAATGCATTTCATTTCTTGTTTCTAAACAAATAACAGACGAAGCACAAAGCCATTTTGTGCAAAATGGCTATTGAATTAATTACGATAATAAATTGATTCCCTTTAAATGATTGGTAGAAAGCTCTGAATTTTGACTCAAGCAAAGTAAGAATCTCTGTATGTTATTTAGTACCAAGTTATTTTCCTAAATTAAAAAACATGGTCATGATTTTTCTTTTTTGCTATATAAAATACTTAGAAATTATTTCAGATCATCCATTTAACAGATTATCTTAAAAGATAAGAAACTTGAAAGCAAGCTATATGGAAAATGCTGTACAGTTTTCTGATTAACACACTAAATGGGAAACTCAATACCTCAATAGTATTAACTGTTGTATTTACAGCTGCTGCTGCCCACATGAAGCAATTTTTCCCAAGGGCAATGATCAAAGCATCGGGCACAATGTAACATGGAATGGGACTTGAATCTTAAGAATTTTACAGATTGTAAAAGATTGAATGGAAATGTGGGTGATAGAAGCTGCAGGTGTTCCTAAGAAGAGGCCCCAAGATCAAAACATTGAAAGAAACGCTGGATTGGGTTTCAAATTAGTCACTTCACATGAGAAGCTGTTTCATTTACACCTTTTTGCATACCACCTTGGATATCTATAATTCAGATTCCCCCCCACCCCCCAGTAATATTAATTGCCTCTATGGAATGTTATTTTCTGTTTGATGTCAGCGATGCCAAGTATCACTTCTCATTTGTTTATCTTTTTGAAGCAATTTGAGGAATTGCTTTATTCAAGTTTTTAACATCAGCAACAATTTGCTGAAAAGATCTTTCAGAACAAATTTGCATGTTAAAATTTTTCATTGAAACATTGCTGATTCATGTCCCATTCCCTGTTTTTGAAATTGCCAATTGTCGTACTTTAAAGTACGTGCCATGGATACTGTGGATAGTTTCCACCAATAATAATGTGATATTTTTTTCTTTAAAAAGTGTTGTGTGCAGTCTTCAAATTTTCTTTAAAGATTGGACTTCTCTAGCAGCAGGCATTTATTCAGAATGGGAAAAGGGAATCATTTTAAAAATGCTCAGATAGATGGCATAAATAATCGGGCACAATGTTCTAATTGTACCATTAAACTTACTTACTTACTTACGGGACCGCCTACTGTCACCATTGGCCTCCCGTCAGCCAGTGCGCTCCCATAGAGCGGGCCTCCTCGGGGTACCGCTGGCTGGACAGTGCCGGCTGGCGACCCCGAGGGTGCGGGCCTTCTCTATGGGAGCACCCTCCCTCTGGAACAAATTACCCCCAGAGATGTGGACCATCCCTGACCTATTAGCCTTCTGGCGCGTGCTAAAGACCCACCTATTCCATCAAGTCTGTCTGGCCTAGAGTTATTGGTAGGGTTTTTAATTGATTTTAAATGGTTTTAACTTTTTAACTCCACAGTCTGTTTTATCCTCCAGTCACTCATTTAATCTTTTTAATTGCATTTTAAATATTGTATTTGATTGTATTTTATTTGGCTGTAAACCGCCCTGAATCCCGTTAGGAGACGGGAGCGGTATATAAAATTGATTAAATAAATAAATAAATAAATTAGTTCTCATGAATAACTGATTAATCAGTGTAAGAGAAGCATAAGGCACTTGTTTGCTTAAGACTTAATAATGGGTCCATTAAATGGTTTAATTTGAACCAGACTTCCTGGTTCAGTTTTTATTTTAACTGACAATAGTCACCCTTACAATTCTATGCTTAAGGAGCTCCTTGATACGCTGCTAGTTTTACCATCATATACTTATATTTCATATATTTTTATATCCATATATACTATATCTCTTTGTATTGAGATCATGAATAATATTATGTTAGAATTCCTTGAGAATGGTGTACGACTTGTCTAAGTAATTAAGAGAATTAAGAAGATGCAACATAAATTAGTAAAAAGCCAAACTATATGCCAAATTGTAAATGTTTGTAATTCCTGAAATGCTGAAATATAAACACTGTTAACAAATTCAACTGAAATAGATGGGCATCAAATGGAAAAGCAGTAAACCAGAATTTAATGGACTGAAAGAAATATTTTGATGCCTAATTTACAAATGTTAAGAACTAAAGTTCCACTTTGATGCTTAATGTTACCGTCTTAAGCATCACAAATGCAGCAAATTGCTTGCATGGTGCAATTTATGAGTTTCCCATTCTGCAACATTAACCCTGAAAATAAAATGATCTTCAGGGCAGCTAGTTGGACAGAATATTGATGTTTGCAGAAGACATGATAGAGCTGGGTGGGATTTTTATTTTTAAAGGGAGTAGAATATTCAGTGTGCAATGCAGAAAGTGTCTACTAAACTGCAGCTCAAAAAGTAGCTGAAAAATCATTGTATTTACAGAACTCATCCAAAATCTAAAGAAAGAAATCAAATCAGTTTTTTCTCTCCACCACTTTATGCAACATCTACTGTATATGAATAATATCAAAGAACAACATCTCCTTAGTTTTTCAGAAAAAAAGAAATTCTCCATTTCTCAATAGCAATGCACCCTTCATTAATGACAACAGCAGTTCTTGGGAGAGATTCTGCTGTGGTATTTTCCTTTCCAATATAACTGAAGTATAGGAAGCCTGGAAAAAATGTTTGCACAATGAAAGACATACGTTGACATGCATGCTTTGGCCACATTGTGGCTAAGATGTGAATAATAAGACATTCTCTATTCTTTTCTACAAATTCTGAAGCCAGTTCCCCCATCATACTAAAAGGTAAAAAAAAAAAAATACATGGGAAATATCTGCACACCCTTAGTTAGATTTCCTCCTTCAAATGTAAGCTGCTTATTTTGTTCCTGAAATATTTGTCCTCCAGGGTTTGTTTTCTAGCAGTTAATAAGCATTGTGAGAGAGAAAAATTACTCTGCCCTCTTTTATATCTGCTGGAACATTGATTAGCGTGGACAGTTAGGAGTGGTCTTTGCAGGTGGTACTTCTTTTACCAGCACAAGTCATACTTTAGAATTGCATAGAAAGATTTTTTGTTGTTGTTGTATGTCTCTCTCATCTGAAAGCATAAAAACCCAGTTGGATGCTCTATCAACCACACCCCTTAAACATTCCAGAGGTTTGTCTGTTGTATACATCATTTACCACTGCAGCTGTTAGGCCATTCCCTTTAAAAGCCACATATAATGTTTAACAGCTTTGTGACTTGCTTGAAATGGCTTGCTGCTATCTCGATGAGTCCAAAGAGTGACTAGCGATGCTGGACCATCAGTAATTGGAAATACTGGCCTTGCTAATATTTCAGACAAGAAGATATGTGTGAACAACAAAGAAATAAATCATGTAATCCACTATTCAATAATTATCTGAAGTTTGATATAGTTTTGCCTAAGGCTTTATATTTGAGAATAAGATACTAATAACTGACAATAATTTATTTGCACTAAGCTATTCACAGATCTGAAAATCCAGTTTGGTGTAGTGCTTAAGGCCTCAGGCTAGAAACCAGGAGACAGCGAATTCTAGTTCCACAAACCACAAAGCCAGCTAGGCGATCTTGGGCTCCAGTTGTTTTATCTCAGCCTAGGAAACAAACAATGGCAAATCACTGTTGGAAAATCTTGTCAAGAAACTTGCAGGAACTGAGAATCAAACACAATTAAATGGAAGGGAAAAAAAATTCACCGAGCTAAGAGCAGCTTTGGAGATAATATATAACTCATGTTACGACTTACATAAAAATGTATGCTATAAGTGAAAGTCAATAATAGCTAGATGTTTTTATTTGATCCTCCCAGTACTGTTATGAACATTAGTCTATTATGCCCCTATCTATTCAACTGATTATCAGTAATTGTTTGGCAATATTTCAGAGCAGGTTATATAGCAGGGGCCATAGATCCTTTTCCACATAAGAGCTACATTATTTCTAGAAACAAGCCAGAATTTGATATAACAAATTGTCTCAACACTCCCCTATTTTTCTCTTTTGTACATTATTCAAATATTTAAGCTTGTAGCCTATTCACCCTTTTCTTGATCTTCTCAATGCTAATGTTTCATTAAACTTATTATCATGATCTCAAATGATTTTTCTGTTTCCCCAAGCCAGTGATTAGGAATGAAATCAATTATTATTATTGGCTATTCTATTTTAAAAGTCCCTTGGATCCATTTCCTCTGTGGCCGTTCATGGGAAGCATGAGAAAGCAGCTGAAGGAGAGTTAATTAAAAGGTGACTATTTAGGACTTAGGATTAGCTTAGACACTTTAGAAGTCAAAGGTATCTTAGTCACAGGATTGGATGGAAAAGCAGAATCAGTGAGTCCTGTCACTAAGCACCTTTCTGGCAATCTTCACTCACAGCTGAATTTGCCAAACTCCATTACATGGATGACTTCATTACAATATAACTACACGCCTGTAAGCAAATACAATGAATACAGTCCAATTTATTTAACCAATCTGTAAAGCCGTTCAAATCAACAAGTGATTCTTCTGAGTTTGAATTAATGTTTGCATAAGGTTTTATGAACATAAATCCATTTGCTTGGTTACTACTTTTTAATGTAATGTTCTAGGAGCTTGTATACATGTTTTTTTGAGGATAATGCTGGATAAATTATTCAACAGTTCACTGTTTCATAGAATTGCACAAATGCTTCTTAACTCAGTGTGGCTTCCTTCAGGCTTGGAAATAATATTTTCACAGGGACTCTTATTATTGGAGTGTTTATCCTGGTGCTTACTCAGTATCTTTTCAGTCCAGGACCAGACATAAACATTGTCTATGGCTAATGAGGCCCAGATCTCTAGCAAGGATATTGCCACCTGCCTCTTGAATTACTGCTCTATTACCTTGATCTTGCTTGTGTTCTTTCTATATCTGTCGATGCAAGCAGAGGTGAGAAAGTTATTCTGTCGATCTTACAGAGGTGAAAAAGTTATTCACCTTTTTGTTTTTTCTTTCTTTCTGGTCAGTTATATACATTTAGCCCAGAAATGAAATGCAATGAAACAGATAGAGGAAATAACAGCAATGTGACTATTGATCTTGTCCAAGGACTGATACCGGCACTTCTTTCAATATATTTACAAGTTTTGATAAATGAACTCCTACTCCCTGGTTTAATTAGTGTGTGAAACAACCTAATCCACAAAGTGTGATTAAGAAAACTATGCATGCAGCCTGTTTGCAGCCACGCTACTTGCTTTTGTTTTATAATTCCTAGAACAGAAACTCATAAAAACTGATGGAAGCTTTTCCTTCATTTGCCATGATGGCATTTCATTTTCTGTAAACTTCTTTTGTATTAGTAAATTTGAAATGAAAAACAATTTGACTATCATGTATCAGAAAATCTGGAAATCATGGAAGAAGGGACAAAGGAACTGAATCCCAATGAAAATCGGTATTTATGATGGAAATTGTAGCAGACCCTGAAGCATTTGTTGACTTTCTGCTATTGGATTTCGTACAACATTAACATGGATTTATATAGGAAATTACTCCCAATGCATGGGGACGTTTTTGTAAAAGACTAGCAATAACTAGCTGTAGATCTGCAATGCTGTTGGCTGGATGAGATTGGTTACAGCCTTCTTCACCTCATTATTAACAGAAGAATTGTTCGTTTCTCTCTTCATCCTGGATTTTAGAAAACGTTTGTTTGGCATAACCTGAGTGACTTAGCTGACTTAGATCAAAGGACCATTTCCCCAGTGCTTGTCTGTCAAAGTGGCCAACTAAATACTTTAAATGTATCGTTTCCATTTGTAATTGGGTAGTTAATCACATTTCTCTTTTTTAAAAAAAATCAGAAGTAGTAATTCTCTAGCTAATTCCCTGAGTTGTTCTCCAGATGTAGGAGTAAAATCCAGCATCTGGCACATTTGATTATGCATATCCACAAAATAAATATGGACACACTTAAGTGTGGATACTGGATACTGTTCATAAAAGGGACACAATAATTTATCCCACAATACTCAAAGAGCCATGCAGTTAGTTTTGTGTATCTTTAGATAGAATAGATAGAATTCTTTATTGGCCAAGTGTGATTGGACACACAAGGAATTTATCTTGGTACAAATACTCTCAGTATACATAAAAGAAAAGATACATTTGTCAAGAGTCAAGAATCATAAGGTACAATGATAGTAATGATAGTCATAAGGTACAATAAGCAATCAAATCATACTAGGAAACAGTCAATATAAATTGTAAGGACAAAGTTACAGTCATACAGTCACAAGTGGGAGGGGATGGGTGATAAGGAGTGATGAGAAAATTAACAGTAATAGTAATGGGGACTTTGTAAATAGTTGAAGTGTTGAGGGAATTATTTGTTTAGCAGAGTGATGGCTTTCGGGAAAAAACTGTTCTTGTGTCCAGTTGTTCTGGTGTGCAGGGCTCTATGACAGAAGAAAGGTTTAGAAGCAACACATAGTACAATTAATGGTAGATAGAGAAGAGACAGTGGGAGGAAGGGCAGTTTATACTTTAAAAACAGGAACAATTTCAAAATAAGCTCAATAGAGCTAAGGAGGGCCATACTTACAGTGGATAGTCCTTGAATGGAGTACTATCAGGAAACTGGATCGAATAGTCTGATAGAATAGTCTGAGATGTAAAACAAAACAAAACAGAACTTCTGAGAAATAGCTTTGGCAAAAAAAAAATCCATACAGGATTGCCAAGAAAACAATAGGTTTGGTCACAAATGAGATTTTGTCTTTAATAACAGTCTGCTGTTCAAAGTGAAGAATTGAATGTAGGACATGCAAAAGCATATGTAGATCTTTAGATTTTTATTTATTTATTTATTTATTTTATTTGTCAATTGCTTACAAGATAGTAGGTATAAGTATAACATAGTTATGAATACATGGATACATATAAGAAAAATAAAATATAAAAGAAACAATAGGACAGGGACGGTAGGCACATTGGTGCACTTATGCACACCCCCTACAAACCACTTAGGAAAGGGGTGAGGTCAATAGGAGTCAGTCTAAGATTAAAGTTTTTGGGGTTTGGGGAAGAAACCACAGAGTCAGGTAGAATATTCCAGACATTGACCACTCTGTTGCTGAAGTCGTATTTCCTGCAATCAAGTTGGTGCAATTAACCTTGAGTTTGTATCTATTGTTTGCTCTTGTGTTGTTATGGTTGAAGCTGAAGTATTCATTGACAGGTAGGACATTGCAATGTATGGGTTTATATACTATACTTAGATCGGACCAAAGGTGGCGTAGTTCAAGGTTTTCTAGGTCTAGAATTTCGAGTCTGGTGGCATAAGGTATTCTGCAACAAGTAGAGGAGTGAAGAACTCTTCTTGTAAAATATTTCTGGACTTTCTCAACTTGTTAATATCAGATACGTAATGTGGGTTCCAGACTGATGAGCTGTATTTGAGTATTGGTCTAGCAAATGTTTTGTATGCTCTAGTTATTAGTGTAATATTACCAGAGAAGAAGCTACGTAAGATTAGGTTAACAACTTTTAGCGTCTTTTTGGCTATGTAGTTAACAGTGGGCTCTAGCACTTAGGTCATTTGAGATGAGTACTCCAAGATCCTTTGGGTCATCAACAAGGTCTTGACTATTCAGCCTGTATTTTATTTTCTGATTTTTTTTGCCAATATGTAGGACAGAGCATTTATTTGTTGAAATCTGAAGTTGCCATTTGTTTGACCATTCTGATACGTAGTCAAGGTCTTTTTGAATGGTAGCAGTATTTTCTGTGGTGTTGAATAGCTTTACATCATCAGCAAAGAGAACGCAGTTGCTCTTGATATGATCACAGAGGTCATTTATGTAGAGTATGAAAAGAGTTGGTCCTAGAACACTGCCTTGGGGGACACCACTGTTGACAGATACAGAGCTGGATAGGGCGTTCCCAATTTTGACCATTTGTTGTCTGTTTGACAGGAATGCTTCTATCCAGTTATGCAGGTGTCCAGAGATACCATAAGATTTTAGTTTTAGACATAGTTTGTCATGTATCACTGAATCAAAGGCTTTGCAGAAGTCTATATAGATTGCATCTATTGCTTTGCCCTGATCGAGTTGTGTAGTCCATATGTTTTTGCAGTGTAAGAGTTGCAGATTACATGATAGTTTTTTCCTAAAACCAAATTGTTTATTAGAGAGTAGGTTGTTTGTCTCTAAGTGGAGGATAATGGATTGGTTAATAATTGATTCCATGACTTTACAGGTGACGCAGCATAAAGAGATTGGTCTGTAATTTTCAACTAGGCTGGGGTCTCCCTTTTTGAAGATGGGGATGACTGTGGCTTGTGGCCATAGTTTGTCATATTTGATCATAGATTGTCAAGCTGTAACGCTAAAGCAAAGTTTACATAAAAATTATGGGTAATTAAGAAATCTTTATCATGAACTAAATTAAAGCTAATCAAATTTTTATTTCATTTGGAAAAAAAAAAAGAAAATGAGTTTCAGTTAAACACTAGAAGTTGCCATCCAAGCAGTTTGGACAGGGATGAAATGCTCTTTCTTTGGAAGATAATTTAGGAGTTTTTTTTTTCTTTTTTGTTAACTATTTTAATCTTATTTTAGATTCAAAGTACAGATGATCGGATTTAAATTAATGAAAAGCCATAATTCGACATAGCAGTAGACAATTGTTTCAATCTGTTTCAAACTGCAAATAAAGATTCAAGCACCTCACAAAGTCTTAGGGTAGTGGACTTTTTCTATTCCTCTAGAACAATAATGAAATATGCAATAACAACAAAAAATGGGTGGGTGAGACCAGCATTCAGAGAAGAATGTAACAAAACATAATGGCATCTTTTGGATAATATCAAATACGTCAGTATATTTTTAAAAAAAGAACTATTGGAATACAACATTATTTGAAAGAAAATTTGCTTATATTTTACACATTTTGTATGTTAAAATCCTTTAGCAGAAATAACATCTTCATCTATTTCATTTATAAAATTGTGCTGCAGATTTGAAATTTAAATGATTAATATAGAATAAGCCTTCAAATAACGTGTGTCTGATTCACCTCCTTGGGACTAGCGAGGCTCTGCTTTTGTTTCTACAAAGATGTGAAGATAAATAACTTTTGCTGAATAAACATATTTCATAATATCTACAGTCTTTGGTAAGTCATTTTTTTAAACAATTGTATAATTTTGATTAGTTAGCCTTGCAAATCCTTTTTGATGCCTTCAAATCAAGAGCTAAAAGTCTTTTGTCTATTAAATACAAAATGAATGTTTCCTATTTTGCAAAATAAAACAATTGAAGAAAAGATGATGATAATGGCTTTGTGTAGCCATTATCTTGATCACCTGCTGACAATGAATATTTGTCATTTCCATGATAGATATTTCATATGCAATATTATGTTTACATTAGGAGGGAGCTTATTAAACTTATTAAGACTTACTTTTAAATAATGTGCTTATTTACACAACTCTGAGATACAGATGAAGGCTTTTATGATCAGATAAAATGTGGGCAAGATGTGAAAAGAGGTCTCCAGATCTGGAATGCACAAATCCAGGCAATCACCAGAAAGCAGCAAACAGATAGTGAGACCTTAAACATTCTGTGTCTAAAATATTCTCTTTTGTTTAGGCAATGTTAGCTTCCATGTTTTGCTGATAATAATCAGTGGGATTGATTCAATTGTGTTTCAACATCTACTTGAATATCCCAAAGAACAACCATGACCTAAAAGACTGAGAATCTCCATAGACATCTACTTGATTAGTTGTGCTACTAGACATTGAGTGACATACTGTACATTCACTAAAGTGAAATTTTTTAACCCAAGTCTTTCTTATTTTTTATACATTTACATATAAATATATTTTCTATAAACTTACATTGTTGCATAAGACTCATTGGGTATCTCATCTTGTTTTCTTAATTCATCTTGAGTAGGAAGGAACTTTTTTTTTATTTACAATTTGTATCTTCTTTTTTTGTTCAGATATGAATTACATATTCCAAGCTTATAGGAAGAAGTTGTGGAAATAGTTCAGTATTTTTTAAAAAATACTATACATTTTTTCCTTGTACATAGCAGAGGATTGGATTGCATTTTTCAAAAGCTAAAAGAAAATGCCAGTTTATTTCCTTTAATTAACAATGCAGAATTGTGTAGAGTCAGTTTCTAGAAGCCTTCAGTCTTCTGGATTAGGTTTTCAGAACAAAAGGACAGCTGCACACAGACATTCTAACTTTAAAGCCCCAAACATTAAATGACTGCTGTTGCTAGGATCCCATTAAATGCCTTGAGTTTCCATCAGAGATATATGGATAAATAAGAGTAACTAATAAACTCATGGATTTGCATACATAAAATGAATGGTCACAAAGTTACTTTGGTCATTTATCTTGAAAGGATTCTTTCAGCGTATAGGAGGTTCGCAGACAGCCAACTGTTGGTATAGTGGTTAGGAACCAGTGGTGGGATGCTGCCGGTGTAACAACCAGTTTGCTAATCGCATGCTTTGTGTACTTTGCACACTTATGTGCACTTTGTGCCTGATGCGCGCTGTGCACGCAGCTTTCTAAATTGCTTACTTTCGATGTTCTTTCGGGGAAGTAACACAGCTGAGGTGCGGCAATCTTGATTCTGCCGCGCAAATCAGCTGAGCAAATATCGATGAGTACAGCACAGGGGTGGGCAGGCAGTCCCACATGATTGTCAGAGTGAACCAGTTGGGAGCCAGCTGATCATTGGAGCTAGGGGTTCGCCTGAACCAGTCCAAACTGGGAGAATCCCACCCCTGGTTAGAGATACCGGGTTAGAAACTGGGAATCTAATCATATTTCAGTTTTAGGCATGGATTCAGCTGGGTGAATTTGGGCCAATCATTGTCTCTCAGTCCTAGGAAGAAGGCATTAACAAAGGTCCTTGAGAAAGTCTGGATAGGTAGTTTCTTTATCACAATCACTCTACTTCTATTTTCAGGTTTTTATATTTTCTCTTCTGCTGTTTCCAGTCATTACAAGTATCCAGACTTTTTTTATTTCTTATCGTCAAATGTTAACTCTCGGGTGTTATTTGGCAGATGCTTGCTGATTTAATTCTAAAGTCCCCCTTCCCTAGATTAAAATATTCTTTATTCTTAATATTAAAAAGAGGCAGGATGGAATATTTTCCCCAAAAGAGAAATGAAAAAAAAAAACCTTAACAAAGGTAGAAAGCAACCCCCACCCCCACCCCGGTCTTCCATAGAAAAACAGCCTCAAGCAGAAGCTTAAAAGAGATTGGTCTTTTGAATGGAAATTTTATCTCCATCCAGAAAGACTGGGCCAACCTATTCATAAGCAAGGAGACTTCAAATAAGCAACACAATTAGGCAAGCCAAAGTTGACAAGACTAGCTCAAACAAACACCTAAGATTTCCATGTCCCCTTTTGCCTGTAGATATCAGATTTTTATCCAACGGTCCCAAACTATTTTGGCTTCTTTATTTTCTATTACTTTTTTTATTGTACAATCAATTCAAAGGACTTCACCAGCAAGGTTTGGAAATTAAAACTGAACCTGGCTGAGGCCAGAGTTTGCTATGATATGACTTTCCTCTTCACCTGCATTCCAACATGAAGTTGTCATGTTAGTGAAGAAACGACTGCCATCAGAGAGTACCTTAGGTATCTTTTCTTTAGCTACTTCAGGTATTCTCTGATAGCAATCATTTCTTTAGATCCCTCAACTACTCTCTAAAAGAATGCAAATGACCAGCTGTCTGCAAGGATTATAAATTCTTTCATTCCTCACCATCCGGTCACAGCTGAAAAAACTTCTTGGATGAGAAGTGATACATCTTCAAAGCAACACAAGCACCTTTGGGGCAATTGATAATGAGAAAAGTGGCAAAGAAAGTCATTAGGTGATTAATAATATCAAAGAAAGAGTCAACATTTCGCTAATTTTGGGAGGGGAAACGGATTAAACAACAATAACAGTGAAAACTGAAGCTCACAGAAATAATATCTTATTACAGTCACACACCAGAATTAAAAAAACATTTAGTGGGAAGATCATCAATAGGAGTAGTCTGCCTAATTTTACAGAAAGTAAATGTCAGCTGATGCTCCATTCAAAATCCAAGAAAGAAATACTTAGACTCCATTTGTTTAGAGAAAAGATATCTTTTACTGGAAATCAAGTGGTAGCAACAAAAGAATTCTGAATCTGAGAAAATGAGCGCGTAAAACACATATACAAAGTGATGGCAACGTTCCCACCCCCAATAGTTCAATTCGCTCCTCCAATTAAAAGTGGTGCATAACATCATGTGGGCATCTTCAGGTGGTGATGAGGCCTCTGTCCGTTGACCTTGGCATAGTTTGATAAAGAGTTGCAGTTGCGCATAGCATAGAATAGAAACCTAAGCAAGACTTTCCCCCCCCTAACTTATACAGTTTCGTTTCCTAACAACTCCAGCTTGCTTCCCATAATAATCACTCCTTCCCCCCGTTACTTATGATAGCTGAAAGATGCAAAGCGAAAGAAGAGAAGCAAAGGAAGAATATCTTGAAGGCTGTCAGTATAGCAAAATTTGGCTATATTCAAGCAAAATTTATCATATTGATCCAGTAGTAACATCTGTACATAAAAGAGATAAGAATTTTCCAGGTATTTTATGAGATGGGAGTTATAAAACGAGTCCAGGAATCCTTAATAGTGAGTACAATCTAACAAGGTATGGGCTCTGGGTGTCAGCATTCCCTTGTCCACTGTGGCACAATTTCAGTTCATACGGGATGTTTTTTAATCAACTCGCCAAAACTACTGTATGAATGTACAATGTGCTAGAATTAGTGCTCTCGGATACCTAGTGCCTTTAGAAACCATTATAAAGTATAAGTATCCTGCTGGTTTATGGAAAGTAGTCTGACTGCTCTAGGAAACATTTTTGGGCATAGCAGTCAAGGAAACTGTTTGACTTCCTGGTCTTCAACATATTGGTTAACTGCATTAAGTGCACACTCATAGTCCATTAGCAGGAACTCCTCTTTGGGAGTTGGAGTTTTTGTGAAATAATCTTAAACCGTGTTGATTTATAATTATCCTCCATAATGAAAGAGCCCAAACTTGTAGGAAAGAACAACCATGTTAAAGAATGTGCTATTGTGCAAATCCATGCAACTGTTTCAACCTTAGACTGTTCTATCTCTCTACTTAGCATTGCATTTGGAATGAACTTAGAAATTTGGACTGAACCCTTTTAAGATGAATAAAGGAGGAATAAGATCCTAGCTGGACACCAAAAAGTAATCGTCTACGAACCTAGCTGAAAAACCATGACTTGGATGTCTAAGAATCTCTACAGACACTTAACTGAAAATAGCTTCAGTGCTGCTGATATATACTATGCTTCTCTGGTGAAATAGAAGGATTGGATTGTAGGCACTGGTGGGTTTTTTTACATTTTGCATGGCATAGTTTGGATGTACACTGCATTTACTGGAAGTATGTAAAATCATGCCTAAAGATTTAAAGCTTTTTATTTGTTTAATATTCTCCAAAAATGCTGTTTAGGTCACTTTGCAAAAATCAAGATTTTAGTTTTTCTATGGTTGATTTGAAATGCTTCCCCAGAGCAATAGCATCAGGACATTCAGGCATCATTTTAGCCTAAATAATGTTGGTGGCAGAAGTACTATGTTGTCTACATACAGCAAAGTGGCAATATGGCTGTTTGCTACTTGGGGGTGGGAGGGTGATTTTCTAAATTGTTTCATTTTGGACACAAATGGATTTATATATAAATTAAACAACAGAGCAGCTAAAATATATCCTTGTTTCATTCCTCTGTGAATTGGAATCTTTAGAATCTCATTGGTATGGTAGCTTCACATATTGCAACAGACTTTGAAACTAGAAATTCTGATGAAGATTATGCACAAGCACTAACAACTATCTATCAATTGTAGTCTGCAGAAGCTTAGTCCTAACCCTTGCTCTGGGATTTAAGTCAAATCTGAACCTAAAGTTGATAACATAATATATGGAACCTGTTTTAGATTTTGAAGTATAAAAGCATATCCATAGGTATAGATAAATAGATGCAGATTAAAAGATTGGAAAAGACCTTGTAGGTCATGGGTGCCCCTCAGAGCTCCCACGTAACACTGCTTCTCCGCAGGCTGCACTGGCTTCCTGTGGCCTTCCGGATTCGATTCAAGGTGGTACTGATGGTATTTAAAGTGCTCCATGGCTCGGGACCTGGGTACTTATGCCTACTGCCATCATCAACCTCCCGCCGCCCAGTATGCTCTCACAGGGTTGCCCTGCTTGGGGTGCCGCCGCCTGATCGTTGTTGGCTGGCAGCCCCAAGGGTGCGGGCTTTCTCTGTGGGAGCCCCCTCCCTGTGGAATGATCTCCCCCCGGAGATACGGGCCATGACGGATATCCTGACCTTCCGGCGCGCAGTTAAAACCCTATTTTTCAAACAGGCCGGCCTGGCCCAGTAATGGGTTCTTGGGTTTTAGATCTAAATTGGGTTTTAATCACTAAATTTTATATTTTTAATTTTTAATTAATCCCTGTTTTTAAATGTCTAAATTTCTTAATTGGATGGGATACAGCCGGACTCGTTTATTTAATATATTTTTAAATTGTATTTAAATTGTATTTATTCTAGATGTATGCTATGTATTTTTAGTAGGCTGTACACCGCCCCGAGTCCCTTTTTGGGAGAGGGAGTGGTATAGAAGTTTGAATAATAATAATAATAATAATAATAATAATAATAATAATAATAATAATAATTTAGTCCAACCCCCCCGCCCAAGCAAACCCTACACCATTTTTGACAGATGGCAGTCCAGTCTCTTCTTGAAATATTCTACAGCTACGAGGTTCATTCTCTTCTTTTTCTTCTCAGATTACTTCCCATGCTAATTTGGCAACTATGACCAAAATTAAATGACCAAATTAAATGACAAAATTAAATGACCAAAATTAAACTTTAGAGTGTCCTTTATGAAAATATCTCAGGTAAATACAATTGAAGCAGCATAACAAACATTTTTATTGGAAAATAGAATACACTGGATTTTTATATGTCAATGTTTTGGGATTTGTCATAGATTTCCATTGCTGATGCACAAAGCTGTGAGTTGCATCCGAGATGGGTAAAATGAGGACCCAGATTGTTGGAGTCAATATGCTGACTGTGTAAACTGCTTAGAGAGGGCTGTAAAGCACTGTAAAGCGGTATATAAGTCTAAGTGCTATTGCTTGCTGCTCTTTTTTTCATCAGATTTGGAATTGATCAATTCTAGTTGCTTTTATATTTTTATACTCTATTCTCTTTTTGGTAACTCTGTACCATGCATATGCCATTATTTACCTAGATAAGTTTCACTACATCAGCAGTTTGGCAACATGGCTGATGACAGATTAGATTTTTCCAGAGTGTTGTGGTTTCTAGCTTCCTGATAACCCAAGGGAAGTTTCTGTGGGAGTCCTTCCAGTGGCTGATGCAGCTGGCAATGTCTCTCTGGTATGCCATATAATTTTTCATGCCCATGCTTTGAACCTCACAACATTTCCTGCTGAATGCCAATTCCTTTCCTTTCATGTGGGAAGACAATTTCACTTCTTTGGTCAATCTGATTCCTGGCTTAGAGCAATTGCCCTATGCTTTGTAAATAAACAGCTCATTATATCAGCAAGTTCTGGAACTTGTCCTCAAATCCCACAACATTCCTGAGGTGGAATCTATGGCTTTCCTAAAGTAGATTGAATCTTTATTCACAACTTCAAAGGAATCATTTCTCTCATGCCATTCTTACATGCACAGTAGATCAATGTTGCCTGAGCTAGTCACTATAGCTTGCATGACACTTGTTGCAATCTGTTTATAATTAACGTTGGCTATTCTTAGGGGTACAGGTAGTCCTTGAATTAAGCCCAAAATTTCAGTTGCTAAGCAACACATTTATTAAGTGAATTTTGCCCCATTTTACAACCTTTCTTGCCACAATTGTTAAGTGAATCACTGTAGTTGTTAAGTTAGCAACACAGTTGTTAAGTGAATCTGACTTCTCCAATGACTTTGCCTGTCAGAAGGTCACAAAAGGTGATCATCTGACCCTGGGATACTGCAACTGTCGTAAATATGAAACAGCTTGCAAGCATCTGCATTTTGATCATGTGACTATGGGCAGGGGTGGGATTCAATTTTTTTAACAACTGGTTCTGTGGGCGTGGCTTAGTTGGTGGGTATGGCTTGGTGATAATGTGACTGGCTGGGCGTGTCCAACTCCTTATCACTCACATCGAGTCACGCATCTCCTCGCCTGGCCTTTCATGACTGTGGGGATGCTGCAACAGTCGTAAGTATGAAAAATGGTCATAAGTCACTTTTTTTCAGTGCCATTGCAACTTTGAATGGTCACTCCACACAAGCAAAGAACCAGCAAAGGAGAGGAAAAAACCTCCAGAGAAGTTCCTGAAACAGGAAGCCAATTCCTGCCAAGAACATAATAAGGGTTAACAGAGAGGCAGTTTCTGTAAGCAACACCAGAATGTTTCCTTCCTGCCTTCCTTACAGGATTAGGCCAGTAATTTCTTCTAACAACCGGTTCTCCGAACGGCTTAGAATGTTAACAACCGGTTCTAGTGAATAGGTGCGAACTGGTAGAATCCCACCCCTGACTATGGGCATGCTGCAATGGTTTTAAGTGTGAAAAATGGACTTAAGTCACTTTTTCCAGCCCTGTTGTAACTTTGAATGGTCACTAAATGAACTATTATAAGTCAAGACTGCCTGTACTCTTATTTAGATGACAACTCAGATTCTGAGATGCACATTCCTGCAGGGTTTTGTTCAAGTAATGCAAGTGAAATAGCTTATGGAGGAAATAGGTGTGTCCAATTTGCTTTCTCTTCATAACAACCTGGAAGTAAATTATACTGTACTTGGGGGGGGAGGGGGAGTATTTAGGTAAGAATTGCATCTTTGATTTCTGGAGCACAGATGTTTCTTCATACCCAATTATTTTTTTAAAAAACCACACAGCTAAAGAAAAGGTGGCCTGATCAAGACTTTTCGTTAAAAAAAAAGTTCAGGACTATAGCTATTGAACCATTTTAAGCTGAAAGTTAAGAAACAAAACTAACTCTGCCAATGTGTTCAACTATTGGTCAATAATACTATGATTATGCAGACTGAGTTCTCTCCTAAACTTGGGACTTGAATTGAATAAATCCAACTTGTGTTAATGTGGTTGAAACTTATCTGAAGAAGAAAAATCTTCAACGTATTCCTGATAATCTGATGCTTTAAAGTTAGAATATGGATCTCAGGTCACGGTTATCCTATAAATAATATTCTATATTGAAAGCTCACCTTTGCTGCTAGCAAAGGACTTACATATTGCTTCAGTATTTAGCAGAAAATGTTTTGAGTTTATGAAATTGGGGCATTCTTTTATTCTTAATGATCACTCTTTAATAGTGAAATACAGTGGCAAGGGATTGAAGGGAGGCCTAGAACAATTAAGCAGAAAGGGAGGTGATGGGTTTGTTAATATCTGTTGAAGACAAGGTGAAAAAAATCATGCCTCCTAACCTATCCTTTCTTCTTTTCTTTCTTTTTCTTAATTTATATTTTCTTGTTTAGATTTATATGTAAAATGTTACTAAATATAAATAAATAAAGAGTATTATGGAATATGTTGGGCCCTCAGTTCCTAGAAGGTTTTCTAAAGCTGAGGTTAGATGGTCGTATCAGTACAGCAGCAATGTTTTCCTAAATCTGTAGGTATTGATGTGCATATAAGTAAGTCTTTGAAAGAAAATTTGGAAAACCTACCAGATAGCAACATTATATTAAAGGTTTTTGTATAATTTTTTATGGAAGTTTATGGTCGTATGGATTTTTGCGGCCCACATAAGATTAATTCCAGAATAAAATAGATAAAAAGAAAATACAGTAATAAAATACATATATGATAAATACAGAGTAACATTCAGATAAATATATTGCCTTTACATGATACCCCAATCTGTTCAATATAATGAGTCCTTAAACTGAACAACCTTGACTGTCAAGTTAGCAATTCTGCCCGCAATATATATTCTTAGAGCCCCAAAAGAAATGGGACAATTTGCAATGCAGGCCCCAATTGGGATATGAAATATCTAAGCCTAAAAGAGACATAGAATTGACAGTCAAACAAAACGTGAGCAATGTCTTCAATGGCTTGGGCTTTGCATATACATATTGTGATATGGCAGATGATGTATCCATATTTGGCTATGAAATATGATAGCCCAAATCTTACTGTAAAATAAGGCTTCCTTAAGAATTGTGTCAGACTCATTGATAGGTATTTTTTCAAATTGGAAAATGGTTTTGATCTTAGCTAGCCAATTTAAAGATATATTGTTGCTATTAACTCCATTTAACTACTATCTAGGATTTTTCTTTTTAAAGAATTTCCTTTGCTTGGAAGCAACTGAAAGGAAACACTGAGTGGAAAACATACAAAACTTTATTATTTTTTATTTCTAGACAGAAATCTTACAGTTGATAACTGTTGCTTTAAGGAATCAAGAGTATTCAGTAGGCTTAAAAGCATTAGAGGGACCAGCAGCTGTTTGCTAGCTATTTCAATACATCTTTCTTACCTTTCTTTTGTGAAAGTAATTTTCTTAAGTGGTAACTACTTCAGCTGTTGCTCATTTTTACAACACTGCCTACAATTCAAATTCAAGGTACAAGGAATGGATCATGTCATACTCCAGATGATAGCATCCCCTGTAGGGCAGTCTCCGTATTCTATTTTCTGGTCATTAATAAAAATAAACAAGCAATTTTCAAATAAGGAGTAGGAACAAAACATATTTGTATTTAAGGCAATCCATTGAAATTATTAAATCTGTTATGACTGTAATAAATCCCATATATTTCAATGTTTCTTCACTAAGAACTGTAAAAAAATTGAGAGTGAGGATTTCTCCCTCAATTTGAAATAGTAACATTATTTTCTAGAGACAGTGGATTTAATTAGTCTTGACTATCTTGGCATCTCAGAAAGTAAAGATGACATCATACTGAAGTGAATGTTTAAAACAATAAAGGCATTTAGATGGTTCGCCAGCTTGAAAAATAAGTATGCAATTTTTGCTTCCTTGGTATTGTACCTCTATGGAAAGCAGGATGAAATCAATTATTTCAGCACTGTAAAGAGAAAGTTTGTGTCCCAAACCAAAATCACAAAGCAGGCACACTTTAATACCCAGAACGACCATCTGGATCATATTGGCTTAAAAAAAAAACCCATGGTAAATTAAACTTAATTCTTGACTGCTGATGTCATGGGGATTCCTTCAGTTGGGGAACAGCTGGACTCCCCCATTTATAATTTTTAAATATGTTACAGAACTTTTATTCATAGATTTGCTCTAATACATATTAAAGTTATTGCTCTCCATTTTAAAAAGGATCAATAGAAAGCCTAATAGTTTGGTCCATAAGCAAGTTAAGCTAAAACACTGGTTTTTGTATCAGTTTAGTTCCATTGATCTTTAACATTGGCTGGCATCCAAATTCCTCTTGTTTAATTGTGTTGTGAATACATCACCTTTAGCAGTTGACTACAAACCACAGTACCGTCTCTCAAGAAAAGTGAAGTAGCAAGTATGTCAAAGTGAAATGAAATCCATTCTCACTTGATTTTATTTCACTTCTCATTGTAGACGTATAACTGCAGTTGCCTCAATGATTTTTAGATTTTAATGTTATTAAGCAACTTCAAAAGAATCAACTTATTGACCTTGTGTAGAAATATACAATCAGAAAACTAAAATGCCCATTATTTGACATGCCTGGATTTCTGAAAGGTGAGAAAAATCCTCCTCTCTCTTTTAATCCCTCTGGAGCTTGAAAATGTTGGACAGTAAAGATAAAGGACCCAATCTTTGACTAATGTAATATTGACCACTTGCTAATTATATGGTGTTTACTCCTTGTCCAACCAATAACCCAGTTTCCAATCTTTTCTGACTAGGAATTATGAAAATTGCAGTTGTATATATCCAGAAAAATATGGTTGGAGAATGCATTACATATTCTGTTTAATAAGTGTTTTCTAAACTGTAAGCAAATATCAGCCTCCAAGAATCCTTCTGCTTGTCTTTTGGCTGCCATAGAAACAGAGGGAGGTGTCAAAGCGAAAAAATTCAGCTTCAAAAATTAGAGGACATGAACTGTGTTTTTCTGTTGCCAGTATACTTTATTTACACATAACTATGAAGAACAAAAGAAAAGCAGTACATTCTAAGAAGCAAAAGAAAGTAAAGTAAATTGAAGTAAAACTCTGCCCCTGCACACATGCGCAGTAAATCATACATCACAAGACACTCATATCTTGGTACTATGGTAACATGATAACCATTCTGGGAAGCTCAGCAGACAAACCAAAATTAACGCAGTGACAGGGAAGATTAATCAGGCTTCATGGGGGGAAGAGTGCTGAGGCTTGAGATGGTAAAATGTAAAAGTTGGGATATTTTCTTGACTACGCTTACTTGCTTATTGCGCAGATAATAATAATAATAAATATTTATTTATATACTGCTCCTCTCCTGAAGGACTCGGAGCAGTGCACAGCCGTACAGTTAAAACAATAAATATGTGGAACAATAAAACTAAATTAAACCCAACCCTGGCTGTAAACAAATTTAAAACCATACTCTAAAACCCTAAAATTTAATAAAACAAAACACCCCAAAACTAAAATCAGCCCAAGCTGGCCTGGTCAAAACGCCAGGTTTTCAAAGCACGCCTGAAGGTCCCCAGGTCCGTGGCTGTCCGTAACTCCGGGGGCAACCCATTCCAGAGGGCAGATGCCCCCACAGAGAAGGCCCTATTCCTCGGGGTCACCAGCCAGCACATAGATGCTGACGGGACCCACAGGAGACCCTCCCTGTGGGAGCGCATCAGACGGTGGGAGGAAAATGGCAGAATGCGGTCTTGTAAATATCCTGGTCCGATGCCATGGAGCCCTTTAAAAGTTAACACCAAAATTTTAAAGCGTACCTGAGAGGCCACTGGCAGCCAATGCAGCTCACGCAGGAGGGGCGTCACATGCGCAAATCTTGACGCCCCCATAACCATCCGCGCGGCCGCATTCTGTATCAGTTGAAGCCTCCGGATGCTCCCATTTGGGAGCCCCATGTAGAGGGCGTTACAATAGTCCAGTCGGGAGGTGACCAGGGCATGAGTGACTGTGCGTAAGGCATCCCGATCCAGAAAGGGCCACATCTGTCGAATCAGGCGAACCTGATGAAACGCCCCCCTGGAGACGGCCGTAATATGGTCTTCCAAAGACAGCCGTACATCCAGGAGGACACCCAGATTGCGAGCCCTCTCTGCAATCTGCAAAAGATGCAGCCTCTTTTCTATTCAGGCCACGGTCAACCTTCCTGGCATGCCAGATGTCTGAAACACCACCTGAAGATCCTCCACCTGACATTATACACAGCTCAGATTGGATGGCCAGTTTGAACTATTGAGGGTGGGAACGTTGGCATAACTTTGTATATGTGATTATCGCACCTATTGCCTCAGATCTTGTATTTGTCTGATGCTACCACTTTAATTTCCAGTAAAAGTCCTTTTCTCTATAACAATGGTTTTCTTTCTTGGATTTTCAATGAAGCCTCACCTGACAGCAATTATTCTCTCTTTTTTTTTAAACACAACACAGTAACTTAGTAATTCCCATGCTTGGCACTTAACTTCTATCCCAGAAGCCAAACAGTGTTCACAGAAAGGGCACAATATTAGTGTAATGGCTGGATTTGATGATGTGGTAAGTCACATTGGTTCTGAAGACAAATCATATGCTTTTATTCCATCATGATTCACTGTGAAAATGAGAGTATAAATGTGTGCATCTCTGCGTGTTTGTCTCTATAAAACTATTCATTTGCATTAATGTAAACTTCCTAGTTTGCAAGAGAATGAGGGAGGCATGTGGAATACCAAAAGGATATTTTGGAGAAATAAGGAAGGAAGACTGAAAAACTAAGGTTTATATATACCCTTCACATTTTATATTTTATAAGTTGGATTTTGGAAATGTTAAAATAGAAATGAATTCATTTAGAGGTGGCTTTATTAATTATATTTAGTTCTTTGTGCTGACCCTTGCAAATGTTTTAGTTCCAAGCTGGGAAGGATCATCAGTACCAGGACTGCTGATGAAATTACAAACTCACAGAACTTTCAGTAACAGCTCCTTTTGTGAAAGTTTTTCAACAATTTCTTATAAATAGTAACTGTTATAGAACTTGTGTAATTGTTGATAGGAAAGTTGGAGTCTTGGATATAGGAATCAATTATGAAAACAAAATGATAAGATTGATTTCTATGGACACTTGCCCTTTTCAGAATAGAAGAAGCTACTTTGATTTGCATTTAACATGACATTATCTTTTTTTTTTAACTTCTGAAATAAAGCTTTCTATAAATCACATGTTTATTAATAAATTCACCAAAGAAAGAAAATTGTTTATATCTGGAAAAGAACTAGACATAGTAGACACTACATATAACTTGGTCAACAGATCTCAGTGGGAAATGATACAATATAGGAAATTGCATAGCATGTTAAATGTGGTTGGCAGGTATTCAGCAAGCTAAATGTAATTTTCAAGAACAACCTTCCCCTGTGCTTGAAAATCAGTGCTATCTGTGCTAACATATGTCAGTGAAACATGAACACTAATCTCTCAATCAATATTAAATATATAAGTGGCCCAAAGAGCCATGGAGAGATACATGCTCGGCATTACAAGATGGAAAGACCTGCACATAGATTAGACAAAAAAACAGTAGTATACAATACAATAAAGAGAGTAAAAAGAATGGAAATGGAAATGGGCTAGTCACATAGTAAGAAGAACTGATGGCAGGTGGGCCAAGGCAATCATAGAATGGATTCTACTTGATAAAAAGCATCCACAAAAAAAGACCAAAAAACGAGATGAATCAACAACATCAGCAAGTATTGTGGGCTCAATTGGCAAAAGCTCAGGACCGTATTAATTGGAAATATGCATTGGATTGGCAAAGGCTAGAATGATAAGAACACACTAACTTTTTAAATACAAAATCCAGTTTTATCTTCTTTTTAAAATAATCTTTTAATGAACTCCAAAGCCAATAAAGTGATTTCGTAGTATAAATCTATTGAATACCCAGGGAGGTTCAGCAAAACCCATTCACACTTGTTCAAGCCAAATAGGAATATATGTAAAGTGAATTTACGTAGAAAGTGAAATGCTTAAAATGAAACTCTGTTACAGGGTTAATCTGAAGTGAGAGAACTTTGTGAAATTATGGAGGCATTCTGTAGCCCAGCAATACTTCTGCATCTGGGACTTATTTATTTGTTTGTTTGTCAAACATGTACAAAATAGCAGGTATAAGTATGAACATAAACATGAACAAGGAAGTAAATACAGATAAATGGGGACAGTAAAACAGGGGTGGTAGGCATGCTGGTGCACTTATTTTATTTAATTATTTATTTATTTATTTTTATTTGTCAATCGCTTACAAGATAATAGGTATAAATATAAACATAGTTATGAAAATATGGATACATATAAAAAAAATAAACAATAGGACAGGGACGGTAGGCACGTAAGTGCGCTTATGCACACCGCCTACAGACCTCTTAGGGAAGGGGTGAGGTCAATAGTAGACAGTCTAAGGTTAAAGTTGAGTCAAGTAGAGTATTCCAGACATTGACCACTCTGTTGCTGAAGTTGTATTTCCTGCAATCAAGTTTGGTGCGGTTAACCTTGAGTTTGTATCTATTGTGTGCTCTTGTGTTGTTATGGTTGAAGCTGAAGTATTCATTGACAGGTAAGTCATTGCAATTTATGATTTTATATACTATACTTAGATCAGACCGAAGACGGCATAATTCAAGGTTTTCTAGGTCTAGAATTTCAAGTCTGGTGGCATAAGGTATTCTACAATGAGTAGAGGAGTGGAGAACTCTTCTTGTGAAACTTTATATTATGTTATGTTGTGTTGTGTTGTGTTACGTTACGTTACGTTACGTTACGTTACGTTACATTACATTACATTATATTATATTACTCTTAGGAATGAGGTTAGGTCAAGGTTGAAGTTGTGAGAGTTTGAGGCTGTAACAACGGAGTTCAGGTAGAATATTCCAAGCATTGACCACTCTGTTGCTGAAATTGTATTTTCTGCAATCGAGTTTGAAGCGGTTTACTTTGAGTTTGTATTGATTGTTTGCCTGTGTATTATTGTGGTTGAAGCTGAAGAAGTCAGTGGTTGAAGAGGTAAGACTTATTACCAGAAAATTTTGTGTACTATGCTTAGATCAGACTGTAGGTGGTGCAGTTCCAGATTGTCCAAGCCCAAAATTTCAAGCCTGGTATATAGTATAAGGGATTCTATTGTGAGTAGAGGAGTAGAGTACTCTTCTCATGAAATACCTCTGAACTCACTCAATCGTGTTAATGTCCAATATACAGTGTGGATTCCAGACGGATGAGCGGTATTCAAGAATTGGTCTGGCAAAGGTTTTATATGCCCTAGTTAGCAATATAATGGTTCACAAAATTAGGTTAACAACTCTTAATGCCTTTTTGGCAATGCTGTTATAGTGACCTCTAGGGCTTAGGTCATTAGAGATGAGTACTCCTATGTCCTTGGCAGAGTGAGGGTTGTCTACGAGATTGTTTTCACTCAACTTGTATTTGATGTTCTGATTTTTATTGCCAACATATAGGACAGAGCATTTATTAATTGAGATTTGGGGTTGTCAATTGTATGACCATTCTGACACATAGTCAAGGTTTATTTATTTATTTATTTATTTATCAATTGCTTACAAGATAATAGGTATAAGTAAAACATAGTTATGAATACATGGATACATATAAGAAAAATAAAATATAAAAGAAACAATAGGACAGGGACGGTAGGCACGTTGGTGCGCTTATGCACGCCCCCTACAGATCTCTTAGGAAAGAGGTGAGGTCAATAGTAGACAGTCTAAGATTAAAGTTTTTGGGGTTTGGGGAAGAAACCACAGAGTCAGGTAGAGTATTCCAGACATTGACTACTCTGTTGCTGAAGTCGTATTTCCTGCCGTCAAGTTTGGTGCGATTAACCTTGAGTTTGTATCTATTGTTTGATCTTGTGTTGTTATGGTTGAAGCTGAAGTATTCATTGACAAGTAGGACATTGCAATGTATGATTTTATATACTATACTTAGATCAGGACCGAAGACGGCAGCATCATTGTTAGTGGTGTTAAATGTCATCGGTGAAGAGGATGCAGCTGCTTTTAATATGATCGCAAAGGTCATTGATGTAAAGCAGAGAGAGTGTGGGTCCTAAAACACTGCCTTGGGGGACATCACTATTAACTGATGCTGGATTTGATAGGGCCCTCCCTATTTTGACTATTTGTTGCTTGCTTGACGGAAACCTGACTACAGTAGCTTGTCTTACTTTACTGCAGATCATTTGGTTTAGCATCATTTAAGAGTTATTGAATCTGATATTAATGCAAGACAACAACAAGCAAAAGATAACACAAAGAGGATCTAAAATGGCTTTGCTGGGGAGAAACTTCTTAATCTGGATATTTTATATTCAGGAATGGATACAAATGTTTGAATAATATCTTAACTAATTGTTTAGTTACTTTCAAAGGAATTAACATCATAGTTTGACTTTTATTATAGATTTATTAGCAATTTGTTTCAACATTTACAAGATATGTTTATACTCGTTACTGATATGAAGTAGTTATATGTACCAAATCTGTTATGACTTCTGAAGCAAATCTTTTGTTTTTATTTGACTAGTAGAATGCCAATTGTCTTGGCTTCCACAGTCAATTTTAATTTAATTTTGCATCATTTCTTTGCAGAATAATTTTTTAATATTTGGGCGAAGTTATTAATCTGTGGAAAATTGAGAATCTTGCTGCAAAGTTCAGTTATAGAGTAGATCCAAGAATTTTATATTCTGGGGTTAAAGTTTTAAGGAAACAATTTCTGATAGAATGTTATTTATAAGTCTATATCTTTGACAAAATTAGGACTTTCTTCTGAGTAAACATGCAGATAATTTAGTGCTCTTCAGATTTTGAAAGAATAGGTATGATATAGAGAATGTTTGGAAGTAGTGCTTGAGCAGATTGATAGATCATTATATCATTAATACAATTTTTGCGTCAACAAGTGAAACATATATTTTGTGACAGTGGTTCAGCCTGAGTACATACAGCCATATTTGTTTATGAGAGATGCCTTTGTGACAGTCTAAAAGCTGTCTAATTATAAAAAAGGTGCAGAGGAAGAAAGAAACTTTCAGTGTAATATTTTCATTATGTAATAAAGAATAACAACAGAAACAAATTTAGTTTAAAACTTTTCCAAACACTTTAATTAATCACCTCAAACGGTTTATGTATAAATATTTAGAGGAAAATGGAAATAAAAAGGATGAATTACTTTTTAATTAAAAAAAAATACTGGAGACTAAAATCCAATTTCCTAAAATGGAAACAAAAAGAGAGGAAAGATGCAAAGGGAGCACAAATATCTCTGAAGCTTCTTGAAACAAAAGCAACTGATTGGACTCAGCAACCACTGATGTTTGTAAATGGAAAACTTAAATAATAATACCCAGAAGATTTAAGAAGAAGAACAAAAGAAAATCCAAGAAGCATAACAGAAGAACTGGACAGAAGCACATAGATTACTTTGGAGTAGAAATGAGTCAATTTGTGGAACAGCAATTAAATCCAGAAACTTAAGGTGACCTTGTCTCTTTGGTATGAGAAGGATGGAAGGGAAAAAATTATCAGGCTTTCATGATTCTCTCTCTGTTTCTTTAGCCTACAGTATATCAATTAGAGTTCCAGTATTTCTTGTGGAGTCTGTTTCTTGACCTGACCCAAAGAGCAGACATCAATCAATTCATATTTTGCTAAGTACTGTGTTCCTACTCTAAGGTCATATCTGTGGTTTTTCTACAAGGAGCTTTGAATTGCAAATAACTATGGAATTCTCCAAACAGATGAATTACTGCCATGCAAAGAGGAAATAAGTGATCTTATTTTCCCCCCTTCATCTAACAGACATATGGTGTTAAATTGGGAAGAACTATGTCTCGTAAGAGCAGGAGGAACAAACAGAATATTTAGAAGGCAAAATAGGAGGTTCGTTGACTCTCAGTATGATGGTGAAACATCATTAAGTAAGTAATCCATAAAGAGAAAGACTTGTTCCTCCTGTCTACACTTTAAGAAAATTTCATAAAATAAAAAGAAAGAGAGAATGGTTCCAATAAAAAAAATTATCAAGGAAATGACCCACCAACACTACCATGGCAAGCTACTATTTATAAACAGAAAGCACACAATTACTTCACTGTCATTGATTGTTCAGGTAATTAAATGACTGAAAGGAAACATCTAAGTACAGAGAGTACTAAGTACTTCACACTCTTAAGACTTGGGACTAGAAATTGCTGCTGACAGTTCAAACACTAATTTCAAATTATATTCAATCAATAAATGCTAATAACAAAATTAAACTGAAATGTGGAAGAGTACATGTTTAAAACTTATAGGAAAGGGCTCCAGGTCTGAAAATAAAGTCTGAAAAAATAACCATCTCTGGAGTGGTGATATTTTACTTTATTTTATTTATTTGTCAAGCATGTATAAGTATAAACAGGATTATGAATACATGAAATGGATACGAATAAAAAGAAACATTAAGACAGGGACGGTAGGCACATTGGTGCACTTATGCAGGCCCCTTACAGACCTCTTAGGAATGAGGTCAACAGTAGACAGTCTAAGGTTAAAGTTTTTGGGGTTTGGGGAAGAAACCACAGAGTCAGGTAGTGTATTCCAGACATTGACCAGGACCAGGTCAATCATCAGGACCAGGAGGGGAAAATAAATGACAAAATGGAATGAGGACATT
The DNA here is from genome assembly GCA_023653725.1 of Bungarus multicinctus. Taxonomy (NCBI): domain Eukaryota; kingdom Metazoa; phylum Chordata; class Lepidosauria; order Squamata; family Elapidae; genus Bungarus; species Bungarus multicinctus. The sequence goes on from CM042849.1 coordinate 73,470,020, forward strand.
TCTTCCCTTTAGTGCCTCAACTATCAAAGATGATACTCAAACCCTTGCACAAAAAATGAATACCCATGTGTACTAGTTAAACAGTGTAAAGCCTCACACTGCCCTGAATCAGATGAGCAAGGGCGAACAGGCAATATTTTTTGGTGAACTACTGTAATGCCAGGTTCATGCCTATAAGAAATCATACGGTCACCTAGTTACAATAGATAGAGGAGAACTGTATTACTGTTTAAACACTCTACTTTGCCATTAATGAATATTAGGATGAATAAGGTTCTGATGGATTTTAGCATCATTTTTAAGAGTGATTATGTTTGTTCTTTGCTTAAGAATAGAAATATCAAAATGGAAGGTTGCAGAGGATATCATTACTGTAATATTCTAATCAAAATATGTAATAACATGCCATCCACAGATGCTCTCAAAAATAAACTAACTTATAACTTCAGCTAAGAAAGGTAAATGAGACTAAGGAGAGCAATCAAAGGAATGGAAGAAATGTAATGAATTTAAAATTCTTCCACAAGTAGAATGAAATGAAACCCTGCTTGATATGATAAAAAGTACATTGCTGCGGAGACACAATCATTTAAAGATACTGCATCAGTTAACACTAAACAAAGTTATATTGAATTATAATAACAAAGTTATGTTGAATTATAATAACCTATTGAAATATTGTGAGGAAAAATCTAAAACACCAACAAATAAAGGAAAATATAGTGTGTTGTAGAGAAGCTGGGGTGGCCATTTTGTCAAGGTTCAGATAATAGAAGAAAAAGCAAGAACATACCAAAATTACACCAAGGAAGCACATTCTGAACTATTTATTGATTTACTGACTCGGTTAATTATAAAATTAAGGGAGCTGATCTTTTTGGCAAAGTAAAGGATCGGGAAACCATATAACAAAAAAAAAAAAAGGGGGGGGGGGAATTCTGCATGATACATTAGAAGATTCTCCAAGGAAAAAAAGTATCAGGTGATTTGATCTGAGAAACACCGAATTTGGAACCCACCAATTGAAGAAGTAGCGTTGGAGAATCTCAGAGAAATATTAAAGCCAGAAGATAAATGAGTAGTAAGGTAGGAAAGATATAATGAATGGCATGGATATAAACAATAGTTACTGCATCTACATTCCTTTTCCTAGTTTTACTAACTCTTTAACATTAATTAGATGATGGATATATTTCAATCAGAATAGAGCTGGAAGGGACCTTGGAAGTCTTCTAGTCCAACCCCTGCCCAAGCAGGGCATCCTATACCATTTCAGATATGTAAGTGATTGTCCAGTCTTTTCTTAAAAACCTTCACTGATGAAGCACCTACAACTTCTGAAGGCAAGCTGTTATACTGGTTAATTATAATAATAATAAATATTTATTTATATACTGCTCCTCTCCCGAAGGACTCGGAGCGGTGCACAGCCGTACAGTTAAAACAATAAATATGTGGAACAATAAAACTAAATTAAACCAACCCTGGCTGTAAACAAATTTAAAACCATACTCTAAAACACTAAAATTTAATAAAAACAAAACACCCCAAAACTAAAATCAGCCCAAGCTGGCCTGGTCAAAAAGCCAGGTTTTCAAAGCACGCCTGAAGTCCCCAGGTCCGTGGCTGTCCGTAACTCCGGGGCCAACCCATTCAGAGGGCAGACGCCCCCACAGAGAAGGCCCTATTCCTCGGGGTCACCAGCCGGCACATAGATGCCGACGGGACCCGCAGGAGACCCTTAATGTCACCACATTAAGGTTCTCCTTAATTCCAAGTTGCTTCTCTTTTTGATTAGTTGCCATCCATCATTTCTTGTCTTGGTTTTGGTGCTTTGGGGAAAAAAAAAGACTCATTCTTCTTTGTGGCAGTCCCTCAAATACTGGAATACTGCTATCATGTCACCCCTAATCCTTTTTTTTCTCTAGACTGGTCATACCCAAATTCCCGCCACCGTTCTTATGTTTTTGTTTCCCTTAATCGTCTTAGTTGCTCTTCTTTGCACTTTTTTTTTCAAAGTCTCAACATCTTTTTTATAATGGAGTGACCAAAACTGGATGCAGTATTCCAGGTGTGGTCTTACTAAGTTCCACTTATAATGTGGTACTAATACTTCACGTGATTTTGATTTTATGTCTCTGTATAACCAAAGATTGGATTCGCTTCTTTGGCTGCTTCCACACACTGCTGGATCATGTTTAAGTGATCATCCACCAGAACTCCAGGTGGACATTTACTGTTTTTGAACCAGGCTTTGCCTAATCTGTATTTGTACCTTTGTTTTTTTTTGCATAGATCTAAAACCGTGCTTTTCTCACATAAAATGTCATGTGTTTTGGATTGGCCCATTGTTCTTTTTGGCACCCTGTGCTTGTTTATTTATGTATTTATTTATTTTGTCAAACGATTATTAGATAACAGGTATAAGTATAAACATGGTTATAAATACACGAAATGGATACGAATAAGAAAAACAAAAGAAACAATAGGACAGGGACGGTAGGCACGTTTTGGTGCGCTTATGCATGCCCCCCTTGTCTTCTGCAGTGTTGGCTATTCCTGTCAGCTTAGTGTCATCTGAAAATTTGATGACTTCCCCTTCTGTTCCCTCATCTAAGTCATTTGTGAAGATATTGAAGAGTACTGAACTTAAGACAGAACCTTGATGTAGTACCAATAAGAACTATTCGTTGAGAATGGTTTCTCAGCCAGTTAAAAATCCATCTGGTGGTGATGCTGTCTGTTGCACATTTTTCTAGCTTACCAAGAAGAAGGTTATGGCCTACTTTGTCAAATGGCTTGTTGAGGTCTAAGTATACTATGTCCATAGAATTTTGTTGCTTTACTAATTTAGTAATTTTGTCAAAAAAATGAAATAAGATTGATTTGGCGTCGTGTATTTCTAACAAACCCATGCTGGCTACTAGTTATAATTTTGTTTCTAGATGTTCATAGACCTATTTTTTTAAATTATTTTATCCAGTATCTTCCCAGGTATTCTGATTCAGATTCAGATCTAGATCATGACTTGTATGTAAACCAACTTTTTTCTGTGAATTCTATAATAGCCAGCTAGGACAATGTAAATAAAATCCAAAACAAATGGCATCCTGGCCTTTCTCATAGTGCTCTTACTGTACTTCTGATTCAGTGGTGGGATTCAATTTTTTTTACTACCGGTTCTTGGTCTTAGCTTGGTGGGCGTGGCAGGGGAAGGATACTGTAAAATCTCCAGTCAGAGGTTATATTTGCCGGTTCTCTGAACTACTCACAATTTCCGCTACCGGTTTTCCAGAACTGATTAGAACCTGCTGAATACCACCTCTGTTCTGATTGTTTCTGAAAGGTGGATAGCAGCAACAGGGATAGTAATTCTGTCAGAGTTGAAGAAGTCCTGGGAAGTATGCAGTCATCTAGTCTATCTGTAGTAAATGAACACGGAGACAACCTTGAAGGAATGCAAGACTGATAGTTAAACATCAGCTTAGCCCTAGGAAGAACTAGGGGTGACAGAGAAACTCAACATAACCTTACCTCTGTTTGTATAAAAGGGGGTACACTGTACACTGAAGATGGTATTTAATTTTGTATGAGGTGCAATGACAATAAAGTAAACTAAACTAAAAAGAAACTGTTTCAAAATTATGTTTCTATTTCTTCTAACAAATGAGTTCCAGTAATCCCTGCAATTAGATAATCTGGTGTATCATATTAGATGATTAGATAATCTGGTGTATCTTAAAAGATTGATGCTCCCTTCAACATTTCTGAGTGGCCCCCTATTGCAATTTTCTCCCATTGGTGGTTGGTTATCCTTTCTTCTTGTCATCTTTTCATTTTGCCCCTGGCTAGACAGCAATACTTGTCTCACCTCTCATATCTCCAAAAGTGACCCATTGTGGCAATCAAGATACTTAGCACAACTACAGGTTAACTCAGAGTTATTGTGAGTTGGGTGGCAAATAAAGTTGATAAGTAGATAAATAAATAAACTCATGGAAAATAGTTGTGGCACATGACAGTGGGAGATGGAATGCACAACCAAGAGTAATTCTTCTAATTGATTCTGGTTAGTGAAGTTAAATAAAAGTAAAATGATATATCTTTTAAAATTATTATTATCACTAATAGATATGCAAGAGGGTTCTGAATTTGAAAACTTGGTGGCTCACTGATTGGACCTAACAATGTTTGCTGTTTTCTTATCACTAAGGATTATTGCTTCTGATGCTGCAAGTGGAGATGTAGATATTTAATTCCCAAGGACATTCCCATAAAATCTCAGATATGCACCCATGCAAAAGAGCTATATGGGACTTTTTGATTCTGCTACTAGAGGGAAGCTAAAGAACAATCATATATGGCGAGAGAGCAGCAGTTTCTTCTGGCTTGTAATGGGAGTCTACTAAGCAGCAGATGCTCTGCAATCACAGCACTGATATTAGCTCAGACAGGATGCATGAGTCAAGGTTAGTGAATCAAATGGATGAGAGTGGGTGGACTAAGAAAATGTCATTTAGACATCTGCCACCTTAGATGCTGACCACAGCTCTGGTTTGTGCTGCTACTATGAATAAATTGGGAAAGAAAAGGGAGCATCTGAAATTGCCTTTAGCAGCTAAAACTTTTTATGAAACTTACCAAAATAAAAGGCATTTAGTTGCAAAGGCAAGACACATGAATATTAATATTGCTGGAGATGAAGTCATTGCAAAATTATATCCCAGATAAAAGGCATTTCCTACCCCACCCCAAGCTGCCTTCTTTGCTGGGATTTTTATGCCTACATTGTCAAGGAAAGAATGCGTACTAACCATCAAGTATGAAGTAACAATGATGTTATCTCTTCTTAGTAATTCACTGGGTCAACCCATAAAACCGAAATAAGAAGCTAAGCTGGTTGATCTAGATTAGTACAAGGAATATATCTTTTTTTGCTCAAGGTATTATTCAAAGGTAAGATTTAACAGTATAAATTAAAATAAAATCAGGCTGGGATTGCTTAAGTGGGATCCTGGTAGAAATGTGCACCAACATTAATGGACCAACATTAATAACTCTTGTATTATTATTCACGGGTGTTAAAACTGGGGTGTAACTGTTCCTTTCCTGTTCCTCCCTTCTACCATCCTCCCAGCCCAGAAGTTCATCCCCATGCTGTCAGAAGAGGCAACAATGAGTTCATTCAAAGCTCCCGGGTTTTGGAACTCAGATACATGGATTCGCTGATATATGGAATTGAAATAGTTGATTTTCCACTTGCACTAGTCTTCTTTCCAAGAATCAGATCAATGCACATCAAGCACTTATTAACAAAGCTTTCCTGATAAACATGGATGGAAGGTTGCATGTTCAGTTTCCACTACAATGTTATTTCTGTTCATTTTACCTAAATTTACTAAATTCTATGCAAATTCTTATAGATCCAGATATCTCCTTCCTTGGGAAAAGTGGTTAGAGAAAAGGTAGAATCCAATATCATTTTGACATTAGAAGGGAAAATCCAATCAATGCTCTCATCTCCAAACTGATGACTCAAAATCCATTTTATGTTATCTGAAAATAAAAATACTTATAACAACACACAATGGATATGATATAAGAAATAAGCATGCTTCTAATTCTGATATAATATTTAGGAATTATAAAATTATTAGAAAGGAATTTAAAAATATCATAAAATAAAGTAAGTCTCATGAAGAGACACTAAATTTCTATACCTTTTTTAATTAATAATACAATGAACATGGAATAATAGAGTTGAAAGGAACCTGGGAGGCTTCTAGTCCAATCCCCTGCTGAAGCAATTCCAGACAAGTACCATTCCAGACAAGTAGCTGTCCAGTCTCTTCTTAATAGCCCCCAGTGATGGAGCATGCACAACTTCTGAAGACAAGCATTCCACCGATTAAATTTCTCCTTAGTTCTAGGCTGCTTCTCTCTTTGATTAATTTCCATCCATTGCTTCTTGTCTTGCCTTCTGGTGCTTTGAAAAATAAGTTGACCCTCTCTTTCTTTGTGGAAGCCCCTCAAATACTGGAACACTGCTATCATGCCAACTCTAATCCTTCTTTCCACTAAACTACCACAGACCCTTCAATCATTTTTCATAGGTTCTGCTTCTAGACCCCTAGTCATTCTTGTTATTCTTTACTACACTCTTTCCAGATTTATTTTTATTTATTTATTTGTCAATTGCTTACAAGATAATAGGTATAAGTAAAACGTAGTTATGAATACATGGATTCATATAAGAAAAATAAAATATAAAAGAAACAATAGGACAGAGACGGTGGGCACGTTGGTTCGCTTATGCACGCCCCCTACAGACCTTTTAGGAAAGGGGTGAAGTCAATAGTAGGCAGTCTAAGGTGAAAGTTTTTGGGGTTTGGGGAAGAAACCACAGAGTCAGGTAGAGTATTCCAGACATTGACCACTCTGTTGTTGAAGTCGTATTTCCTGCAATCAAGTTTGGTGCGATTCACCTTGAGTTTGTATCTATTGTTTGCTCTTGTGTTGTTAAGGTGGAAGTTGAAGTATTCATTGACAGGTAAGTCATTGCAATGTATGATTTTATATACTATACTTAGATTGGACCGAAGGCGGCGTAGTTCTAGGTTTTCTAGGTCTAGAATTTTGAGTCTGGTGGCATAAGGTATTCTGCAACAAGTAGAGGAGTGAAGAACTCTTCTTGTAAAATACTTCTGAGGACTTTCTCAACATCTTTTTTGTATTGTGCTGAATCAGAACTGAATGAAGTATTCCAAGAGTGGTCATACTAAGGCTTTGTAAAGTGGCACTAGAACTTCATGTGATCTTGATTGTATCCTGTATTAATGCAGCCTAGGATTGGCTTCTTTAGTTGCTGCCACACATTTTTGGCTCATTTTTAAGTGATTGTCCACTAAGTTAATCCTAGTTTCACCACAATGAAAGTCTCATGCATACAAAGACTCCTGTTTAGTTTCAGAATTGACCAAAATCAAACACACACACACACACATAAAGTAATCTGTTTAATATTTGATTTGATTTTAAACTTGAACATTGGCTAATATTTTATTGCAAAAGTGCTTTCAATTTTTACAGTGGGGCTTTTTCATTACAGACTGGAATAAAATATAACAGTTATGTCTGATTACACAAATGAAAAGCAATCTCTCAGGTCCTATTACACTCTGAAAAGCTTATTGCACAATAAGCTTTTTAAAATTTCTAATAAAAGAACTAGGGTCTTTAAAACTGTTTGAAAAAATGCTTTTTGTTCCTATTCATAGATACTAACTGAAACTAACATTAGAGAAAAAACAGATAGGATTTTAGTTCAGAATGTGAACCTGCCTGATTCACTAGTTTTAATAATCCATTGAACCCAATACCAAACAAAATCAATATACGAGTGAGGATAACCTATAAGATATATGGGAAATGGGGAGATAATACATAGTTTAAATCATTTAATTGTGAGAGTTCCTTATTAGGGATGTTCGTACTTTGAAAACGATTCTGGGTAGTTGCTTTGGAATGCATTAGAGTACGAAAAAATGTAAATGAACAGATGCCTCATCTTCTCTCATCAGTTTAAAGTGCTTCTCCAATTCCTTTTAAAGTATACCCCATTATATTTAATCTACTGTAAGAAAGGGTGAAATTTACTCTTCCAACTTTGTGAATCACATGTGATTTGACTCACAGATTAGGTATTCAAAGAGGACGTTATTTCAATTTGCAATATGAGCTTCAAGAACAAATTCATTTGATTTGAACTTCTTGCATATTCAGTTTAAAAGAAAAATCTAACAGGAAAGTTTGGATACATCTGCCATTGCTTCATTGTTTGCCAGAATTAGATAAAAAAGTGACTGGAATGGTAGATGCCTTAGAAAATAATATGACAGGCTGACCCTGGTTTGGCTCCTAGGAAAGAACGACCTTTGATTCCAGGGAAGTTAGAGAAAAGGTACATTTACTAGGGAACTGGGTGTAACACAAGTGTGGCAAGCTCTGGGGAAAATCCACGTAAAAATCATATATGGAAAGCAACCCCCAATGTCCAAAACCCTCCCCTTCATGAGAGCAGTCCAATCAAATGCTGTTCTGATCTTTTGGGAACCCGGTGCTTCAGGCATCTTTCCCAGGTGCCAGTGTCCTTGAAGGCAGGAAGATGGCTCAGCGTTGGCACCTCTCAGTGGTGGGATTCGATTTTTTTTACTACCGGTTCTGTGGGTGTGGCTTGGTGGGCGTGGCAGGGGAAGGATACTGTAAAATCTCCAGTCAGAGGTGGGATTTGCCGGTGCTCCGAACTACTCAAATTTTCCGCTACCGGTTCTCCAGAACTGGTCAGAACCTGCTGAATACCCACCTCTGGTACCTCTGTTTTGTGTTAGTGTCCCTATTTCCCAAATTTCTCACACCATTCTTTCCATCCCAGCACTCTTCCCCTCCCAAATAGCCCCTCTACCACAGTTACGGCAGTTGCTAGCAAGCTTCAAAGAAAGTGAAGAGAGGCCTCGGACATAGAAGTTCTGCTCGTTTCAAGGATTTCACCAAAATATATTTTAAAAATATCCTCTGTACCATTCTAAAGTTAGAAACTGAGTAGTGGGATGGCCGGGGGGTGTTGGAAAAGACCAAACAAAATCTAAATGTTTCAGCAAATTTCTAAATTGTGCTAAATTAATTAGGATGATTTTAGACTTAAAATGAAAGTTTCCTATTTTCTACTATTTTCTTGCTGCTCTGCAATGTTTGTTTGTTTGTTTATTAATTTATTTTTTGCTCCCATCTCAACATAAGGTGACCCTGGGCTGCTATGAAATGTTGATGTGACAGTAAAAAATAACCATCTGTTAAAAGTGATCGTTCTTTACTGTCAGTGACCAGTGTAGTTTGTAATGGGAACGGGCTAAGATGTTATATTTATACATGTTTAAGGGTTTTTTTAAACTTCATGTACCTATTTTCACTATATAATTGGGCTTTTTAATTGGGCATTTTATACCCTTGGGTCTTTAATCACCTATATCGGGCCCTTGAAATTACTCTAACCTGAACAATGGTTCTAAGAAGAGACAACATCCCGCACCTGAACAAACTGGCAGGCACAGAAATGAAAAATAGATGAAATTGATTTTTTAACAGATAGGGAACTATAGATACCAGTGAATTTTTTTTCCAGCTACCAGAGAGTTAGGATGCTATATCTTCAGCTTCTTGGTCAGTCTGAAAAGGAAAGATCGTTATGTTTCAACAGATACTAGACAATCTTTGCTTTCTAATGAGACAAGAGACTCTCTTCAACCACCTTTGTTGATATGTTTAGAACACATGAAATTATACTCTTTTGACTTCGGAGGCTGTAATTCATTTATCCAAGGAATTTGTACAATTGATGCAAAGTTTGACCACTGACACTCTGTCTGGGACTATCAATGAATGGTCACCTGAGTTCTCCATAATACTAGCTACCTTCTTTCTGGTGAAGCTGCCTGGGGAACCAAAATATTGGATGTAATTTTATCCAGAATGAATAGCCTTATCTATTGTCCAAACTGCTTGGCAAGGGCTGAGGCAAATACTAAAAAGATTATATAAGTTGTTTAATTATAACTACCCGGGCATTGTGATCCCTATTCTGAAAGCATTCAGGGAAAAATAGTCACAATGCTAACTTATCCAGAATTGTGGAGCCTTATTAGGGACAGATGAAAAATTGAAAAGGAAAATATATAATTATTTACTAAGTTTTAAAGTGGAAGATGAACAAGTAAAAGAAACAATGATAGTATGGGCCAAAAACTTTGGCTATACAATAGAATTAGAGAAATGGCAAAAACTTTGGGATAGGAACTAAAAGCTGACAATGGCTACTGCATATAAAGAAAATCTTTACAAAAGGTTTTATAGGTGGTATTTGCCAACCGGCTAGGTTGGCAAAAATGTTTAACAACATGTTCGCTAAATGTTAGAAATGTAATCAGACTCCAGGCACTTATTATCACACATATGGTAACACATATGTGATAGACATATGTGAAGGCAAGAACATATTGGACAAGTATACATACCTGGTTGGAGAAGATGATTAAGCAACACATAGATTTTTAAACCAGAAATATTTTTGTTAGGTTTAATACCAGAAAATTATGTCAAAGGGACTATATACTTAATATTACATATATTGACAGCAACAAGAATTGTATTTGCACAATATTGGAAAAATATTGTGCAGATGAAAATATAATCCGGAAAATATTGGACTGTGCAGAATGGATAGATTGACATTGAAAATAAAAGAGACACAGAATACTATTTAACATGGAATAGATTTTATCAATGGTTAGAGATAAATAGAAATTAGATGAAGAAAGAGTATTGTTATGCTTAAGTAAAATATGAATGTTGTTTATAATTATATGTATGCCAATATATTTAATAGGAAGATAATTAAGAAAATATAATTATAAATATGGTTAGATTTATTTTGTTATATTATTATTATTGCGATCACTATATGTGTTATCTTTTTTCTTTCTTTCCTGTTTGTAAAATGGTATGCCAGATAATACACTGTATTCAAAATACTTATATATAAATTAAAAAAAAACTTGACTTAAAAAAAAGAAAGCTCAGACTGCCCAAGAGGTTACTGATAGAGTTCTACAGAGGAATTATTGAGTCTGTCATCTGTACCCCTACAACTGTCTGGTTTGGCAGCACAACCAAACAAGACAGACACAGACTTCAATGGATAAGAATTGCAGATAAAAGCAATTGCTACCAACCTACCTTCCATTGAGGACCTGTATACTGCACAAGTCAAAGAGGGCTGTGAAAATATCTACAGACCCCTCACATCCTGCACATAAATTGTTTCAACTTCTACCTTCAAAATGATGTTATAGGGCATTGCACACCAGAACAACTAGACACAAGGACAATTTTTCCCCATGCCATCAGTCTGCTAATTCCCACAGCACTGTCAAACTATTTACTAAGACTGTATTACTATTTTTCTTCTCATCTTTCCTATTACCTATTTCCTTTTCTACTTATGACTAGAACTTTGTTGCTTGTATCTTTATATTGTTTATTAGTTCCTAGTATGATTTATGTTGATCGCTTATTTATTATCCTGTGACTATTACTAAACGTTATATCTTATTGTAGGAAGTTAGCATCCACCCCTCTCCTAGAAAAATTGAAAGAGCCTAGGAAATATTAAAAGGCAGAATATTTCTCCTAAAAAGAATAGTCACTCAAGAAGCAGAAACTCTACTCAAGAAGCAGAAACTCACCCCCACCTTTGTTAATGGGTGGGCCATTAAGGCCTGGGCCAGAATACTTTACATAAGAAGGAACTCCAGGGTGATGGGATTAAGGATGGCCCTCAGGAAATGATAGGATTACCCATCTCACCACATGGTCTGGGAAGATTGCATTAGCCAGCATTCAGGTAAAGCCATATGGTCCAGGCCAAGCCTACAAAGTTAAGATCCCCGCCCCTGGGAGTCTGACAACCAATTAGAATACAAGCTCCAATTCAAATCCCAACAGAGAGTATAAAACCCAGGTACTCTCAGCACCTCAACACTTCTTTTCCTTTTTCTCTTTTTCCCCTTCTCACCTTGAAGCATGTGATTATTCTTCTCTGGACCTCCAGGCCATGTGGCCCTGTAACCTTTAAACCTTCCAAGCAGCCTCCATGTTTCCAGTGTCTTTTTCCCCACTTGGAACTGAACCCAGAAGGATATTTCTTTCAACATTATGATTCATGATGAATGTATTTATGATGTCTATTTATGTACACTGAGAGCTTATGCACCAAAGACAAATTCTTTGTGTATCCAATCATACTTGGCCAATAAAGAATTCTATTCTATTCCTTATCTGCACAGCATCAAATCAACCTATTTCTAATACTAAAAAACATTCTAAGAATCAAGAGAAGCCACAAACATTTATTTTTAAAAAAGAGCACTCATACTGAAATCTTGGCTTTAATTAATTGACATTTTCCCATTTTGACATAGTATTGGATGACATCTGGGGACTCTCATCTGCCATACATCCAATTGTACAGGCTGTTGTTTGGAAAACTATAGAGTTGTTTCCATTTTTTGTTCCTTATATGATACACAAGGAACCTGTATTTTTCCCACAGACTTGAAGATTGACACCCTGTAGCCATTGCACTCATGTCAGTCAATATAATCACATTAATAATTAAATGAGGAAAGCAACTATCTACAGCAAGATAAATGAACTCAATTACAGTGACCAGGGATGCATCATCAGAAGATGTGGAGGATATATTATGCTAGGAAATTCACAGATAAGAATGAAGATAGTTATTTTCCCATCATTGGTCCTTAATAGCTAGCATTCAACAAGTCAGATAGGAAACATGACCAGATGAGCTAGTTCTAATTTTATTGTAAGGCTACATCAGAGTTTTGCAAGTCTGAAAATACAAATTTCCCACAGTCTCTTTTTACCCTTATTAAGGTGGATCCTTTTGATGTTTCTTTCTCTGATAATTAACTGATAATTCCCTAAGCAGTACCCCTTCCCCTTCCTTCCATCTGCCAAAGTCATTCTCACCTTCCATTATATGAAGGCATAACACTACTGAAGATAGAAATACAATCTAAACCTTTTTTTGTTCTCTATGAAAGGTGAGAATGGATAAATGGGTTGGAGAGGAAGTTGAAAATACAATATCTGGAAGTTGTTTTCTTGTAATGAACAAATATGGGAAAAAGTGGTGGGTAGACAGTTGGATGATTTATATATCATCATTTATAACATAGTATCCAACAATCAAACAATTGTCATTGTATCATGGTACCTAATCTGTTTTGCAGAGTGTATTCAGCCATTGGTACCCTTATTTTTCTTATCTGGGAAAAAAATAAAATGTGAAAGATTTAAGTTTTTTAAAAATTTACCATGAAAATGAGCAATTTTATATTTTTCTCTGTGTCCACTTTTAAAGTACATATGTATAAATATGTGCAGACAGTTTGTACTGAGAGAAATATGCTGATACGTTGTGGGAAAAAACAGCTTTCAAACATGCATTTATTTGAACACATCCAAATATTTAACACATATTCACAATCTGATATAGCAATACTTTTTTTAAAAAAGGCATAATATAGAAAGCAATCCATTTTTAGCTTTTAGGACATAAATTGGGATATAATCTATAATTGTCAATATGGCTTTAAACATAGGAAAATGGGATCCCAAGTCTTGAAAGTCAGCTGCAGCAATCAATAAATGTTCTTATTTACCAATGTTACAAAAAAAATAAAATGTGCAGAATAAGTTCAAAAGGAAAAAAACACATTTTCTTGCTATAAAGAATGACAAGTAGCAAATGCAGAATTTTAGTGAGGTTAACTGAAACAAAAGCTAGCAGCAAAAAGTGAAAGAACACAATTTTGAAAAACAGATGTTCAGTTCAATGTATTATGCTGCTTCCAAACAAGATGGATCTGAAGGCTGCAATCAGAATTATCCTTCAGCTTGTGGAAAATAAATAAGCTTTACAAGAGATATAGACCAGCTCTATTGTGTATCATTTACATTTTCATACTCTTCCTCCAGTTCCTATGACATAATTTGTTTTCAACTAAGAAGACAGCTATCAACAATTAAAGCATGACTAATCTAAATTAATGCTAGGTATGCATTATTGTCAACATCATAAGCATTGTGGTTCAGATCAAGGTTACATTAGCCTAGCACTTCCAAAGAATCCCAACTTCAAAAACTGAGTAGCCATATATCAGAAATTGCTTAAAACCACCTGATGACTCATAAGCAAAGTGGGATTAGAGTCTGGAAATTCCCTTATTAACAAGCTGCATTTATACAATAGTTCTCAATTTAGTATGGTCAAAATAAGTCTTGTAAGTGTCTGACATGTTGACTAGATGCCATGCTTGATATCATGTTTTCCAATAGGTCCAAGTCTGTTTTCCCTTGTTGTCAGCAAGCTTCACATACAAGATTCTGTAGCCTGATTTCTAGGATGAGCAACATATCGAAGAAACATGCTGAAAAATTAGTGCCCAGGATTGCTATATTCATGAATAACAAGTCATGATTTATTGTGATTAAGCTGTAAAACAAGGCTGGAATTTTATTATCTTGAAATGTGATTGGTGCAGTGATCAGAATGCCATATTTCAGATTGACTCTGCCCATTGCCAGGAGTTCAATCCTGACCAGCTTAAAGTTGACTCAGCCTTCCATCCTTCTGAGATTGGTAAAATTAACACCCAGATTGTTGAGGGCAATATGCTAGCTCTATAAACCACTTAAGAGAAGGCTGTGAAGCACTATGAAGCAGTATAAGTGCTATTGCTAAGTGCCATTGTACTAACTAACTGTATCGTTTGAAGTGATCTCAGACTATGATTTCTTATCCTGTTCCTCTTTCTTTCTTTTTAAATTTTTTAATGTTTATACATAAATATTTTTGAATACAACATTTTGTCTGAGTTTGTTATTTACAAAGAATAAGAACCATAGCTAGTACTATTAAAAATAATTGTCTCATTTTCTAATAAGAATATTTATATCATATAATATTGTAGTTATACATCATCTCTGTTTTTAATAAAAACATTCATTGTTTTCTTTCTCTGACTTCTACCCCTTGTCTTTAACCAGTTATAGAATTTATTCCATATCAAGTAGTATTCCGAGTTTTCTTTTTCTTTTCTTTTTAAAGTTAATATGTCCATCTCAGCACATTCTAAAAATTTCCTAATTATCTCCTTGTTTGGCGGGGTATTCTCATTTTTCCATAATTTTGCATATCTAATCCTTGCTGCTGTCAGTATATGTAAAATTAAATATGCATATCCTTTATCATAACCCTCTGGGATTATTCTCAGCAAATATACTTCTGGTTTTCAATCTATCTTCTGTTTAATTATTTTTTTCCAGCCAGCTCTCTATTTTCTCTCAATACTGTTTTGCTTTGGTGCAAGTCCACCACATGTGGCAGTAAGTCCCTTGGTTATGATTACATTTCCAGCATTTTGCAGACAAGTTACTGAATATTTTTGCCAATCTTACTGGTGGTAGATGCCACCTATAAAATAATTTATATAATTTTTCTTTATATGCTGAAGCCATCATCAATTTACAGTTCCTAGCCCATAGTTTTTGCCACCTCTCTAATTCTATATTATATTCAATTTTTTTTGCCCAAATAATCATTGTTTCTTTGACTTGCTCCTCCTCCAGTTTATAATTATCAATAGATAATTATACGCTTTTTAATCAGTTTTTCTCCATTAGTATCTTATCTAATGCTGTTGGTTTTTTATTTAGATCTCATGTTTTAACATCCTTCTCATATCTTGTTTGTATCTGGAGGTATTTACTCTAAATCCACCCCTTGACTCTGTAATTGTTGCATAGTTTTTAATTTACCATCCTTATTAAAAAGGTCTTTATAAAATACAATTTTATCTAAGTTGGAAAGATTTGGATATATTAATGCTTACATGGTGGAGAGCCAGACTGGAATTTTCATATAATGATGTGTTTTAATTTTTTCCCATACATGAAGAAGTGCGTTTCTTACAGTGACCTTGAAAGTACACTGTACTCCTGCCCTACCATAGGAAAGCATGCCAGCTCAACTGAAGATCATGTGCCTCTAATAGTAGTAACCTTCTATGTTTCAGATATACCCATTCTTTTGTCCATGCCAAAGCTGATGCTGATAGTAAAGTTCCCAGTCTGGGAGTCCAAAACCCCCATTATTTTTAGCTTCCTGCAACATTTTTAATGTTATTCTGGCTTTTTTACCTTGCCATATATATTTCAGAATAATTCTATTTAAATCACCAAAAAAATTCTTCTCGAATCTTATTGGTATTGTTTGAAATAGGAAAAGCAATTTTGGCAGTATATTCATTTTCATGATGGCTATTCTCCCTATAATAGATAATTAATGTTCTTCCATCTTTCTAAGTCTAATTTAATTTGCTGCATTGGTTTTATGTCCTCTTTTATCATCACACACTATGCTGTTAGATGGATACCTAAAATATCTGACCTTCTTTTCTATCTGCAATCCTATTTTCTCTGTCAGTTCCTTTTTTTGTTTTTCCATAGATTTTTAACCGTTACTTTAGTTGTTTCCTTATTTATTTTCATCCCTGCCATCTTTCCATATTTTTCAATTTTTCCTATCAACTTTGGACCCGCTTCTATTGGTTCTTCTAACATAAAAACTAGATCATCAGCAAAGGCTTGCAATTTATATTTTTCTTTTTTTAATTTTCATTCCTTTTATTTCTGGGTCCTGTCTAACACTTCTAAAGTTAAAATAAATAATAAAGGAGATAGCAGACAGCCTTGTCTCATTCCCTTTTTTATATTGAAGCTTTCTCGTCACATCTCCATTCACCATCAACTTAGCTTTCTGTTGTGTATAAATTGCTTTTATCATGTGTATAAATTTTCTGCCAAAGTCCATACATTTTAGCTGTTGCAACATGAATTGCCAGTTGATATTATCAAATGCTTTTTGGGCATCCACAAAAATTAAGGCTAGTTGTTTTTCATTATGCTTTTCATAATACTCCAGTGTATCCAGAATTATTCTTACATTATTTCTAATTTGTTTCTTAGGCAGGAACCCATTCTGATCCAAATGTATAAACTCAATTAGAGATCTTTTTAATCTTTCCACAATCACTGAGGCAAATATTTTATAATCTGCATTTAATAGCAAAATTGGTCTGTAATTCATTATTTGTATTAAATCTGAATCTTCTTTTGGTATCATGGTGATGTAGACCTCTGTTCATGTCTATGGTATTTTGGCTTCTAACAGAGCTTCATTATACTCTCTAGCATTGGTAGGTTCAAAGTTTCTTGCAGTTCTTTGTATATTTCTACTGGGAGACCACCTGGGCCTGGGGTTTTATTGTTCTTTTGACTTTTAATCGCTTCTGTTACTGATATTCTTTCATTCAGCATCTTCTTTGTCATTTCCGGAATTTTGGGTAGATTAGCTTTTTCCAAATAGCTTGTTATTTTTTCTTCTGGTATTTTTTCATGTTCATATAGCTTCTTATAGAAATCATATATTATATCTATTCCTCTTTCTTCAACATTCCCAGTTGTTATCTGTTTCTAATCTTATAGCCAACTTTCTCCAAAGCTGTACAAGAAATTTTCCTCACATCGCTATAAACACACTTCATGGGTGAGACGTGGCATGCATATGACCACCTTTGCACATTTTGTGCTTCATCATCTAAAGCAGGGGTCTCTAACCTTGGCAACTTGAAGATTTGTGGACTTCAACTCCCAGAATCCCTCAGCTGACTGAGGAATTCTGGGAGTTGAAATCCACAAGTCTTCAAGTTGCTAAGGTTGGAGGCCCCCTCATCTAAAGTAGGTTCTCCCTCTTCTCCAGTCCCATCTAGCCTCTATCACATAGTGATTGAAATTTGAATGGTAAACAGTGTGGATCTTTTATTAGCTTGGGAAACATTCCCAGACATAGCATAGAAAATCATTTGGTTTTAAACTGAGGGGAAAATGGGATATGTTCCATCTATTTTTAAGTATGTATTGAGTATTTTCAAAGAGTATTTCAGGCTTCATGACAGAGAGGGGACTAAAAGCTGTTTGGTGTGAGCAAAACAGAGGGTGGACAAACATTTTGTAAGCTCCTCCATATGTCCCTGCCAAATCACATCACTCCTGACATGCAACATTACTGCTGTCCCAGTGCCAAGACTTCCTTGAGCAACCATAATATTCAGCGGTTTTGTAACATATACAATTATCTTTGGAGCCAGCCTTTCAGTGCTACTGGTCACACAGCAGCTGCCAAGAAACTGGGTTGGCTGCACAGATTCACATTAATATTAACCTTCATTTGGGAATCAGTCCTTATTTGGTTACTTCAGAATTCACAAGCAGATTTGTAAACAAATGTGAGAGCATTGAATCATGGAACATATATTTCATTTCCAGCTTTTTTGAACAGCCAATATTCCACACAATAGGCTGTTGGCTAGAGAAAGTATTGCTTCCCTAGATTCCAACATCCTATCTCACAAAGCATTAGTTTAGAGCACACAGCCAATAATATTTGAAAGGCAGGAAGACTTCAAAATAATTTCCAACCATTTCTGAAAAAGAAAAGAAAGGAGGGAGTGAGACTGAGGGAAAAAACCCTCAGTATTTGAAATACATATGTGTAATCAAAAAGATTTAACAGGGAAAATCTTTGCAGTTGACTTCTGCATATTTTTAACATTTAATCACTCCCTTATTGATGTGGAAGCTGGCAGTTAAGTTTTCACTCGCCTTGTGAAAATAATTCTTCAAAGAAACTTGCTGTTGACTGCAGGAAGATTCACAACCTGACCTTGATTTTGCTGAAGTCTACGGTAGAGATCTTTGTGACTTCACAGAGTGTTTATAAGGGAAATATCCAGATTGTTACTGAGCAAAAGCAGATAAAATTGTTGGAAATCTGAGCAGAGCAAAGGCCAAAAGGGTTCGTTAATGAGATTATCTGCAGCTAAGAATTTCTCAATAACAATGAATTATGAGGTTCTTTCTGCAAAGCACACCAGCAAATTAAGAATATAGACTCTGCCCCAAGGCTGAGCAACCTCTGGCCTACAAATTGGTCTCTTTTAAGATTTCTGGCAGTAGGAGTTACCACATTTGTCACTGAAAACTGATAATGGCAGTGAATTTCCAAGGCAATCATAGGCAAGCATGGGACCAAAAGACAAGTCATGCTATCATTACACAATAACAAACTAACGTCATTTGCACAATTATGTCATGAATTGTGTCATCCTTTTAATGTCATGATGGTTATGTGGCAAGTATATTGAAACAGTCTTTGTATTGTATATGATTAAAAGATTAGAATGTTAGGATTAAAATCTGAAAACCCTTTACTGATTTATTTTACTGTAGAGTTCCTATCATCAAATAATAATTGTTGTTTTAAGATATTTTTTACAATGGATCAGTAATTTAGTAATACAAGAAATTTATTCATGTGGACAAGACCAGTCATATTTCAATCAATGTTCAAATTCTATTTTACACAGAGAAAAAGATATAAACCCTCCCCTCCCCAGAATATTAGGTATGGAATATCCCTCCCTCCCTTCCTTCTTTAGAACTTTGCTCAATATATTTTTATATCAAATATTAGCAAGCCGGGTTAGAAAATGTAATTCAAACCTCAAATTCTATTATTTATTACATTATTTTCTTATCCACAATCACAAGCAAGTGTCCATTTATATACAGGGCATCTGGATTTCTCATAAAAGGCCCTCATGGTTCATAGGGAAAGCCAGCTTTGTCATAGAGACAAAAGTTTATTATACCATCGATGCTTATACAAGCAAATCATTCCAGCACTGAAATAATAAGTTGTAGATTTGTACAGAACACTTTCTTTAGAACCAATTATCCCACCTTATACAAGTGCTCCATGGGATTAGGAAAATTGCTACAGAAAGGGAAGAATTCTTCTCCAAATAGCCCAAGTACACTCACAATCTGGGTAGGTGTATTTTGGGACACATGTTAAAAGTTTAATCCACTAAATACGATATCAGTGATCAAGGATAAAACTGGGGTGCCAAATCTATGATACCACAAAATGTGCAAAATTGTACTAAAAACTTTAGTTCTTTGGGGCTAACAGGATTTCTAAAGACCAGAACTGATGCCTTGCAGGCTGGACCTAGCAATAGTGGGGTTTGGTTAGCGTATGCTTATGTTAAAAGATGCATGTTCCATCTGATTCTGCATAATCCCCGAGCCACGGTGTTTGTTCTATGTATGGAATAAATGTGTACACTTTCAGTTGCAACATGCATGTTGAAACATGCAGATAAAGGCAGGGGGATGAAATCAGACCCTATTTACCTGATTCAGACGGGAGGCTTAATTTCTGTTTAATTGTGGTCACTGGATATCCTTGGGGGAAAGTGGCATTCTGAGCATTATAGGATATTGGATGCATGTTAAATGCTTAATTAAAGTCAGTCTGTATCTATATCCAATAAACTTTGGATAATGAGAAATATAAAGTATTCTTTGTGGCAGTCCCTCAAATACTGGAATACCGGTATCATGTTGCCCCTAATTCTTCTTTTCTTTAGACTAGCCAAATCAAATCCTGCAGCTGTTCTGCATATGTTTTAATCTCCAGGCCTTTGATTATCTTAGTTGCTCTTCTCTGAACTTTTTCCAAGGTCTCAACATCTTCTTTGTAGTATGGTGACCAAAAATGATTGCAGTATTCCAGGTATAGTCTTACTAGGGTTTTATAACTCTAGTTATAATCAAGATCACTTCATGTGATCTTGATTCTATGCCTCTTTTTATACAACTCAGGATTATATTAGCTTTTTTGGCTTTGTTGCACACTGCTGGCTCATATTCAAGTGATCATTCAAGGTCCCTCTCACAGTTACTGTTTTTGAGCCAGGTCTCACCTACATAATCTGTACTTATACCTTTGATTTTTTCCTGCCTAAATGTAAAACTTTGCTTTTCTCTACATTAAAATTCATTTTGTTGGATAGGGCCATTGTTCAAGTTTGAAAAGATCTTTTTGGATTGTGAGCTTGTCTTCTGGGGTGTTGGCTATTCCTACCAGTTTAGTGTCATCTGCGAATTTGATGAGTTCCCTTCTATTCCCTCATCTAAGACATTTATTTATTTATTTTTTATTTTTAATTACATTTATATGCCGCCCTTCTCCGGAGACTCAGGGCGGCCCACAGTCTATGGAGCACCACGCTAGGTGCTTATGAAGATATTGAAGAGTCCTGGGCCTAACATGGAGCCTTTTGGTACCCCACTACTTACTTTTCTCTATGTGGATATAGTAACATTAAGGACTACTTGTTGAGTGGGGTGTCAGCCAGCTACAAATCCATCTGGTGGTGATGTTGTCTATTCCACATTTTTCTAGCTTACCAAGAACTAGGTTGTGGTCTACTTTGTTGAATGCCTTACTGAAATCTAAGTATAATATGTCTTCAGCATTTCACTGGTCACTTTAGTCACTTCAGTCTCTTTATCAAAGAATGAAATAAGATTGGTTTGGTATGATTTTTAAAGGAAAAAAAACCATTCTGACTACTAGTTATAACTTATTTTGCTTCTATTTGTTCACAGATCTGTTTCTTGATTATCTTTTCCAGTATCTTCCCAAGTATTGATGTTGGACTGATTGGTCTGTAGTTTCATGGGTCTGTATTTTTTTCCTTTTCCTGAAGATGGGAACCACATCAGCCCTTTTCCAATCCTCAGGTACTCAGATATGGTATAATGTTTCTGAGATAACATCTGCCAGCTCCTTCAAAACTCTGAGCTGTAATCTGTCAGATCCCAGTTATTTATATTCATCAAGGTCAGATAGGTGTTCTCTTACCATTTTCTTGCTTATTTTAATTTTGATTTCTAGTTTGTCTTTTACAGTAGTTTTTTTTGGTAAGTTGGGCTATAATTTCTTTTTGTGTGAAGATTGATGCAGAACGAGTTAAGCAGCTCTGCTTTCTCCCTAGTGCCTGTTACTTCCTTGCCATCTTCTCTCTTTAGTGGACCTACTGTGTCCTTGATTTATTTTTCTTGTTATTAATATGTTGAAAGAAACTTTTTTAAACTTTTGACTTTTGTTGCAAGTCTTTGTTCATTCTGAGACTTTGCTTTCCTAATTTCATCTTTTCATGTTCTGGCTATCTGCTGATAATCAGCCTTAGTTACGTGTCCCTCTTTCCATTTTCTGTACTTGTCCTTTTTGTCTTTCAGTCTGTCAGAGTTTCCCATGCTTCTTGAGTTGTTGTCCCCTTTTAGAATTTTCATCCATGGAAGTTTGCTTTGACTCTCTCTGAGTTTGTTGAAATCAGTTCTTTTAAAGTTTATGACACTGGTTGGATTATTTTTTATTGCTTGTATTTGCATTATATTGAATATCAGTATGACGTGGACACTTTCCCCCAAGGTTCTAGCAACTACCTACCTGTCAATGAATACTTCAGCTTCAACCATAACAACACAAGAGCAAACAATAGATACAAACTCAAGGTTAATCGCACCAAACTCGATTGCAGGAAATACGACTTCAGCAACAGAGTGGTCAATGTCTGGAATATTCTACCTGACTCTGTGGTTTCTTCCCAAAACCCCAAAAACTTTAACCCTAAACTGTCTACTATTGACCTCACCCCTTTCCTAAGAGGTCTGTAGGGAGCGTGCATAAGCACACCAACATGCCTATCATCCCTGTCCTAGTGTTTCTTTTATTTTTCTTATATGTATCCATGTATTCATAACTATGTTTTTACTTATACCTGTTACCTTATAATCGCTTGACAAAATAAAATAAAAATAAACTGCAACTCCCTCTATCATCAAAGAATGAGTTAAGCAGCTCTGCTTTCTCCCTACTCCCTATTACCTCCTTGCCATCTTCTCTCTTTGGTGGGTCTACTGTTTCCTTGAATTTTTTCTTGGTGTTGATATGTTGAAAGAAACTTTTTTTATTATATTTGATTTCTGTCGCAAGTCTTAGTTCTTTCTGAGCTTTCCTGACTTCATCTTTGCATGTTCTGGCTATCTGCTGATAATCAGCCTTAGTTATGTGTTCCTCTTTAAATTTTTTGTACTTGTCCTTTTTGTCTTTCAATTTGTCAGAGATCTTTGTGCAGCCATGCTGGTTTCTTCTTTAATTTTTTGTTTTTCTTTTTCAGTGGTATTGTGCTGGACTGAGCTTTTATTATCATATTTTTCAGTGTTTCCTAAGTTTCTTGTTTTCCTTTAGGATATTTGTTCATGGAATTTTTTCTTAGGTTGTCTCTGGGTTTGTTAAAATCAGTTCTTTTAAAGTTTAAGACAGTGGTTGGATTTATTTTCTATTGGTTCTGTTTGCATTATATTGCATTCCAGTATGATGTGATCACTTTCACCCAAAGTTCCAGCAATTTTCACTCCCTCTATCACTTCTTTTGTATTAGTAAGAATTAAATCCAGTATAGCTTTACTTCTAGTTCCATCCTCTAAATTTTGGATGACAAGTTGTTGGCTAGGTTGGTTAGAAATTTATTTGATCTTCCATTTGCTGCAGAATTTGTCTCCCAATTGATATCTGGATAGTTAAATTCTCCCATTATTACTGTGGTATGCTTCCTACATACATTTGTTAATTGGTTGGCAAAGAATTTATCTATTTCTTCTAATTAGTTGGGTGGCCTGTAATATACACCTATGGCAATGTCATTTTCTCTTCCTTTTATATTGACCCATATACATTCTGGAGGGGTTTTATCTTTGACTTATATGCATTCCTGTAAATATGTAGTGATCTCTTACATATTGTGCAACTCCACCTTTTTTTGTTGATCTGTTTCTTTTGAACAGTACATTCCAGTCATGGGTTTTGTCTCACCAGGTTTCTCTATCGGCAACTATGTAATTGTGTACTATTGCTTCTAGTTCGCCATGTTTGTTCCCCAAGCTTTGAGCATTGGTGTATAAGCATTTAAGTCATTTATGCCTGTCCATGGGTATGTTTCCTGCATCTCCTAATTGTTGTTTAAGTTTTTCTTTTGTTTTCATCAGTCCCTACTTCATTGCTTGATTTTTCTTGGGATTTATGATTGGTTTGTGTTCTAGAGATTCTAAAGAATGGTCACCCTCCCATTTCAATTTTAGTTTAAAGTCCTTCTGATGACTTGGGGCAGTCTTTTTCTGAGTACATTTTCCCCTATTTTCATGAGGTGCAGTTTTATTTCATTATTAAATAATGAAATGACAATTACAATACTAAAACACATAATTAATGGGAGAATATTATGTGAATAGATCAGAACTTTTGGTTTTAAATAATCTTCCCTGAGTCCTGACACATCTTTAGCTTATGAAGTAATTTAGAACAGACATGAGTCTTAGCAATCATGTTGCACTCAACTAGCAGATTCTATGATAAGATCCATAAGCAAAGCACCAATGATATCTAAACCATGATTAGCATGCTTGAGTTTTTCTTCTTTATGGGTAATCAGACACTAAGTTATTTTTATTGATAAAGAGAACTTGATTCCTATTTCTGTTTAATTTTCATGCTGAAGATCAAACTAATTATTACAACTTCATTTAATTGGTCTCTTCCAGATGTCAGGATTAGAACTTCCAGAATAGACAACCAATAGAGTTCCAACACATGTTAAGAATGCAGGAAAGATTAAAACAGACTATCAGAAATGTTATAAAATTATTTTTATTCTTATTACATAATATATGTAATACATAAGCATACATACTCTTACACACACTGCACATATGTTTGAGATGGGTTAAGGCCATGCATGCATTTCAGGGTGCCTGTACAAATATTTTAATACACATATCCCATAAGAATGTTCACCATTAACAATAACTGCTTAATTTGTTTCCTAATTTGAAATCAAGCCTTTCCTTTCCTTTGAAAGAGTCATTAGTGGAGCAAGTGGCCAGTTCTAAGTTTCTGGGTGTTACCATAAAAGAGGACCTGACCTGGAGTGCTCACATTGCAGCACTAGTCAAAAGGGCCGAGCAGAGATTATACTACCTGAGACTTCTCAGAAAACAACAACTGAATGAAAAACTACTGGTGACCTTCTATCGCTCTATACCATAGAGAGTATTTAAATTACTGCACCTCTGTATGATTTGCCAATTGCACTGTGGCAGATAGGACAGCACTCCAGAGGGTTAACGTCATTGCCCAGAAGATCATTGGTTGCCCTCTGCCCTCTTTGGAAGAGCTTTATAGCTCCCACTGCCTTAAGAAAGTTCAAAAAATTCTCAAAGATCCATCACATCCTGAGAACCCTTTTTTTGAACTATTACCTTCTGGCAGACGGTACAGAATAATAAAAACAAGGACAAGCAGGCTGAAAAACAGTTTCTATCTCAGGGCAGTAGCTCTTTTGAATTCTACCGTATAGTGCAGTGTTGATGCAGTGTTGGGGTTTTTTGGTTCAATGTATGTGAAGGATGTGTGTTTGTGTTTATTTTCATGGTCATGATGTGCACTGACGAGATGCAATGACAATAAAGTAAACTAAACTAAAATTATGTTCAGCTAAATCTGAGAATATTGCTCTTGGCTTGCTAGAATCTTATAGAAAAATAGATATTCTTCATTTGATATAACAAGACCTGTGCAAAAAATAAAGAGCTATTCAGTATTTAATGATTAGGTTATTATTCAGTATGCATTAAAAGCAATTAACAGAAGATGAAGAATCCATAACTTGCTCACAAAATTATTATTCCGGTGTAGCCTATTATTTAAGAACTAGAGAAGTTCAGGTTCAATGAGGATGGAACCCAAGTGAACTAAAGTGGAACCCATAGGTATCCACAAGATGAGGTCAGGGTGGTAGGTATATGATGAAATGTAATGCAATATCACAATGAATATGACACCCTTTTTGGTGTGTTTTGGCATGATGTTACAATGTAGTTTCATCATTTTTGCATCCTTGTGATTCATAAGAGACATCTGAAACTCCTAAAATAAATTGAACTTAAAAATGACTGCTTGCAGAAAAGGTGATTCCGAATATAATATTTGTACAGTTGAGTCATACCAACTGTGGCATATTCAGTGGCTTAGAATTTAAAAACATTTTGTTTTTATTCTTTTTCATCTGCACGAACAGCTGTGATTGTGGCGAGTTAAAGATTATGGGGTGAGTTGGCATAGCATTTGCAAAGAACAAAAACTAGCTGTCGTGCTAGGATGTGGTTCTGTTAAAAGGTAGTTGTCATCTTCCCACTGGCATGAGAATTGAGGGCTCAAAGTCACCCTGAAGCCAGACTTCTGTGATGCAGAATTCAGCTCTAAAATCACGGCTGCTAAAGTCTCAGAATGCAATTACAGCTTTCAGCAAATCAATCATTTAGATCTGACCTGTGTCTAGGAGAAGATAAAGTTTTAGCAGTCTCTTAGTACCTTTTGATCTGTTGTGTCTGATAGAGTCTTCATGAAACTAATGTCAAAGAGTAAAGCAAAAGTCATGCAGGACCAAAGAATCCAATTGATCTACTGGAACTAGAAGATCAAAACACATTTCTCATTTTTAAGAGTAAATAGATTGTCCTTTGACAACTTAAAAAAGACTCCTCATTTTTTAAATACGTCCTAAAGGTCTAGTTCCATTCATAGAATTATAATAGCTATAATTCAGCAATAGATAACCTCTGATTTTCCAGGTGATAAACTAAAATACACCAGCTTTACTCTGTGTTGCCTGGGGCTGTTCAGAGTATACATCAGCAGTGTGCAGAGGAATACTTTGATCAAGGGCATTTAGTCTGCCAATGAGAAGATTGAATTGCACATCAGTCGTGCATGCAAGCTCTCATTAGGTATTTAATATGTTTAAAATAATAATGCATTGAAAGCTATAGTATGAATAGATTGTAATTGTCTCAGCATAGCTCCTCATCACATGCCTTTTTCTAGAGATAATTTATATGGTCACTGATAGTTTGCACCAATTTATGGCATGTAATCAATCACCCCTTCCCTTCAGGCACTATTTTTCAGGACACTTTGCTTTTGGCAAAGACATAGTAGACATAGCTCTTTCAAGCCATGCTTTCTGCTTGTATCAAACAGCCATTCCTCCCTACTTCTATTAATTACTCTTGCCAAGTTTAGGAGCTGGTAAGGCTTAGGGACTACAAAAGTGAGACCAAGCCAACTTTTTCTCTGCTAGGTCTTTGATCACTCTGTTTCTCTGTGAGATTGAAGACCTTATGAGTAATTCTCCTCTATCAAGTTTTTTTTTTTTAACCATCATATCCAGTGCTGGCCTTCACAGTGATTCTGCAGTAGCAGAACGTCTCACTTCAGCTACCTGCCTTCTGTCAATTGTATTTAGAACTATTTCTTTTTTTTTAAATAAAAATGTATTCTGCTCTTCACAAATGGCACCACACCCATATTTAAAAATAGCCCAAAGTGATTTGACAGACACTGCAAAACTGGGTGTGAAATATCTCTCTCATTTCACTTCACTGCACCAAACCGGATGTACCTGTCAGGTGTATCTCAAAGTAACAAGCTTGCGTAGTGCCAGCTTCCATCTTCCTGCAGTTCCACTACAAGGCCAGAGGTATCCCAAATATAAAATTTTCTGGCAGCTCATCATGCGACCAGTTACAAGGACTGAAATATACAGTAGGTTGGACCTGACCAGCAGACCTGCTAGTAGGTGGCAAAAGTTGACTATTATGAAATAAGTCCTTCCCACTTCAACTGACCAATACTTCCTCCTTTCTCCCACGGGTTTTATGGCACAATTCCAGAAAAGTTCTAAATCTGAGTCAATAATCAGCTGATGATTGCTAGTTTGCTAGTTTGTCTCCCTATTAACCCACTTATACAAAATTCTTACAGAGAACCATAGCATGATTTGACAAATAGTGAAATTTGGTTCTCCAGGCATTTGTGAAAACTCACTCTTATCTTAAGTCCACAGTGGAGAGACTGGTCAGTAGATGATTTTCTCACCAGACGGTGTTTAATGGGAGACAAAACAAAGCCAGGAAAATTGTTTTCCTTTAAACTCCCAAAACTATAAGAAGAGCACTATCCCAAGCCTCAGCAGTTAGGGCAGTGCAATTTATTTTATTTATTTATTTGATTTGTCAATCGCTTACAAGATAATAGGTATAAGTATATACATAATTATGAATACATGAAATGGCTACATATAAGAAAAATAAAAGAAACAATAGGACAGGGACGGTAGGCACCTTGGTGCACTTATGCACCCCCCTACAGACCTCTTTGGAAAGGGGTGAGGTCAATAGTAGACAGACTAAGGTTACAGTTTTTGGGGTTTGGGGAAGAAACCACAAAGTCAGGTAGAGTATTCCAGACATTGACCACTCTGTTGCTGAAGTCGTATTTCCTGCAATCAAGTTTGGTGCAGTTAACCTTGAGTTTGTATCTATTATGTGCTCTTGTGTTGTTATGGTTGAAGCTGAAGTATTCATTGACAGGTAAGTCATTGCAATGTATGATTTTATATACCATACTTAGATCAGACCGAAGACGGGTAATTCAAGGTTTTCTAGGTCTAGAATTTCAAGTCTGGTGGCATAAGGTATTCTGCAACGAGTAGAGGAGTGGAGAACTCTTCTTGTGAATATTTCTGGACTTTCTCAACTGTGCTAATATCAGATATGTAATGTGGGTTCCACACCGATGAGCTGTATTCGAGTATTGGTCTAGCAAATGTTTTGATGATGATTGATGGTGGTATATATTTGGACCAACACAGGGATGGAAGAAATATACATTAACTTAGCCATGAGAAAATGCTTTTTAAAAAAAAAGACTTCTTCCCTTTACCTTCTTCATATAATCTCTTCTTAATTAAAAGCATGGCTTTCATTTAATTTCATTTTACTTTATCTTTAACAAATTTATGTAAGATCTTCAAGAAGTCATCTGGCTAAACAAATAAAAGGGATTTTCAATTAATAATTCAGGAATATTTTGTCAACAGCCTGTGCAGTTTCTTCGTAAGTGGATCAGCTCTTAATATATGACTAGACAAATCATAAACCAATAGCAATAAGATCAAGAAGAAAAAAATCCCTGCGGATTTTACTCTACTAAACATTGCCGACTACAGTCCGCAGTGTTCATCTCCATTTCAAGGCCATTCAGCCAGTGTTATCCAAATATTTTTTCATGATAATGTGGCCAGCATGATGTCACGGAGCACTGTTAACCTTCCCACTGAAGTGGTACCTATTTATCTACTCACGTTGCATTTTTTCAAACTGCTAGGTTGGCAGGAGCTGAAGCGAGAACAGGTCACTTTTGTCACATGACACTCAAAGTTTGAACCTGGGCTGCTGGCTTTCCAGCCAATAAGCCCATTGTCTTAACTATTGAGCCACCGTGCCTCCCCCGGTAATACTAATAGCACTTAGATTTATATATTGCCTCAGAATACTTTACCGCACCTGTCTAGGCAGTTTACAATGTCAGCATATTGCCCCCAATATAGACAATTTGGACCCTCATTTTATGTACCTCAGCAGGATGGAAAGCTGAGTCCTATCAGGATCAAACTCCAGGTTGTGAGCAGAGTTTGCTTGCAATACTGCGTTCTCTAATATACTACAGAAGTTGATTTGCAGTGTCACAAATCTTTTCATTCATTGATGTCACATTTACATTAAATGTTTATATCATAAGTAGCAACATATACTTTCTGCCACACACACACCTGACTTATCACATTGTGCCAATGTAGAATTACCATAAACTATTTCCCAGTATACCCAGAGCCTATTGGAATAGCATAGAATAGAATAGAATTCTTTATTGGCCAAGTGCTGATTGGACACACAAGGAATTTGTATTTGGTGTAAATACTCTCAGTATACATAAAAAAAAAGATACATTCATCAAGAATCATAAAATACAACACTTAATGATAGTCATAGGGTATAATAAGCAATCAAATCATACTAGGAAACAGACAATTTAAATTTTAAAGATACAAGCAACAAAGTTACAATGATAGTCACAAGTGGGAGGGGATAGGTGACAATGAAGTGATGAGAAGATTAACAGTAATAGTAGTGCAGACTTTGTAACTAGTTGAACAGTGTTGAGGGAATTATTTGTTTAGCAGAGTGATGGCTTTCGGGAAAAAACTATTCTTGTGTCTAGTTCTTCTGGTGTGCAGTGCTCTATAGCATCATTTTGAGGGAAGGAGTTGAAACAGTTTATGTCCAGGATGTGAGGGGTGTGTAGATATTTTCACAGCCCTCTTATTGACTCGTGCAGTAGACAGGTCCTCGATTGAAGGCAGGTGGGTGGTAATTGTTTTTTCTGCAGTCCTAACTATCCTCTGAAGTCTGTGTCTGTCTTGTTGGGTTGCAGAACCAAACCAGACAGTTTTAGAGATGCAGATGATAGACTCAATAATTCCTCTGTAGAACTGAATCAGCAGTATTTTGTTCCAGCAGTCCAGGGTAATTATGAAGGTTTCAAACTAGCATAAGTCTGCATTATTTGAATCTTCACCATTATCCTTTCTTTCAGTTCTTCCTCCTTTTAAGAACTCTTGGATAATGAGAATTGGACACTGATAAAAAGATGCAGTTTAAATTCACTTATCTCAGAATGCTGTAAGCTGGTAACATAAAGATAAACAGTGTCAGGGCTGTTATATTGTTAAACCAGGGTAAGTTCATACAGTCTCTCAAAAAACAGAACTTGGGTTGCCATAGTAATTCTTCAAGACTGCCCAAAATGTATTCCAAGGATGACACCCAGTGGCCAATCTAAGCAATAAATATTGCTATATTCAAGATGCACTGTAAAAACTTAACAAGAAAGATTATACTATCACCATCTGGTCTTTTCAGAATGAAAGTTTAAGCACATTTCAATGTGTATGCATACCTAAAATTATATCTCACATCATCACAAATACAGAGACTTACCATCACCAGAGAGCTC
This sequence comes from Bungarus multicinctus, assembly GCA_023653725.1. Classification (NCBI taxonomy): domain Eukaryota; kingdom Metazoa; phylum Chordata; class Lepidosauria; order Squamata; family Elapidae; genus Bungarus; species Bungarus multicinctus. The sequence goes on from CM042849.1 coordinate 73,500,603, forward strand.
ATCAGTCTGGAATCCACATTACGTATCTGATATTAACACAGTTGAGAAAGTCCAGAAATATTTCACAAGAGTTCTCCACTCCTCTAATCACTGCAGAATACCTTATGCCACCAGACTCGAAATTCTAGGTCTAGAAAACCTTGAACTATGCCACCTTCGGTGCGATCTAAGTATAGTAAATAAAATCATACATTGCAATGTCCTACCTGTCAATGAATACTTCAGCTTCAACCATAACAACACAAGAGCACACAATAGATACAAACTCAAGGTTAACCGCACCAAACTTGATTGCAGGAAATAGGACTTCAGCCACAGAGTTGTCAATGTATGGAATACTCTACCTGACTCTGTGGTTTCTTCCCCAAACCCCAAAAACTTTAACCTTAGACTGTCTACTATGGACCTCACCCCTTTCCTAAGAGGTCTGTATGGGGCATGCATAAGCGCACCAACATGCCTACTGTCCCTGTCCTATTGTTTCTTTTTTTTTTTCTTATATGTATCCATGTATTCATAACTATATTTTTACTTATACCTATTATCTTGTAAGCAATTGACAAAAATAAATAAACAAATAAATAAATAAACATAAACAAATAAATGAAGAAATCCAAATGTGAAAAATGATCCATCTATAAACTCAAGTTCTGCTCTTTTGTAATTATGTGATGTAGTTACTGTAGCTATTGTGACACATGATTTTCTTTAAAAAAAAAAAGGCACAATAATAATTTAGTGTAGTTCCAAGTGGTGAAGTTACATAAAATTGCCACTTTTAACAGCATCATTTCCACACTTCTGCAATTCTATCATCCAACAAAATTCCAAGGCTTGGTGAACTAGCTACAAGTCAATACATTACAAATAAATCTTCAAAATGAATTTTCCAGAAGTTACCAAATAAAAAGAATTTTGTTAGTAATACATGGGTTTGCTTTGGAATGTGGTTTGAAAAAGTTGGTATCAGATGGACATTTATGTCCAAGTGAAGTATCACGGCTTTCTTGAGAACAACCTGGACAAGTCAGAGGTGGTCTTCAGCAGGTTCTGACCAGTTTTAGAGAACGGTAGCAGAAAGTTTGAGTAGTTTGGAGAACTGGCAAATCCCACCTCTGACTGGAGATTTTACAGCATCCTTCCACTGCCACACCCACCAAGCCACACCCACAGAACTGGTAGTGAAAAAAAAAAAAGTGAATCCCACTACTGAGACAAATGTAATAGGTTTTTTTCTAAATGCATCCATAAGTAATTTTTTTTAAAATTAAGTATATCAAAGAAACAAAAAGGCATCAATATTAAATTATTATATGGCTCAGGTACTTATGTACTGCCTTGGAAAAAGACTGTAAGAAAATTCTAATTTGGCGTCTCTGCAGAAGAAAATATATTACAGACAGCAATATGAAATCCAATTTGAATATGAGAAAAATTTATATAAACAATATTGCTGAGATAATTTATTGCAACCTAGTAGGAAGATATTCTTAGAACATCCTTTTTTAAAAAATAAAATGTTGTTGTAAAACTGAACTTACACAAACACAATGTCTATGTATAACTGCAACATTCAAAGTCATTATGGAAGACATTCTTTATGTAAACTCCTATTTCTGGACCAATTTCTGTTGCAGTTTTACAGTGGTATTCTTCAAGAGTGCTCCTATATTATTATTTATTATTTGACTTTTAATGTTTGCATCCTCTCTCAAACAATAACACTCTTGAAAGCTAGAATTAAATATTTTTAAGAATAAAAAATAATAAAAATACCATATGCACTTATAAATGATATATAGAGGACAAAAAGTATGGGTAAAATGATATTTCCATGTGCATGCAAAGAATCACTTCAACAGAAAAAAATCTAAAGTGGGATAAGGAGACATACAAATGGTATATTGAAAATAAAATGAATTAGCTCATTCATAGTGTTGAACTTCAGGTCTTTGGCTGGTAGGCAAATCCTGTCACTGCTTTGCCAAATACTATATAGAACTTTAAACAAGATAACATTTCCTGTACTTTACACTTATGGTTGCACTTCAGTGGCCCACCCTTCCTGTCACCTCTTTGAATTGAAGTCTTTTTAAAAGCTTTTTGTGAAGATACCTTATTAATTATTATATTAACTTGCAACTGAAGGTTTCTGTCCAACTGTGCTATCCACTGATGCAATCAGTTTGAGGAATAGATCAATTTTTCTTTCCTCCTTCAAGCTCTGAGAATGTTAGGAAGGATATCCAGACTAAGTTTTTAGATTTTGGAGAGAAAGAAAAGGAAAACTTCTGCTGGATAACTACAAAGTATATAAAATTATGTGTATGCAATACGCTACTGAAATTGACTAATGAAAAATACACTGGAAATAATGTTATGAATATAGTTCTTTCCACTAATAGTGTAGGGGTGGTTGGGTGTAGAATTGAAAGTATCTTCAAATACCTCTATCTAGCAATCACGAAAATGTGTCATAAATTCAATGTAAGCAGCTGTTTGGGTCTAACACAGAGCATAACATTAAAAAAAATTCAGAAAAGAAGTTAAAACTATAACTATCCATTTATTTACTGAAGTTCAAAACTACTGTTAAAAGAAATGCCCAATGCTATAAAAGATCCTTTTCAAGAATCCATAATTGATGCATGGATCACTACAGATTTAGAAGGGGACACTTTCAGAAGCAAGTCCAACCTATTACTCTGTACATCCAAATTAAAACATTCTAGAAACATTGGTGTTTAATCTCTATTTCAACACATGCAACAAAGCAAGGTTCATATCTTGTTTGGTTAGATGGTTCTACGTCAAACTACTTTTACTGGTAGAAATTTTTTTTCTAAGATTCAATCACACCTATTTTACTGTAACTTAAAATTCAATCTCTCCTGTCCTGCATTCTGGAATGAGAAGGAAGAAGTCTTGCTTTTCTTTGACTCTGGCATTCTTCCAGAGGATTTAAGGAGCACTATCATTTCATCTATCAGTCCTTACCCCCAAGGCAACTAACATCCTTCAATTTCTCTTCATAGGATTTCTCTGATAATAATTCTCTCTGATCCTATTCAAAATTTTCTGAACTTTATATAAAACTCAAGGGGAAATTCAATAAATAAACTGAATAAACAAGATAAGAAAAGATTGTTCATTTTAATAATGGCATGCTTTTCTGCTAATGCTAATACTCTAAAAGTTCAGTGTGAGACATATTGCAGATATTAGCCATATAATGTAAAATAATAAGTAAACAAGAAACTGAAAAAGAAAAATCTTGGAAATGAAAGCCTATAAACATTAATAGATCAAAACAAACCTCAGGGCAGCAGGGGTGGCAGTGAGTTGTTGAAGAGTGAAACTGAAGAAGTTCATTGCTCCATAGCGATCTTCATTTGAGATCTTCATCTGAGACTCAGAAATGATTTCTCCATCCAGGCAGCCTATTGGTTAGGTAATAAATATGTGAGAATTAGAAGCAGATACATTTAGGAGACAACTCCGATGAAGCTATCTCACAGAAACATTATAATTATGGTTTTCAGAAATAATAACAGCAACCTCTGTATAACAATAGTGCAAAAACTAGCCAAAAAGGTTTAGTATTAAATAGAGATTTGAACTATATAATGAGCACATTTAATATATTACCAGTAAGCTAATGTCTTTTTCAGGATTTTTGTCTTCATCATCAGAGTTTCTGCTTGTATTTTTATTTCACAGTTCCAAATATTTGTCTGTCATCATTTCATTTTCCAAATCAAGGCTATTTTTAAAAAAATTTCAATCTTGGAAACATATATTAAGAACTTCACAGTTCATTTTTGACAGTGCTGATTTGTTCTGTGGTCTATAGAGTTACAGAAGCACATTGTCCTTAATTCCCACTTCACCTTTCTTTGCATTCAGATCTTTCCCAGACATCTATTTTTAACATGTTTTATATGTTACCTTTTGAACCAAAGAACTTTCAACATTAAAGACATTCCAAGATAAAGATACAGTGTGAACATTGTTAAGTTTCTTCCCATCCAGATAGCAAACTAGAACAGGCCTCAGTCTTACCTACCGTGGGTATGCCTCTGAAGAAAATTAATTTTTTAAAATACCTTCTCTTCATCTTCCAGACAGGCAATCATATAGCACCCGGTGTAACCTGGTTCTTTATAAAAAACATATGGTAAAACCCAAGTAGTAGTATAATTAAGCATTGAGATGCAAAGTCATCTCAAATTCAATTACAGGCTTTAGCATAAAACAGGACTAAACCAAATATATTTTTACTAATATTATTAAATTGTGCCAATTAGCAATGTAAAAGCATTCCAACATGACTTCCTCTCAGATGGAAATGAATAAAGCTGCTCATTCTCAAGGATATTCATGGCATAACGAACACACCTTATAAGTGAAATTTGGCTAACATTAATTCTAACTTCACAGATGTCTGAGAAGTTTCTTCCACTTTGTTGACTCTTTTAAAAAAGACTTTGCCAACTAATAATAACATGGCACTTTTTTCATGACAGCATTTTCTGCAATGACCACATAACCATGTGTTGGTTGCCTAGCTATCAACTATCACTTTAAAATCATATTTATTCATTTATTATTCAAATTTGTATACCGCCCCCTCTCCCTCGGGACTCGGGGCGGTGCACTAGCCAGATAAAAAACATATAAATACATATACAATAATTTAAAATGCATTAAAAGAATTAAATAAATTGGCCATTAAAAATTAAGAAGTAGGGAATTAAGAAAATTAAAACCATTTAAAACCAAATTTAAAACCATTACATATAACTCTAGGCCAGACCGACTAGATGGAATAGGTGGGTTTTTAGTGTGTGCCGGAAGGTCAATAGGTCGGGGACGGTCCTCATCTCCGGGGGCAATTCGTTCCAGAGGGAGGGTGCTCCCAAAGAGAAGGCCCAAACCCTCAGGGTCGCCAGCCATCCAGCCGGCGGCACCCCGAGGAGGCCCACCCTATGGGAGCGCACTGGTGGACGAGAGACCAACTTGGCAGCAGGCGGTCCCGTAAATACCCAGGTCCCGAGCCATGGAGCACTTTAAAGATGGTCACCAACACCTTGAATCGCACTCAGAAGGCTACCAGGAGCCAATGCAGCTCACGCAAAAGTGGTGTAACATGGGAGCTCCCAAAGCCCCCAAAACCACTCGCACGGCCGCATTTTGCATCAATTGGAGCCTCCGGGTGATCTTCAAGGGAAGCCCCAGGTAGAGAGCATTGGCATAATTCAGGCGGGAGATAACAAGGGCGGATGTAACCGCGAAGTGCGTCCCAATCCAGAAAGGGCCGCAATTGGTAGATCCTACAGATAAAAAGCCCCGCTGGCGACGGCTGCTATATGGTCTTCCAACGACAACCGTACATCCAGGAGGACACCCAAATTGTGCACCTCTCCGTGGGAGCCAGAATTCCACCCCCCCCCCCATGGCCAGCGAAGGAACAAGCTGGCTGTATTGGGGCGCTGGAAAGCACAGCCACTTGGTTTTGGCTGGGTTGAGTTGAAGCCTGTTCTGCCCCATCCAACCCCGCACAGCCTCCAAGCACTGGGTCATCACTTCCACGGCTTCGTCAGGGTGGCCTGGGGTAGAAAAGTACAACTGAGTATCATCAGCGTACTGATGGAATTCTACCCCAAAGCCACGGATGATCTCACCCAGCGGCTTCACATAAATGTTGAACAGGAGGGGTGAGAGTACCGACCCCTGAGGTACCCCACAGATCAGGGGCCTCGAGGTCGATCTCTGCCCTCCTGCCAACACAAATTGCGAGCGGTCGGAGAGGAAGGAGGAGAACCACCGTAACACAGTGCCTCCCACTCCTAACCCCCCCAGCCGCCGCAATAATATACTGTGGTTGACAATATCAAAAGCCACTGAGAGATCTAATAGGACCAGGACAGAGGAATATCCCCTGTCACGGGCCCTCCAGAGATCATCAACTAATGCGACCAATGCTGTTTCCATGCTGTACCCAGGCCTGAAGTCTGATTGGCGTGGATCCAAATAGGATGTTTCCTCCAGATGCCGGGGGAGCTGTCGTGCCACCACACTCTCAACAGCCTTCGCCATAAAGCGAAGGTTGGAGACCGGACGGTAATTAGACAATAAGGTCGGGTCCAGCGACGGTTTCTTGAGGAGAAATAAATAAATAAATAAAATATTCAATGCATAACAGCATGCTTTGAAAAAGAACTAAGGAAGAATATCTTGGCAGAAAAGGTTTGCCTGCTGCTATTTGATGCTATGCAAGCATATCTTTCTAGCCTGGATGAAATAAAGATACTGTATTACAACACCTGCACATTCACCTCCTGAACAGCTACTGAACAGCTAATGGTTCCATCCTATAGAAGGACCCCAATGTTGATTTCAGTAGGAGGAGACGGCCTCTGTTTTCATCCTAAAATAAGAATGACTTTAAAGATACACTGTAAATGTTTACAATATATGTATTTTGTATTGAACCTGAGAACAAATAACAAACTATTGTACTGATTGTACAAAATGGTTTTGATCATAGTTTATAACAGACTTTTGTAATGATTTGTGTTGGAATGACAGCAGGAATTAACCTTCAGAGCCTCAGCATTAACAACCATCATGCAGAAGTTATCTCAGCTCACAGAAGGAAGAAGGGCACGGGAACCTTCCAGAAGGGACCCTCCCTAGTTTTTGGGAAAGTAAAAGTAAAGGAGAGAAGAGGAGTTCTTAGACTTTCAAGATTCTGCTACTGTAACCTTACAATAAGGGTAGTGTTAGTATTCATGGTTTGCGCTGCTTGTCTGGACTATCTTGCCATTTGATTAGAAAAAGCTAATCAGATGTGGCTAACACGTTTGATTAGAAAAAGGATAGAAATGTTTGCTGTTTCTCAAAAAAAAAATGACCCTCATCTTTCTAACTTTCAGTATATTTCACCCACTTCTGTATCAGGATATGCTTTGCTTTTAAAAAGGCCCATATGAAATTCATATGCAAATAGTTTCCTAATTTAATTCTGGTGTGTTTCGTTCACTAAAATGGGAATTTTTACTTTTACCACAAATATTTAAATTTCTGTATATTGTTGGGGTCTCTGGAAGTAATACACATAATCATCATCAACATCATCACCATCTTACTGACTATTGGAGAAAACAAGCTGGCCTACATGAAAGATTAAATGAAAAACAGAATGGAGGCATGGAAAGACAAAGAACTGCATGGCCAGTATAAAATACCAGGGAAAACAGATAGTAACAAAACCTGCCAATGGCTAAGAGCAGTAAAGTTAAAGAAAGAGACTGAGAGATTAATTCTGGCTACGCAAGATCAAGCCTTAAGGACAAATGTATACAAAGCCAGAATTGAAAAGACAGGAACAGACAGTAAGTGCTGCCTATGCAAAGAAGCTGAAGAAACAGTGGACCCACCTGGTAAGCTGACTACAAGCAGTGGCATGACAAAGTAGCAACAATGGTGCATTGGAAGATCTGAAAGAAATATACTTTGCCTGTAAGCAAGAACTGGTGGAACCATAAAATAGAAAAAGTCATGGAAAATGAAAAAGTTAAATTGCTCTGGGACTTCAAAATCCAGACAGAGAGGCACCTGCCACATAACACCCTGGACTTAACAGTTGTCGATAAGAAAGACAAAAAAGTCTGGATAGTGGGTGTTGTAGTGACTGGAGGCAGCAGAACAGAAGAGAAAGAACTGGAGAAGATAACAGAATACAAAGACCTACAAATAGAAATAGAACGCAATAGAAGGCAAGCAAGGGTAGTAACAATAGTAATAGGTTCTTTGTGTGCAGTCCCAAAACAATTGGAGCACCACTTGAACACCATAGGTATTGACAAATTTGCCATCAATCAATTGCAGAAGGCAGCTTTACTTGAAACAGCTTCCATCCTGCGGTGATATCTGTAACACCATCAAATATCCAGATTTATTTATTTATTTATTTATTTATTTATTTATTTATTTATTTAATTAATTTGTCAGTTGTCTACAAGGTAATAGGTAACATGGTTATGAATACATGGATACATATAAGAAAAATTTTAAAAAATAAAAGAAACAATAGGACAGGGACGGTAGGCACATTGGTGCGCTTATGCACGCCTATCCCAGGTCCTTGGTAAGGATTCAATGGGTAGACAAAAATGCCAAACCCAGTCTGAATATCTGTGTCAGATCCATGTATCTGCCATTCTTCAATGGAATTGAAGATTGGTACAAGTAATCTTTTTTGATGTAACCTGAATATATTAAATCTTATATTATATAACCTACACATGATATACAACAGGAGCATTGGAGCCAGATGTCCAGAAATTTGTCACCTCTTGAAGAGATAGCAAGTGGAGAAGGGACCATAAAAATTCCAGCTCCAGAAAATACTCCCTATGAATTCTTCAAAAGATACGTTCTCAGAGAAGGGGACCGGGGAATTAACATGTTGGTTCTTTGTTTGACAAAATACATGTCTAAATAAGGGGAGGGGTCCTAACTCCCCTTATCTATTATTGCATGCCTGGGGGAATTTAGACTCTGTTTGAATAGGGCTGGAATCACCTCATTTCAATAAAGGATTCCTTTTGAAACATCCAGTTTTGAGAAGTTCATTCTTTTCGATTGAAGGAGAAAACTCCAGTTCCTGACAATCCGGCTGACTGTGCGATTAATAATAATAATAATAATAATAATAATAATAATTTCCACTGACAATAATCCTATGAAACACAAAACTGGGATACCAAATCTCAAGTCAACATGGCAAGATAAACCATCTACTATCCATGGATGACTTAAAACGTGTGCAAAAAGGTCCACTGGACTTAAATCAATACTCAAGCACCACAAACTAATGCCACATGAAAGCGAAGATACAAAAATCCACTGACAATCCAAACTGCTGATTTTGCAATGACAAAGTTGAAACTTTTTTCACATTTTATATGTGAATGAAACAAAATTGCACAAACTGATTACAAGGCTAGACACGACTGAGTTGCTAAATTAATCCACTGGTCATTATGTAAAAAAATATGACTTACCTGTATCCCAAAAGTCATGGGAACATAAAGTGAAAAAGGTCATCGAAAATGAGAAGGTGAGGATTTTGTGGGACTTTTGAATACAGACGGATTGCCATTTGGAACACAACATGCCAGATATTAGGGTTGTTGAAGGCCAAAGCGTGGAATTTATTGATATCACTGTACCAGGAGATGCCAGAGTCAAAGAAAAAGAACTGGAAAAAAAATCACAAAATATTGCAACCTGGCCATCAAAACTACACAATTATGGATGAAACTTGTAACAGTGATACCCATTGTCATCGGGCACTTGGTACCATGTCCAAGTATTTAATAAAACACATCAAGAAATTGCAGCTTCCTGCAATAACACCAGCGGAACTGCAAAAAACTGGGCTACTGGGAACATTGTACATTTTAAGATTATTAATGGTTAATACCTAGGATGCTGGCAGCAACACTAATCAACCATTAGCACCAGTCACTGGTATTTGCGATACATTTTTAAATGTTCAGTTGACTGAGTTTTATGTTTAATGAATGAAAGAGATAATAATAATAACAATAACAACAACAACAACAAAAATAATAATATACACATATATTATCATATCCTATGTTCTTGGAAAGATTCAATGCATATGAAGCTCAACGCCAGCTAAACAACTGGCAACTGTCATTTTACTTTTCTGTGTAAATAATAATAATAAGAACAACAACAACTTCCATGGAGTAATCTCTACTGTGGGAGAGTGGCTTATGATGTTCTGATGAGGTTGAGAGCTTTGGTAGTAGTAGTGTATTCTACCAAAAGGGTCAGGCAAGCCCTACAGATTTCAGCAGAAGAGCCAGATTAAGTATGTCCATCAACCATTAACTATGGTAAGTACTCAGAAAAAGAATTCTACCCCAGATCAGTCATCATCCGGGTCAACAAGGACAAGATACAGGTATAAGAATAAATATAGTTTTGAATACATGAGATGGATACTTATAAGAAAAATAAAAAGAAACAATAGGACAGGGACGGTAGACACGATTGGTGCGCTTATGCACACAGAGTCAGGAATACTCCCAGCTAAGATTCTGCACAGTTCAGAGAATCCCCAAATCCCACTTCTGGTTGGCTCAGCCCACCCCTCCCCTCCCCACGTGGTCCGCTTTGGATGCAGGTAAGTGCAGGACGTGCATGGAGGCTCAGGGAGGGTGTAAAATGGGTCTCCCAGAAGTTTAAGCTCTGGAGCCCAGGGAGGCCATTTTTGCCCTCCCAGATTGTGAAAAGCCTCTGGAGCCAGGGAGGTCAAAAATGCCTCCTCCCCCATGGTGCAGGAGGCTGACTAGGCCACACCCACCATGGCCACGCCTACCGTGCAACCGGGCAGAGAACCCCTTGCTAAAATTTTTGAAGCCCACCCCTGAGTATACCACAGTAGTATACTGTGGTATTGAGTATACCACAGTAATATACTATGGTATTGAGTATACCACAGTAATATACTGTGGTATACATCATCATGACTGCTATTTATATATTGTATAGTAACTACATACCTAGTTCTAACAAGATATCATTACAAAGCACAATAGACTTCCTTTTATCTATTTCTAAAATTGGCCTCCCATCCAAGAAAATAAGGCAACTGCTTTAAATGGCAGCCAATGACATCAAATGCACCAGCAAGGTCTGACATGCCATTAATTAATTATATATATAATAAATAAATAAATAAATAAATAAATAAAGCATTTCTCAATGTTCCCTCAATGTATTCTTTTTGTCAAGATTCAACTGCTAAACAAGTGATCTTCTGAATGTGAACTTAGGACTGTGGGCTACCTTAGGTGTCAACATATCTTTCTATGGCCATATTGTTTTAATGAGCAACTTATATAAAACAAATAATTTCTCATGGCAAACATTCTTTTCCTCTCTTTTCATTGCCTTGAAACATTTTCACTGAATATTTGGCCCAGAGGGGAAGGAGATCCTTCTTGATATTCATAACCGATGTCATTTTTTTTCTCAGATCATTTGAGCAGAAACATTGATTGGAACCTTAACAAAATTATAACTTGACTTTATCTGCATTTTTTCTGAATTTTAATACTTGTTGGATTGATATATAGTAAATAACTACTATGTCCCACATGGAAATATAGAGTGTTACATGCTAAATGTGTCTGGAAAATAAAGTGATTCATTTGACAGCCTTCTATTTATTCCACTTATTCCAGGATATAAATATGATTGATTGATTGATTTGTATTTATTTTTCCTTCTTGGTATTAGGCCCTTATTCTGTCTGTCATGGTTAAGACAATCTCTTTTCTGCTAAGTTTTTGGAAAGCAGTAAAGTCTATTGGTTTCCTATTACCCATCAGAGTAGAAGCAGGTATCAAACAATGGATAATGTAGTATAAATATTGTATTTTGAAGTATTTTTAACTTCTAACCTAAAATATGTGGATTAGGTACATATATACATTTAACTTAGCGATTGGTATGTGTGTTAGCTAAAAGATAATGATAGAAATAATTAATATTAATACAGAAACAAAAAAATAATATGATTCTTTCACATTTATGCTACATTGAAAATTGGGATATAATATAATTTTGGGAAAATGCTTTGATGGAAGTATCCAAAGTATATTATGTGTGGCCCTGTATAAAATTAATAAGAACTAATATTTTAAATGAAAGAAGGAAGGAAGGAAAGAAGGGAGGGAGGGAGGGAGAGAAAGAAAGAAAGAAAGAAAGAAAGAAGAAAGAAAGAAAGAAAGAAAGAAAGAAAGAAAGAAAGAAAGAAAGAAGAAAGAAAAGGAAGAGGGAAAGGAAGGGAAGGGAAGAAAGAGGGGAAGGAAGGAAGGACAGAAAGAAAAAGAAAGAAAGGGAGAGAGGGAAGGGAAAGAAAGAGAGAAAGAAAGAAAGAAAGTAAACACAAAGTACAGAAATCAAAGAGAATATAACAATTGTAAAAAGGGACTTCAATTTTCTTTTATAGCAGTTACAGACATAAATATAAGATAATATCTTATTTTGCGGTTATAGCATTGCTTGCATATTCTCTATAACAGGGGTTGCCAACCTTTTGGGCCTCAGGGACCACCAAACTCATAATTTTAGATTCCAGGGACCACTAACCGGTTCTGTGGGCATGGCCTAATTTGTGGGTGTGGCTTGGTGGTCATGTGACTGGCTGGGCATGGCTTGTATGTAAATATTATAAATATTTATATAAATATTGAATTTTTTATAAAAAAGAGCAACTTTTACCCAAAATCAGGCAAAGCAGGCAAGCAGATTGAATTGCTCACAGAATCACAGATTCATTCAGAAATCTATCTATCTGCCATTGTCACATAAAATTTGCTTGCAAGCAAACTCATAAAATTTGCAACCAAGTAAACTCACAAAATTAACTCACAACACACCTTGTATGTAAATATTGATTTTTTTAATAAAAAAAGCAACTTTTACCCAAACTCAGGCAAAGCAGGCAGATTGAGTTGCTTACAGAATCATTCAGTGATCTATTTATCTACCATTGGCTAGCTCAGTCTCTCAAATTTGCTTGCCGTGAATCTGCACTGAATTTGCTTGCAAACAAACCTTCAGTCCTAAGGGAGGTTCGGCTGGGCTTAGCTAGAAAACAAGAAATCCAACCATTTCCTGCTTCCTAGCTAATCTAAATTCCTGCCACAGCACAACAGATGATGGTCAGAAAAAGGGAAAAATAGCAATTTAGAGGCAAATTTACCGGGTAAGGAGTGGGCGGGGAGGGTTCCCGCGGGCCATGTGGGTGGTGCAGCCTTGTGTTTCTGCGCAGCCTAGATTAATTGCTTTGTGGGGGTGCTCTGGTTGTGAGATTTCTCTGCGGCCCACCAAAATTTTCTTACGGCCCTCTGGTTGGCAACCGCTGTACTAGATAACATAGTATCTCCAGTAGACCTTCGAGTTTCTAGGTGCCATCATATCTCAAGACTTAAAGTGGACACTTAACATCAAAAAGGTTATCAGAAACCCACAAAAATGAATGTTCTTTCTGCACCAACTCTGAAAGCTCAGACTGCCCAAAGAGCTGCTGATTCAGAATCTAGAGAGGAATTATTGAGTCTGTCATCTGCACCTCTATAACTGTCTGGTTTGGCTCTGCAACCAAACAAGACAGACACAAACTTTAACAGATAATTAGAACTGCAGAAAAAGCAATTGCTACCAACCTGCCTTCCATTGAGGACCTGTATATTGCATAAATCAAAAAGAGGGCTGTGAAAATATCTAAAGACTTCTCACATCCGGGACATAAATTGTTTCATCTACCCTCACACAGGGAGTTGAAGAAGTGAAGAAGTGAAGATTATATTGTATGAGAATACAATGAGAATAATCGTTATAATTATGGTGTGTATAATATTATGTGTATTCAAAGAGATTTGATACAGACGGTACACTGCCATTGCAGAAATGGAAGTGTTATGTATAACAAGGGAAAATATATAATAAAAAATATTTTTTATTCCAAAATGCAATATTTATTCCCCTGAAAATTTATGCATTATATAACACAAAGAAACAGGGGGAATTATAAGGCAAATATCTATTATCAGCAATACTACTGAAAAAATAGAAATATTCATAGATAATTCTTTTGTAATGTGATCCTCTGCATGTCTTCACATATAAGGCTCTTTGGATTCAATGTGGCTTACTCTGAGGAATGTACACATAGAACTGAAGCCTAAATCAGAGAACTAAAAATAATAATAAACAGATTCATGTCTTTTCTTGGATTTTATATAACCAACAGATAATTTTCATTTTTAGCAGCAGTTGCTAGGTTTCCTTTCTGGTTACCTAGCAACCTAATGTAACCTACTTTCTAAAGCTATGTCTTAAATGCACAGGAACTAGTACAAGTTTTATTCAGGGTGATTATAGCAGTTTCCTCCGCAGAAGATTGCTTTGAAAACTATACATTTCAATACATTGGCTGAAAACATTTCTTCAATGTGTTATAGCTCTAAATGTGCTTGTAATAAATGAGCAATTAGTTATTCCAGAATGACAAGATTGTCCTAGGATTTCAGTGATATTTGAGACCAAATTACATGCTCTGCTAAAATCCTTTTTCTTCTGTGTCCCTTTTACATTGCTTTTATCTCATCTCCAGATCACGAGTGACATAGGCTTAGGTTACTCATAGCTGTATAGATGCTAAAATAAAACTTTTGCCTTTACGTGAACATCATCTAAGGGTAGCCTCCAGCCATACAAAAAATCTGTTAGACATTGTCATATAATAGAGGTAGGATAGGAATTGGCAACAGGGGAAGCAAATTTGCTGATGATTCGGTGACAGGTAGATAACATTTTAATTCAATATAGAATAAAGCCCTAACTATGTATATCTACCGTATTTTTCAGACTATAAGACACACATTTTCCCCCCCAAAAGTGGGTGGAAATGTCTGTGCATCTTATAGAGTGAATACAGGCCCATTTTTTTGGCCTCCCAAACCATCCGTGCATCCCATTTTCAGCATCTCCGATACCGACCCACAAGGTCAAAAACGGGCCCATTTTTGGCCTGCAGAGTGCTTCCGGGTGCCGGGGAGGGCAAAAATGGGATGTGTGGAGGCAAAGAACTATTTTTTTTCTTGTTTTCCTCCTCTAAACCTAGGTGCATTTTATGGTCCGGTGTAGTCTTATAGTCTGAAAAATACAGTAATCGCATTGCTGAAATGGTATAAGTAAACTATGCAAGGACAGTAAAAAGTAGCAGATCTACGGCTTGGGAATCCTGCTGGATGTGTAGTTCCCATTGGAACAGCAGATGGAAGCCATGGCCTATTTCAGGGCTGTCAAACTCCTGGCCTGCGGGCCGGATGTGTCACATGCTGGCTATGCCCACTTCCAGTTTAGCGAATGGGAAAAAAGTCCCAATACCTCATGTAATGCCACTGTAACAACATGAGTTTGAACCCCTGGCTTTATCTAGTTAATATACCAATTGTAGCATTACCTGGAGCAAAACAACTTTACAATAGTGACTCAAGGCCTCGTTGCTTCTCTTCTGGAATGTGCTCCAAATTGGGTTGTCCTTAAAAACCATTTAGAATCTGACGTTGGTTCAAAGTGAATTGGCCCATTGTACATGTGTTCACCTGTAGTCATTACACCTGCATTGAGAACACTGCTATTATAAATGAATAGGCTTCTGGAAACAATTTAAAGTGCTGATTTCTACATACAAAATCCTCATTCTCTCACTAGACCCATTTGATATGTCAGGACAAACTGCCGGTGCTTGCCATCTTCCTGAGGTGAGGGGAGAAAGGACTTAGAGACACTACTTCCCACTAGTGACACTGGCACTTTGGATTGGCCTCCCATTCAAAATTGTATTACCTCTTTTTGTGACTGCCCTGCAGAAGTAGCTAAAAACAAGCTCTTCTAGAGGGTGTTTTGCAATGGGTGAGTTCATAAATTGCTGGCTTTATGATGTTTTATTTAGATGTTAATCATGAATCTTTGAATTGTTATTGTGAATAGTCCTTCAGGGCTATGGCGGGGGATAAAGGCAATAATGAATACATGCATGCATCTATACTAGAGCCACGATATGAATACAGATAAATTCTCTTTAAACTGCGGCAATAGAAATAGATATTTAAGTAACAATTTTAACAGGTTCTGGTGAAACACTTTGAAAAACAGAGTGCTTTTAATGCTGAAAAGGAAAGATAATGGGGTTATTGTGGCATTCAACAATACTCTGGTGGTACATATTCTCATTCCTATAGCAACACTGCATGTTCTGTTAAGATAATAACCTTAAGTCAAATGAAATTCACTGAGAGGAAATCTGAACACTTAAAAAAGCGCAATGCATGGAACAAAAACAAAAAATCTTACTCTGATGATTTTTAAGGTTTGTATATTTATTTATTACATTTACTTAGCTGAATTCAGTAAGATGTATTCCTGAAAACATCAATAGAATTGCATTGTAAAGGAACAGCAAACTTACATGTAAAAATACTCATGGCCTGGGAAACCTTCAGACTAATATTGTAGCAAAAGGTTATTTTAAGCTATTTTATTTTGCTTTGTTCTATGGCTTTGTGCATGAGTTTTATCTGAAAAAGGTGTTCCGATGTAAAGGAAGCTGAAAAAACAGGATAATTCTTCTTCATTTATAGAAGTGGGTAATGTTGCTTCAGCATACAAATGCAATTATAAACTCTTGGAATTATAATATTAGATACCTACATTACACCATCTAGTACATAAAATAAAATTATTTTTAAAAAGGGGAATTCTATATCTAAACATATCTGGTGATATAACAATGTATCTATAGCCTAAAACAGTAATAGCAAAAGGATAAAAATAAATGCGTGGAAAAAATTGTTGCCTACATGGAGTCAAGATTGACTAAGCCTTCCAGCTGTCCAAGGCCGATAAAATGAGGACCTAGATTGTTGGGGGCAATATGCTCACATTGTAAACCACGCAGAGAATGCAATATAGCACTATTGAGAGGTCTAAGAGCTATTGCTATTTATTCATCTCCAGACTAATGTGACTGTTATATTAATAAACAACATAGAAGCATTTTATTATTATGATGGAGTGGTGAAGAGAATGGAAAGAGCTTAACCATGGTAGGATAGTTAAGTAAGGAACAATGTCAATTAGTGATAAAGTAAGCACTAACTTCCTTCTGAAAATATCTAGACAATTCAAAAGTGGATATATTTTTGGTAGCATCATCTGCTTGAATTACTTTAATATCATCAATGCATATATGCAAGTCTTAAAGTTGTGTTTTAATTTTTTTTAATGTGTACACTTTTGCACTTAGTGAACAGTTAAAAAATAATAAACATGAAAAGTGAAAAGAACCAAGCTAGCAAAAAAAATGTAATAAAACAAGTATGGCCATAATTCAGTACTATAGATGAATAGATAGATAGAGATATATGTTTTCCGGTGGTGCTTGCATTGAAGACGGACCAGTGACCGCAATTGTGCGTGGCTTTGATCCATGCTTACCTTGTTGGAAGGGTCCCTTCGGGACTGGATCCATCTGACCCACCTCGGAGGGATGGGGGAAGAGGGGGAGACTGCCAGCTGGGTTGAGGGGAAATGCATCTCCCCTCCTTGGCTAGGTATACTCCCCTGGAAGACAGGGAGAAGCAGCAGTTTAATGGCTGACCTGAAGACAGGAAGCTGCCGGGACCTAAGTGTGTGCTGGAGCAGTGAAGTGGTGAGTGGCGTATAACCAGATAAAAGAATTTGAACCTTCTTTCAATAACCCCGAGAAGCAGAACGAAAGAGCCCTCACTTAAGAGCGTGACAGCGGCAAACAGAAAATAAGAGGAAAATATAAGGTAAACAAAAAACAGATTATAAAAGAGCTACAATGAAATTAGAGACTAAATTCAGAATAATATACAGAATTTGGCATTAATTAGGCATTGATAGAATGCTGCACTTGGCTGGAATTGATTATATTTTAAAAAGCCAGTGGTTGAAATGGTTGAAAATTAACGTTAATATAATTGAAAAGAGAAAAGAAAAGAACTTTGAAAAGTGGAAAGCGATATAGAGCACCTATATAGATATAGAGTATCTAATGGTTAGATACTTTTTTCCTTTATGATTTTATGGAAAATCACTGGTCTTATAAATGTGTGAACAAGAAAAGATATGAGATAAAAGACTATAACATAACAAAATCCCCCAGAAACCTAAAAAAAAAGGGGGGGGGAACTGTAGCAAGAGGATAAACAAATGCAATATCTTGGGACTGTTGGGTGTTGACTGTGACAAAGAGACAGAAGGATTAATAAGGGAAATAGAGACAAATGGAGACTTTTGGAGACTTTTGGCAAAGATTGCAATAAAAAAACTTCGAACTTCAATAACTCAATTGATTTTTAAAAATAGAAGAAATAAGCAAAGAATTTAGTCAGAACTGCAATTTGTGAGAGGAATGCTAAAAGAAAGAAGGGGATTATTGGATATACTGGCAAAAAAAATAATGGTGATGCAGTCCGCAGAAGAACAAAGGAAACCCAGAGAGGAGGAGTTAAAGGAAGAGGAAAGTGGCTCAGATGAGCATGGAGAACAAGAGACATTGCCAAAAGATATTAAAGGAACTAAAATTATGACACTAATGACAGAAGTAATAAATAAAAGAGAAAATGCTCCCAGGAGGAAACAAAAGAAGAAGAAATCGTACAAGAAAAAACTTCAAAAAAGAGAATAGGAAAGGCGGAGGAAAAGATGGGTGACTGGCAGGTGGAAATAAAAACAATGTTAGAGGAAAAATGAGGGAGAAAGAGCAAAGACCCGGAAAACCTAGAAAACAGAAAGCTGGCTAAAACTAAGAGAAATGACAAGGCCGAGAGATTTAGAGATAAGGGTTAGGTATAGTATAAAAGGGGGATACTACATAGGAATGTATTTTGGTATTTTTTTATTAGAAATTTAGACTGGGGAGATTTGAAGTTTAAAATTTACTGGGAATTACCCTAAGAGTATTATATAACTATATATGAGAAAAGCAAAGATGGAGTGAGAAACATTAAGAGGGTTCTATTATTATTAATCCATTCTTTTTTATATATACATATCCTAAAATATGAAAGTAATTACTTAAATGATATTAGGAAAACAGAGATTATGATAAACTTGGCAAAAATATAGTATTATGATTAAAAATGTGAATTATAAAAACTTTATAGATTAAAATTCGTTAAAGGGAAGTAAAAAGGGAAACTTAATCTTCTGCTTTTCTTTTCTTATTTATTTTTTATTTATTTGTCAATTTCTTACAAGATAATAGGTATAAGTAAAACACAGTTATGAATACATGGATACCTATAAGAAAAATAAAATATAAAAGAAACAATAGGACAGGGATGGTAGGCACGTTGGTGCGCTTATGCATGTCCCCTACAGACCTCTTAGGAAAGGGGTGAGGTCAATAGTAGACAGTCTAAGGTTAAAGTTTTTGGGGTTTGGGGAAGAAACCACAGAGTCAGGTAGAGTATTCCAGACATTGACCACTCTGTGGCTGAAGTCGTATTTCCTGCAATCAAGTTTGGTGTGATTAACTTTGACTTTGTATCTATTGTTTGCTCTTGTGTTATGGTTGTCTTACGGTTGAAGCATTAACAGGTAAGTCATTGCAATGTATGATTTTATATACCATACTTAGATCAAACTGAAGGTGGCGTAGTTCTAGGTTTTCAAGGTCTAGAATTTCGAGTCTGGTGGCATAAGGTATTCTGCAACGAGTAGAGGAGTGAAGAACTCTTCTTGTAAAATATTTCTGGACTTTCTCAACTGTGTTAATATCAGATACGTAATGTGGGTTCCAGACTCTTTGCTTCCTTTGTTTTATACATGAAATAGAAAATATAATTGATTAAATAAAGGATATGAGAAAATAAAAAATATGAATTAGAAGGGATCATTTTGGAATGTAAAATATTTATAATGAGAATATTATATTTTAATTAAAAGTAGGGGAATGAAAATTTATTTCAATTATATGGGTAAATTTTGGCTAAGTGGAAACAAAGAAAAAATATGAAAGGGTTATATGAATATTGCTGGAATAAATATAAGATATATTGTAGATTGGGGGATATACCATGTGGATCCTAAATATATTGATTTTACTTTATTTTTACTCTTTTTTATTGTTTACTATATATTGGTCTTGAGAAAGCTAATGAAGATAATAATGTACAATGTAAAATAAAATAGGTGGTAAGCTGAAAATGGAAATAATAGGAGATAAAGAATTGAAAATATATGTGAGGTAATGATTTTGATATTGAATTAATGAATTGAAATATGAAATAGATATTTATTTAAAGATTAGTGGAGTGGATAATAACTTGATGTGATATTAAATAAGAAAGTTGAAAATGTAATTATGACTATGTATAAATGTAATCTGGAATCATGTTGCTCACATGAAGAGATGTGTAAAAAATAAAAATAAAAAACTTTATTAAAAAAAGAAATATATGTTTTCCAATAGAAATATTTGTGGTCTTTGAAATAGAAAAATGCATTCATTTTTGCCATTAGGTAACATTATTTTTTCCATTACTATCACTCAAATATAAACTATACAGTGCAATTAAATATGCTTTACACCAGGAGTAGTCAACCTTTTTATACCTACTGCCCACTTTTGTATCTGTTAGTAGTAACGTTTTCTCTAACTGCCCACCGGTTCCACAGTAATGGTGATTTATAAAGTGGGGGACAAAACCCCTACCGCCCACCCTGAAAGCTGGAACGCCCACTAGTGGGCGGTAGGGACCAGGTTGACTACCACTGCTTTACACAATACAATATTATATCCTCCAATTTTGGATGTGGCAAGCAAAGTTTTTTAGACTAATTTATCTGAGATGCTTAGCTTCCTGGAACAAAGTCAATATATTTTTAAAAGCAAAGTGATCACTTTTCCATGAAACAGACACATGAACATACTAATGTAACCATACAGAATGAGGACAACTTTAAAATCATTCCTCCAGGAGCCCTTGTGATCCACAGAAAAGTGGGTTGTGACCGTAGGGTGAAAGTTTTATTGAATGTGGCAACTGATTTATAAAATTACTAATACTAAAATTCCCAGTATCAAAAATATATTCTTTTGGAGTTAGGCAAATGTATTTATGTCCTTTGCAGAAGAAAAGACCCCTTTCTCTCTCCCTCCTGCTCATTCTTTCTATTTATCCTTCCTTCTCAGTTTAGGAATATATTAGCTTACATATTTACAGGAAGTTTCACAATAAGAATGTCATGAGAGAATTTGATACAAAAATAGTTCTATTTATTTGTTTAGTAATGGAAACTATAACTCGCTTGTCGCCTCTAACTGTAATTCTCAAGTCCTTCCTTGAACTGAAGCTGCAGTGACGCTCCAGCTACTGTACTGAAGCAAACATTTCACAATTTTGCAGTAAGGACTTGGATTCTATCAAAAGATGAACATATAACTAACAATTCTTAAGTGTCAGCTTTTCTTTATTACTCTTGGTATCAGGATTTTCCAGGCGAATGCCCTTCTGATGTTGGAGATAGACATATCACCTTCATCTAGCAAGGTCAAATCTAGCACATCTGGAGGGCACAAGATTAGAAAAGACTGATAGAGCTTTTCATCTTGTTTCCTGATTATTATTTTTTTGAGATGACGAACGATCAGGTTATTAAAGTGTTATCTGACTTGTCTTCTCTTCTGTTTCCATTTTATAGCAAGAGCTAGAAGGCTAACTTTAGTCAAAGAAAAATTGTAGCTAGCAGCAATGGAGTATTTGAGAGAAATGTTTTGAACAATTTTTTAAAATGGAAACATTAAAAAAAAATCTCTGTGCTTTCCAAGTTCCAGTTGCCATAACAACAAGGTGTATTTTTAGTTACTGTAGAAACATATCATAGTCTTTAGCACAAATAGAAACTTCCTGACCCACAGCTCAATAATTCTCAACATTAAAAGAAATTGGGTTAAAGGAGGCAAATTATTCAATGCAGGGGCTAAAAATTGTATTTATGATAAACATAAATACAATTCTAAGGATAAAGTGAATATTAGATTCGATTCCAAGTTTGCCAATCATGAATACAATGGAATGGGACCAAAGCAGATTTTTAAAAGCTTAAAATTAAATATCCATGACATGTAACTGTTTTAAATAATAATTTAAAATAATTACATTATTACATATTATAATTATTTATTATAATAATCAATAACACTTATTATTATTATTATTATTATTATTATTGACACTATCACTATATTTTGAAAGTATTGTGATGCAACTAAGGTCTTACAATACTAAAGGTTCAAATCAGTATTTTAACAACTATGAAATAATTCATTAAGAATTAGGTGTTTAATTCTTTAACGTTATGGATTTATTGCTGGAAAAAGTGAGGGGGAAATTTTATAGTGTACCACGAACATAGATAAAAAGATAGTTGGAAAAAATGCAGGATAGAAAATTGCAATCAGTCTATTAAAGGATTATTTTAATACCTTTTTAAAATATATCTTCTCCAATTCTTATTTATACATGTTTAACCTAATTTTGCAGATAAGTTGGGAGTATGGAGTTTCTCTTTCCATTTGATTCATCTGAAAATTACTCCTTTTCTTCTTTTGTACTGTTACACACGCTCCAAGGTTTGGCTTATGGTCTTACACACTCATAGCCTTCAAATCACTCTCAACTGAACACTGAGTCACAACTGCTTCTTTACACTATACGAGACCCAGCAAATTTAAAATTGCAGCAAAACTTCACTAGTTACAATGCATATATGTGATCTTTCTCACTTGTACACACAAACTTATCCACAAATCCTTCTTAACTAGGTTGGTGGGCACAAGCTAGAGGGATGAAAGCTGCCAAGGCTGGATGACAAAGATGACTTTTGGGTGGGTTTCAAGGAATCTTTTATCCCCCAAAGTCCTTGCTTTGTTGACTCTCAAATCTGATAGCTATTGATGGGATTTGGATTTGGCAAAGGGTTTCCCATGTGTTCAAGATCAATTTCTTTTCTTTGGTTCAGGTGATATTTTTTTTCCTTTGTTTCTTTGGATTCTGAGCTTGTCTTCTGGGGTGTTGGCTATGCCTGCCTGCTTAGTGTCATCTGCAAATTTGATGGGTTCCCCTTCTATTTCCTCATCTGACATTTATGAAGATATGGACCTAAGAAAGAACCTTCTGATACTCCATGTAGATATAATACCATGAAGGACTGCTCATTGAGTATGCTTTGTTAGCCAGTTACCAATCCATCAGGTAGTGATACAGTCTATCCCACATTTTTCTAGCTTACCAAGTAGGTTGCAGTCTACTTTGTCTAATGCCTTGATGAAGTCTAAATATACTACGTCCACAGCATTTTGATGGTCTACTAATTTATTCACTTTGTCAAAGAATGAAATAAGATTGGTTTGATGTTATCTCTTTTTAACAAACCTGTGCTGACTACTAGTTATAACTTTATTTGTTTCTAGATATTCACAGATCTGTTTTTGTTTTTGTTTATCTTCCCAGATATTGATGTCAGGCTGATTGGTCTGTAGTGTCAACTCACGAAGCTTCCCTAACCTGTTCCCGAGTTGCCATAGGCAGGGGGATGGGGAACCGAGCCTGGCAGCTGCATCACAGAGTTTGCACCTTAGTCAAAACATATCCTAGCTGGCCAAAGTCAAAGCCATTTCCACAGAAACCAGTAACAGCCAGAGGGAGTAACTTCTATGACCCATGAAATTGCTTCATTGAGGAATGTGACTCATGATGCACTTTGAGGGAAGGGGGAAATGGGGTGAGAGGCAAGGTGAGAACTGAGTCAGACTTGGCTTCCCTTGGTCTGTGCCGACAGGATGCTCCTAATAAACAACTGGATTTTTCTTGAAACTTTGCTTGAGGCTCCTGCTTTTAAGGCATCAGTTGGAACCCTGACATGTAGTCTCCTGGGTCTGTTTTTGTTTTTTGTTTGAAGATGGGAACCACATTAGCTTTTTTTCAATCCTCTGGTAGTTCCCCAGTACTCCAGGATTTTTGAAAGATATGGTACAATGGTTCTGAGATAACACCTGCCAGCTTCTTCAGAACTCTGGGGTGTCAGGTCCCATCAGGTCTCAGGGATTTACATTCATCAAGACCAGATAGGTGTTCTCTTACCGTTTTCTTGCTTAATTTGTATTTCAAGTCTATCTTCCATTTGATGATGCCTTTTCTATGTGTCTACTTTACATACTGCCTTCCAGGGAGAGGCTATGAAATCTATTTTTCAGCTATAGTGCATGTGTACTAAATTAGACAGGAAGGATCTTATACTTGATTGCTGTTTTTGTTTGTTTGTTTGTATGAGTGACATGTTTCCACCGGTCCTTTTTTAAAGCTTCATTTACAAGATCATTTATATTAGAAGTTGTTTGTTTATTATTATGTTCAATTTGGATATAACCTTCTTGCATAGATTGGAATTTCTCATTTTGTAGCTTGAGTTTCAGAGTAGTTAGAGTTGCCTTAAGATCCTTTACTTTTTCTTCCAGTAATTCAATTAACTGACATTTGGCACCTGTGTAATTTGGGTCTTCTATTGGCATAAGCATGTACATGGGTTTACAAATCCAGCTATTGTGATTTACAAATCACAACAGTTAATAGATAATGGGTTCCTTCTAAACTACTTCCCCATGGGGTCCTTTAGACAAGATTCCTGGATTTTGTCCATCTTACTTACATGCCTGCTCCATCTTTAGGCATGGCTACTTCAGCCTAATCTCACAGCATGTTGTAGTTAGAATAAATATTAGCAAAGAGATGCAAGCCTTCTGGAAAGAGATTGCACTGTAGGAACCCTCCCTATCTGAACATTTATGTAACACCTAACATCAAAAACTTCTTCAAAACAGCACAACAAAGAATGTTCTTTCTGCGCCAACTCCAAAAGTTCAAACTGCCCAAAGAACTGCTGATTCAGTTCTACAGAAGAATGATTGAGTCTGTCATCTGCACCTCTATAAAGATCTGGTTTGGCTCTGCAAGCAAACAAGACAGACCCAGACTTCAATGGATAATAAGAACTGCAGGTAAAAGCAATTGCTACCAGCCTGCCTTCCATTTAGGACTTGTATACTGCACAAGTCAAAAAGGGGGCTGTGAAAATATCTACAGACCCCTCGCATCGTGGACATAAATTGTTTCAACTTCTTCCTCAAAATGATGCTATAGGGCACTGCACACCAGAACAACTAGACACAAGGGCAGTGTCTAAACAACTAATTCCCACAACACTGTCAACTTATTTACTAAGACTGTATTACTATTATTCCTCTCCTCCTTCCCACTTATGACTATAATTGTGTTGCTTGTATCTTTAAAATTTATATTGTTTTATTTGTTTCCTAATATGATTTGATTGCTTATTAACCTATGACTATCACTGTGTTATATCTTATGATTCTTGATGAGTGTATTTTTTTCTCTTATGTACACTGAGAGCTTATGCACCAAAGACAAATTCCTTGGTGTCCAATCACTCTTGGCCAATAAATAATTCTATTCTATTCTGAAATTATATGTATTACAGTATTTGACATTTGTATTGTTCTCAGTATTAAAAGATTAGTAATAACCTTTTTCAATAAGGTAACTTTTCTTTTTAAATTTGAACTATGAAAGGAAATGCAGCAAATGGATTAAAAAGCAAATTCAAATATTCCTGAAGCAAAATGTACATGACTTCCTCCACTAAACTACATGTAGCCCTTATTTAGCCATCTGTTTAGTGGTCATTCAAAGTTACAATATACAACAGTTACTGAAAAAATTAACTTATGACCAGTCTTTGTACTTACCACTATTGCAGCACCCCCATAGTCACGTGATCAAAATTTGGCTCTTGGCAACTGGCATGTACAATAATAAGATGGTTGTAACATCCCACAATCACCATTTGCAACCTTCCCAGCTGGTTTGCTTAATGACCATGTGACCCACTTACAACTGCAGTGATTTGCTTAACAACCTTGCTTAGCAACATCTTGCTCATCTGTTCTAGCTTGCTCAGGTCTTAGATCTCAGCTTGCTGATCTTATTTTCCAGCCTGATTTTCCATTTTGATGGTGCACTCTTCGGCTGTTTTTCTTCTTTCTTGATTTTGCATCACAAGTAGTCAGTTATAGCTGCAGCTGTGCTGTGCATTAATTGGTTTGTTTCTTGCAGTGAGCTGGTGCTTATATTTGGTACTTGTTGAGGTAATTCCCCGTTAGGAGAATGAGTGCACACAGGGAGACATACTGAGAGTAATGTTGAATAACACACGCACAGCACACAACTACACTGTATAGTAAAATATTACACTGTATAGTAAAAATGTAGGTTTTATTTCCTATAAACGGTTAAGCAAAATCCAACACAGTCCAAGTCATACGCGTTTGAAAGCAGTCAGTGTTCAGTCCAGGGATAATCCAATAACAAAGTCCAGTATCAAATACAGTTCAGTGACAGACTCACATCAATCCAGGAATAATGACGATCAGTAACAGTCAATAGGGAAATGCAGGAACACAAATATCGACCATCTAGCAAAACTGGCTCAGTCAGTTGGGAAACCAGGTTTCTGGCTCCATCTTATGGCCGGTTGGGATACCACACCCAATTACAATTTTAGCATTCCCTTAAAGATACAGTATTAAAATGTCTATCCTGGTTTATATATTTCCAACCCAAATGTTAGGTTACTTACATTCCTAACAGTACTACAGTATTGGCATCTTTTAATTGTCGATAAGAAAGACAAAATCTGGATAGTGGATATGGCAGTACCTGGAGACCGCAGAATAGAAGAGAAAGAACTGAAGAAGATAACAAAATGCAACTAGAAATAGAATGTCTGATGACAAAAGAAAGCAATACTTAGAGGATACAGCTTTAGAACCACTGTCATGGTCAGATCACTTACTCCTAAAGCTCGACTTCCATTCCGCACACCCCGACCGCAGGGAGGCGGGACCATTAAAATGGTACCGCCCCAGGCACCTGATGGACCCAGATAGGTTCCTGATGGAGCTTGGGCCACTTCCCGAAGCTCACACACACGACTCGGTCGAAGACTTGGCTACCACCTGGGAAAAGGTGGCTGCTGGGGCCCTAGACCGAGTTGTGCCCTTGTGGCCTCTGACCCGGCACCGATCCCAAGTGGCTCCTTGGTTCTCCGAGGAGTTAAGGGAGATGAAGCACCGGAAAAGACGCCTAGAGAGCAGTTGGAAGGCCAGCCGCTCTGAATCTGACCGAACACTATTACGTTCCTATATTAAGACGTATTTAGTGGCGATGAGGATGGCGAGGAAGACCTACCTCTCCACCCTTATTGCGTCTGCAGAAAACCGCCCAGCCGCACTGTTCAGGGTGACCCGCTCCCTCTTGGAGGTAGAGACACGGGAAGATCCCTTACAGGGACGAGCTGAAGAATTTTCTAAGTTTCTGCAGGACAAAATCACTCAGATTCGAAATGAACTGGACTCCGACTGGGCATCTCCGGGTGGGAAGGCGGGGGTGGATATCGGCGAGGTCAACTGGGTTGAGTTCGATCCTGTTACCATAGAGGACGTGGACAGAATACTGAGGGGACTGAATGCTACCACCTGTTTGTTGGACCCGTGTCCCTCCTGGCTGGTCTTGGCCACCCGAGAGGTGACTCGAGGCTGGCTCCAGGGCATTATAAACGCTTCCTTGAAAGAGGGGTTTCTACCCGCCTCCTTGAAGGAGGCAGTGGTACGACCTCTCCTCAAGAAACCGTCCCTGGATCCAGCACTGTTATCAAATTACCGTCCTGTCTCCAACCTTCGCTTCGTTGCGAAGATTGTAGAGACTGTGGTGGCACGTCAGTTCCCGCAGTACCTGGATGAAACGAGTTATCTCGACCCCCTCCAATCGGGCTTCAGACCCGGGCACAGCACAGAGACAGCATTGGTCGCGTTGATGGATGATCTCTGGAGGGCACGAGACAGAGGTTGTTCCTCTGTCCTGGTGCTGTTAGATCTGTCAGCGGCTTTTGATACTGTCGACCACAGTATCTTATTGCAGCGATTGGAGGGGCTGGGGATTGGAGGCACCGTCCTACGATGGTTCTCCTCCTTCTTCTCCGACCGTTCGCAATTTGTGTTGACAGGGGGACAGAGATCGACCCCAAGGCCCCTGCTTTATGGGGTGCCTCAGGGATCGGTACTCTCGCCCCTATTGTTCAACATTTATGTGAAGCCGCTAGGTGAGATCATCCGTGGCTTTGGGGTGAAATTCCATCAATACGCTGATGATACTCAGCTATACATCTCCACCCCAGACCACCCCAACGAAGCCGTCAAAGTGATGACCCGATGTCTGGAGGCCGTGCGGGATTGGATGGGTCATAACAGGCTTCGTCTCAACCCGACCAAAACCGAGTGGCTGTGGTTTCCTGCTCCCAGATACGATCAGCTTGTTCCCTCGCTGACCATAGGGGGAGAGGTACTGACCCCTGTGGAAAGAGCGCGCAATTTGGGTGTCCTCTTGGATGTACGGCTGTCTTTGGAAGAACATATTGCAGCCGTCGCCAGGGGGGCTTTTTATAAGATTCGTTTGATCTACCAGTTGCGGCCCTTTCTGGATCTGGACGCACTTCGCACAGTCATTCCGCCCTCGTTATCTCCCGCTTGGACTACTGCAACGCTCTCTACATGGGGCTCCCCTTGAAGAGTCTCCGGAGGTTACAGTTAGTCCAGAATGCAGCCGCACGGATGATTATGGGCGCCCCCAAGGACACCCACATAACACCACTTCTCCGCAGACTGCACTGGCTTCCTGTGGCCTTCCGGATTCGATTCAAGGTGGTACTATTAGTATTTAAAGTGCTCCATGGCTCGGGACCTGGCTACTTACGGGACCGCCTTCTGCCACAAACAACCTCCCGCCGCCCAGTACGCTCCCACAGGGTCGCCCTGCTTGGGATACCGCCACCTGATGGTTGTCAGCTGGCAACCCCAAGATTATGTGCTTTCTCTGTGGGAGCCCCCTCCCTTTGGAACTATCTCCCCCCGGAGATACAAGACACATCGGACATCCTAACCTTCCGGCGTGCAGTCAAGACCTTACTTTTTAAGCAGGCCGGCCTAGCCAATTAAAGGTTTTCTGAGATTTTTAAATTTTAGATTCAAATAAGACTTTTAATTCTATTTGATGGGACTCAATCATTTACTTACTTACTTATTTTACTCATTTATCCTATTTTCATCTATCTATATTCAATTCTGAGTTAATTACTGTTACTGTTGACTGTATCTTTATATGTTTAGACTGTACACCGCCCCAAGTCCCTTTTGGGAGAGGGAGCGGTATAAAAATACGATAAATAAATAAAAATAAATAAAATAAATACCAATAGTAGTAAGTAGGCACCTTGGGTGCAAATCCCAAAACAATGACAATATCTTAACTTTGACATCTACCTATTCCAGGTTCTTGAGAGGAATGAGTAGGCAGACAAAAATACCAAACCCAGTCTGAATATCTGGCTCACACACGAGAGAGAGAGAAAGAGAGAGAGAGGGAGGGAGGGAGAGGGGGGGAGGTAGAAAGAGAGAGAGAATTTCCCACACATGGGACATATTTATTTAGATCAGGGTGTCAAACTCCCAGCCCGTAAGCCGGATGTGTCACATGCTGGCCACCCCCATGCCCTGAAGGGGAAAAAGTCCCGACATATCACGTGACACCGCCATGACGGTGGGAGTTTGACACCCCTGGTCTAGATCTTTATTTTTTTTACAAATCATTTGCTACAATCTGTGTGACATACGTAAGGGTAATTTACCTTTTTAATCTGAAAAAAATAAGCTTTAGATTGGATTGGATATAGTGAATTAGAAGCCCTTTGAGATTATCTTTGACTCTGATGAGGCTGGCTTTAGACCTGGTCACTGTGCCCTGTATCAATGTGTTATATTACACCATCTGACTAAGAAATGTTACAACTTGCTTAAAAGTGCTCTTTTTGCTGCTTTTGTAGACTTAAGGACAATCTTTGATTCAATACTTCATGAAAGACTGTATCAGAGTACTACTATTCAAGTCAAAGATAAACTGCCCTAGGTGACATAACTGAATCTATCTCTAGTTGCAAAGATGTCAAACATGGCTTTATTCCTCCCCCTACTAATATTTAATTTTTGTATTAATCATATTGTTGATCTTTTTGCCAAGCCAGAGTTCAATCCTTTCTCCCACACCCACCATATCAATTCTGTTCTTGGCACTGATGTTGCAAGTCATTGTCTCTGCTGCCTCTGTTGTCAAGTAGGCTTCTGTTGTCAAGCAGGGATCCCCAACCCTGGATGGTGGCCCAGTGCCAGTTCATAGCCCATTGGGTGAGTGCCTGTGCAAAGCTGCATTTGCATAAGTGACACATGCACAAAACTATGCCCTCCCTCCTGCTGCCCCCAGTCACAGAGTCAGAAAGGTTAAGGATCACTGTCTTAAGTGTTGATGCTTTATTGTGCTAGCTTGGAATTAATTATTCCTATACAAAGGTCCTGATATTTTCTAGGAAGTGCTTTAACTCTTCAATTAGCTGAATGATTAATGGAAAATTTATCTAACAAGTTAGATCTTTAAACATTTGGGTATTCAATTCCAATCCTCTCTTGTTAGTCAATTCCAGTGAGAAACTGCTTATAAGAGTTCCAAAAGCATCTCTTGTAATTATTGCATATACAAGTCAGATTGCAAATAACAATGCACTAATCGCCATTAAGTATTTAAAGTTGAAGTTTAGCGCATCTGTATGTCTCAAGCTTAGAAGTTATCCAATCAAAATTCCTAAGAAGTATAACATGTCTTCCTTATGCAAATTCTAATGATTTTATACAGTTAGAGTTAGGTTGCATCTCCGATGGGGCTCAAATTTCTGCCAACTCAAATTCTGACTGAAGCAAGCTAATCCATCTCACCTTCTTCAAAAGGCTTTACGCTGCTCTAGGGAGACATATTAATAATGACTTGGCATGCAGTTGGCTTTCCTTGTCATCATTTTCTGCTGTTGATGAAACTCAACTGTAGTTTGAACAGAAGCAGAGGATTTGGGTCTCACATATTCAGATTGAATTTCCTGTTTTATTATATGTTATAATTACTTCCTTTTCCGAAATGACCCTATATGTTTCTACATTTTGTCACAGGAGATTTTATACTCGGCAAATTTTGTATGAATTCAGTGCCACATATTAGGACAATGATTGGTAGATGTACTGATTTCTATAGAAAGCTGCCGATGCCTATACTTAAACTTGCAATTAGTGTTGACGGGGGGGGAGAGGTCCACCACTAGGCCCCTCATGTGTGGGGTGCCTCAGGGGTCGGTCCTCTCCCCTCTTCTGTTCAACATCTATGTGAAGCCGCTGGGAGAGATCATCCATGGTTTTGGGGTGAAATGCCATCTTTATGCTGATGACACTCAGCTTTACATCTCCACCCCAAGCCACCCCAACGATGCTGTGGAGGTTATGGCCCGTTGCCTGGAGGCTGTGCGGAACTGGATGGGCGAGAACAGGCTTCGACTCAACCCTTCCAAGACCGAGTGGCTGTGGTTTCCGACGGCCCGATATAGTCAGCTGACTCCGTCGCTGGCTATTGGGGATGAGATCTTGACCCCCACAGAAGGGGCCCGCAATCTTGGTGTCCTCCTGGATGTACGGCTGTCTTTGGAAGATCATATTACAGCCGTCTCCAGGGGGGCTTTTTATCAGGTTCACCTGATACGCCAGATGCGGCCCTTTCTTGATCGGGACGCCTTACGCACAGTCACTCATGCCCTGGTCACCTCCCGTCTGGACTACTGTAATGCCCTCTACATGGGGCTCCCTGCGGGGAGCACTTGGAGGCTTCAACTGGTACAAAATGCAGCCGCACGGGTGGTTACGGGGGCGTCGAGATACTCCCACATGACGCCCCTCCTGCGCGAGCTGCATTGGTTGCCAGTGGCCTTCCGGGTTCGCTTTAAAGTACTGGTTTTGGTCTTTAAAGCGCTCCATGGCATCGGACCAGGATACTTACAAGACCGCATTCTGCCAGTAGTCTCCACCGACCGGTGCGCTCCTACAGAGAGGGTCTCCTCCGGGTCCCGACGCCTTCTATGTGTCGTCTGGTGACCCCGAGGAATAGGGCCTTCTCTGTGGGGGCACCCGCCCTTTGGAATGGGATGCCCCCTGGATTACGAACGACCAGTGACCTGAGGGCCTTCAGACGTGACCTGAAGACCTGGCTCTTCGAGCAGGCCGGCCTGAGCTGACTAATGGGATTTTAAATGGGGTTTTTAGATTACTTGGGACGGGGTATGAAGTTTTATTGATTTTAATTGGGGTTTTTAGATTTGGGACAGTCTAGTGTTTAATTCTCTTTTAAATAATTTATACTTTGTCTACTTGTATTTTAGTTGGCTGTTCACCGCCCTGAGTCCTTCGGGAGAAGGGCGGTATATAAAATTCAGAAATAAATAAATAAATAAATAAACACAGAGATTGAATCTGCATCATATGTGCTATTAAAATTTCTAATATACACCAATGATGATCAATATATATAGTATCAGTTGTCAGTAACTTTAATTGCTACAATGATTATGAGATTACTATTCTTCTCTAAGTAATCAATTCTCAGGAATCTTCAAGAAGATTACAAAATTCTGATCACGTGGCTTTCAAAAACCACTTTGTACCTCCTTCACATTGTTGTTTTGGATTTTTATACTATTTTATGTGCTTATATTTTTCTTTTATTTGCTATATTTCACTTATGGACCATAAATATATACCCTTGGACAAAATAAACAAGTAAACAAACTATTATTCATCAAATCCTGCGATGCTAGTGCTTTAAGGTACTAGAAACCTGGAGACTGTAATTTCTAGTGCCACCTTAACCATGAAAATCAACAGGATGATCTTGGGCCAATTATTTTCTCTTAGCCCAGCTCACCTCACAAGATTGTTGTTGTGGGAACAATAAGAGAAGGAAGGTGTATTTCATGTGTTCACTACCTTGAGAATTATTTGTAAAAATAATAAAGGTGGAACATAAACAAATAAGTCCTTTTTGTGGTACAGGATCTTTCTGGGAGGGATGAACAAAGAATGTCAGGAGCAGGGCTGGGATTCTACCAGTTCGCACCTATTTGCTAGAACCGGTTGTTAACATTCTAAGCAGTTCGGAGAACCGGTTGTTAGAAGAAATTATTGGCCTAATCCTGTAAGGAAAGCAGGAAGGAAACATCCTGGTGTTGCTTACAGAAACTGTCTCTCCGTTAACCCTTATCACATTCTTGGCAGGACTAGACTTCCTGTCTCAGGGACTTCTCTGGAGTTTTTTTCCCTTCCTTTGCTGGTACTTTGCTTGTGTGGAGTGACCACTCAAAGTTACAATGGCACTGAAAAAAGTGACTTATGACCATTTTTCACATTTACAACTGTTGCAGCATCCCCACAGTCATGAGAGGCCAGGCGAGGAGATGTGTGCCTCGATGTGAGTGATATTGAGTTGGCCACGCCCAGCCAATAACATGACCACCAAGCCACACCCACCAACTAAGCCACGCCCACAGAACCGGTTGTTAAAAAAATTGACTCCCACCCCTGGTCATCTGGCCATCCCAGGGCCCTTGTATTGAGTAGCGGGGATATAGGAAGAAGTCCGAGACAGATGATCACTTTAGTGACAATGACAAAGACATGTACAGATGAAGGCAATGGTAAACCATCACTGTATTTTGGCAAGAAAAACATGTGGATAGAAAATATAAAATAATTTTACAATATAATGGGTCCCTCAGTATTAGTATTGGTACTCAATAGCTTTATAAAAACATACAAAGACATTAAAGATAAGAAACAAGCTGGGAGAAACAAGATCTCCGGAACTTTTGAAGAGGCTCCAGCCTGAAATTGGTTGGCAAAAGGATGGCAATTACTAGATAGTAACTGATTCAAAGAAAATAAAAGATTCTAATATAAAACAAGAATATTTTACCTATATAATTTTATTTATTTATTAAATAAAATTCATTAAACAAATTATTCAGAGTTCTTATTTGAGGTACAAATGACCAGGCTTAAATGATCCTTCTTCAAACACATTTTGTGAAGATCTGACTCTCTGGAGAAGACTCTCATGCTCGGCAAGGAGAATGGAAAGAGAAGAGGAGAATGAGCAGAAGCAAGGTGGATGGGCTTTGTTATGACAGCAATGACTACCCTATTGGAAAATTGAAGGACAAGGTTGTTGAAAAAATTCTATGGGGTCACTAAATGTTGACACTCACTCAGAACATAATGTCAATGAAGGCAACGATCAGGTTCAGGTAGCTGTCTCAAAATTCCTTCTTCATTGAAATAGTATATTGCACAAGGGTTTTTATTTTTTTACAGAGGATGTTTCACTTATGACTTGCAGCAAAAACAAATGTCTTATCAGTAAACTGGACTGTTTGGTTACTGAAATACATACAGAACTTTAGTGAAAAAAACAGATTGGATGTGCACTCAGTTCAAAAATATTTTTCAGTCATTTTTCCAGAGGTCCCAATAGAAAAGGAGGGAAGACCCCAGTAGAGAATGAAAATAAATACAGGACAGAAAATAAAAGATAACTAGATAGGCAAATAATAAGGACAAGAGTAGAACATTAGAAATCGACGAAGAACAAGATCAATCAAATAAGGCACATCTTAAATAATAAGGTAGGGAAGAATTGGAGCTCAAAACCTTTCAAAACAATATAGGGAAGAAAAGGATAAATAACAATATAGGGAAGAAAAGGATCAAAACAATATAGGGAAGAAAAGGATAAATAACAGTAAGTAAGTTAAATAAATAACAATGTAGAAAAAGACAGAAAAAAGATAGAAAAGAAAGAAAGAAACTTATTTTAAGAATCAGCAAAAAGAAACTCATGGAACTGACTGATACTATTGTGGTATGCAATATAAGTTCCATGTATGTGCTTATGCCCAAAGAACACCCAAATTACACATGTATTAAATGTAAACTATGTGAACTACTAGAGAAAAAAGTAAGAGATCTAGAGGCAACTCTAGCCAAACTCCAACCTACATAAGAAAGCTATGCCCAAACTGAATCAAATAATGAACAAATAATTCCCAGAAGATCTGACTGCTGATAAATCTTGGAAGAAGACAAATGGACGTATGTCATACATAGAAGGAAACACAATAATCAAAGAAAGAAGCAGCAGGCATCTAACAAACTCCTGCTGCCCAATCTAACCCAACCAGAAGCAGCCCCATTGAAACTGAGCAATCGATTTCTCTCCCTAGATGAAAATATGCAGACCCACAACCTCCCCCTCCAAGAAAACATGCAGACACTTAGAAAAAATACAACATCAAATATCTCTAAAAAATCACATCAACAAACACACCTGAGATAAACAGAAAAATACCCAGATTATAACCCCTCCTAAAAAAGGAAGGCAAGTGTTGGGGATAGGAGATTCTATTCTCAAAGGAACAGAACCAGTCATCTGCGGACCAGACAAATAATCTAGGGAGGTATGTTGTCTCTCTGGAGCAGACATCAAGGATATGGCTGACTACCTAACCAAAATAATTAGGCCCAGAGATTACTACCTTTCCTCCTCCTTCACATTGGGACAAATAACACAACAAAGAACCTGAGTACAATACTGAGATGTTACAAGCAACAAGGAAGCAAATGTTATGGAGCCAGGAGCACAAGTAGTGTTCTCCTCAGTACCCCTAACAAAGGGTCAACACCCATTGAAGTATAAAAAGAATCGTAGGAATTGGCTAAACTTTGGTTTCCTGGATGATGGACTGCATTACTTTCACGAACGACTCTTGACAAAGGATGGGCTTCTCCTCACGAAAACAGAAAACATGTACTTGGAAAAAGTCTGGCCCAATTCATCAGAAGGCCTTTAAATTAAAATTGAAGGGGGAGGGTGACCAATCTTTAGAACACGAAACCAATCATCAATCCCAAGAAAACAAATCAAATAATGAAGTAGGTCAGTGTTTTTCAACCTTGGTGGTTTGAAGATGTGTGGACTTCAACTCCCAGAATTCCTCAGCCAGCTCTGCCACACATCTTCAAACCACCAAGGTTGAAAAACACTGAAGTAGGTCACCAGAGGACAGGACAAGAAACAATGGTTGGAAACTAATCACAGAGAGAAACAACCTTGAATCAAGGAGAAACTTCCTAACAGGGAGGACAATTAACCAATGGAACAGCTTCTCTAGAAATCATGGGCACTCCATCACTGGATGTCTTTAAGAAGAGACTAGACAGTCACTCATCTGAAATTGTATAGGTTCTCCTGCTTGAGCAGGGGGGTGAACTAGAAGACCTCCAAGTTCATTCATTCTATTCATTTCAGTTGAAGCATTTTGAAGTATCCTTTCTCTCCATTTTGAAATATGGGGACTTCCTTATGATTTTTAACCCCGATATAGAGTTTCACATTGAAAATTGGATTTATGTGCCTTGATTCATATAGTATTTTGCACATAATCAATGAGAATCTGTCGATCTGATGATTTTACAACGAGAAAGAGAAAAACAATATTATTACAAAACAATAATATACTAGGAATGTTTTTCCTTCCATTTTTTTTAAAAAAGAGGGGGTATTGACAAGAAAATATTTACAGGCTAAATTGAAATGAATGGGTACTTTTATTAATCTTATTCTTTAGTTTAGCAAACAGTTTTCAGCTATTGGCACAGCAAGATCCCATTTACTTATTCAGCTCCTTTTAGGAGATCTTTGTTCTAAATTCTTTTTAGCTCTCTGTTATAGCTGAGAGCCAAAAGCTTTGACAGCTATTGCAAGTGCTGCATTATGTTGGAAACAATTGGAGAAATTTCCTAGCAACAGTACAGATCCCAGTTAATATCTTACTACATCTCACATTTCAAACTAGCCTGGACATCTTTGAAGAAAATACTGTGACATTCAAAATGACATTTTTAGTCTATCCCTGTGCATGGATAATAATATAAAAATGCTGGAAAGAGTGAGAGTAATGGAACTATTTGCCTTCTGTGTACACAAACATATTTTTTTCACATTTCCACATCATCTTATGGAGCCCAGAGGCAAATACAGGGAGGCCTGCATTAGAGATGACAACCAATTCTGTAGGAACAATTTACCCAGAAAAGTAATTTTTTAATTAGCAGAGATATTGCTGGCAGTAAACCCACAAAAACCTAATATGTACAGAGAAATTCAGTCTAAAAAAAAGGAATCCTTCTGTGTTTAGATAAAAGGATGGAAAACAGAAACTTGATCAAAAGTATCTCTTGGTGTAAAATATACCAATTCAATATCTGAATTTGAAATTCCTGTATTTGTGTTTCTACTATTCACTTTTCTCTTAATTCTTTCTGTCTTCTAAGAGAATGGTGAACTTGGCTGGTCTGAATACTGCTTTATTTGGAGGCAGGAATTTGCAGGACATCTAGGTAAAAAGGATATTTGTTGGCTAATTTATTTAACATATCTCATAAAAGTTAAATAATATAAATATAATTATTAAAATATATATTTTATGCTAGCAGCCATTCTTAAATCTTTAAATTGTTACATAGTAAGATAACTAATAAAACATCCTAATCCCAAAATCATCTGCCAATCATGCATTAAATGAATTTTCCTTTAGATACTCACTTTTTCTTCAAATGTAGTAGTCTAAACGTATAATTGAGATATTGGAGACACGAGAAGACCTTTCATCTATCTAGAAATGGGTTTCTAAGTCCTCATCACTATTAGAAGGACATCTCAACCCTCTATTCTCAATTACAGTTCTGAGCCAGGAGGCATCAGATTTATATACCTGCTTAATTCTTAGAATATCAAAAAATGAGTTGTCCTACTTATTTCCTTGTCACCTCATGGCTCAACTAGCAGCACTTAGGCTGTTCTTAAACATCACTCAGAACTTGCAACTGAATACAGCAGTGTAAGTAGTGGTTGAGCTGTCTTGGCCTGCCTCTGCTTTATAATGTGCATTAGTTATCAATATGCTTCCAGGTGTGATTCAAGGGCTGGTTATTACTATAAAACTCTACATGGTATATAAAGGCCTTGTTGTATGAGGGAGTGTGTATTACCTGTGGTTTTTGCATGGCCAGTAAAGATTATCGTAGTGAGTGATAACTGTTTTTCCAGGCCTTAAGGTAGGGAGCATTAATCTGCCTGTTAGAAATTATTGATATTGTTTGTTTTAGTATTGATGTTGTTGTCCCTACTACCGTTGTGTTATTTATCCTGCAGTATCATATTTCTTATTTATGTTGTATTCTGTTTTCTATTGTAAGTTGTCCAAATTTGTTCTGGAGTTGAATGGTATGCAAATCAGATCAAATGAAATTTAAAGTCCTTCCGGGCAGGGAGACAGCTTATCTGAAATACTGCTTCTCCTTTCTGCCAGTCCAATGAGATCTGGGATAAAAGACATGCTGTGGGTCCTACCTCTTAGGGAACTACACTGTGGACCTTCTTTGCTGTGGTGCCAAGCTTAAACAATCCTCTCCCCCAGAAGTGACTTTAGTTCCATCCTAGTTAAAACTCTGAAAGTTCCTCAGAATCTGACTATGTCATCAGACTAGGTTCCGTAACAACCAGTTCTGTGGATGTGGCTTAGTTGGTGGGTGTGGTTTGGTGGTCATGTGACTGGGTGGACATGGCTTGGTGATCATGTTACTGGCTTGGCGCGGCCAACTCAACATCACTCACATCGAGGCACGCATCTCCTCGCCTGGCCTCTCATGACTGTGGGGATGTGGCAACAGTCAGTCCTAAGTGTGAAAAATAGTCATAAGTCACTTTTTTCAGTACCATTGCAACTTTGAATGGTCACTCCACACAAGCAAAGTACCAGCAAAAGAGGGAAAACAAACTCCAGAGAAGTTCATGAGACAGGAAGTCTAGTCCTGCCAAGAATGTAATAAGGGTTAACGGAGAGGCAGTTTCTGTAAGCAACATCAGAATGTTTCCTTCCTGCCTTCCTTACAGGATTAGGCCAGTAATTTCTTCTAACAACCGGTTCTCCGAACTGCTTAGAATGTTAACAACCGGTTCTAGCAAATAGGTGCGAACTGGTAGAATCCCACCCCTGGTTCCAAGGTGATTGGTGAGATTTTGAGGTGTTATTGCAGTAAACATTTATTCTCTCTTCTGCTTTTTTAAAATTTTAAATTATTATTACTAACATTTGCTGTTCTTTATTTTTATGAGCTGAAAATGTGATAAATCAATAAATCATGAAAATGTTTGCTATTTTGTCATCCCATTGGGTAGTTTGTATTATATTGTATGGTGCCTGTTGGACATTGGGGTCAGTTTTGAATTACAGTGTCAGCTGGTGCTCCATTCAAAATCCAAGAAAGAAACACTTAAGACTCCATTAATTAGAGAAAAGGTATCTTTTACTGGAAATCAAGTGGTAGCATCAAAGGAATTCTGAATCAGAGAAAATGAGCGCGTAAATCACATATACAAAGTGATGGCAACGATCCCACCCACAATAGTTCAAACTGTCCATCCAATTAAAGTTGTATATAATGTTATGTGGGGCATCTTCAAGTGATGATGAAGCATCTGTCCATTGACTTCGGCCTATTTTGATAAAGAATTGCCTTGCGCATAGCACAGCAAAGAAGCATAAACAAGAACCCCCCCCCCCCAGTTATACAGTTTATTCTCAAAGCCTCCAGCTTACTTCCCACAATTCTTTACCCCTCCCCCCGTTACTATGGCAGTCGAAAGTTGCAAAGCAAAGGAAAGAAATCTTGAAGGCTGACATACAGATTACAAGAAATTCACTCATTAACCTTTAACCTTTTACTGAATTTTTAGTATGTTTTAGAAGAAATTATTTATTTTACTTAGGAGCATCCAGACTCTGAAGTATCAGATTAATTCACTGTCTTTTTATGACTGGACATTTATAATGTCTTAATCAGGATATTTCTTGATTAATTATTTTTAATTCCCACCTTTGTTTCTCAATATAGCTACTTCACAGAAAAATCAGAAAAGCTCATTATCATTTCATCCATTTTTTCTCCCTTTAATTAGAGGTCCATATTGCAACAAATAGGCATTATATTTATTTACATAAAACTGAAGCATGTTCTTCAAAGCCGCTGATTAATTTATTTCAGTGTTCTGTCACTTACGAACTTTTTTGCATTCATCCAATCAAATCATGTGCTATTTAAAGAAGGTATGATAAAAAGAAACATTATTTGACTTATGAAGGTAAAAGCACAAAATTATTAACTGAGTGGTTACACTGCTTTGCAGTTAGTTGTAAGAATAAAAATATTTCCATTGCCAGTTAGTTGCCAGTTTATAGATAAGTCACTACTCTAAATAATTCTACTGAACATAATGGTGTGTGCACATATGTATCTGTTGGGTTGTCTTAGAGAAGACTCTGTTTTATTCTATTCTAACTATTGTAATACTAAAACATTTCTCATTCATTGATTGTACTTATTATTAAGGATAACTTATTCTTGGATCAAAGTTACATGTGGCTTCTTGATATTCCATCTGTGGCTACAGTACCAAAGTTATGTAATGTTTAAGGATGCAATTCCCCCCGCCCTTCAAAATAAGATGAAGAAGTGCGAGCTGGAGGTCTGTGAGAGGCAAATATTTTCCTTTGCCCAAAAATTATTAAATCAAAGCTGACAGCTAAAACCTCTTTCTTTAAAATGCCCTTTTTAGACTGTCATCTTTCCTTGCTGCATCTCTGGGATCTGAAGTCATGGTTAGGGTATTCCCAAGCCCATGAACATTTTTGATGAAGGACTGAAGTTCAAATCAATAAAAGCACTGGAGAAATCATGAGATTCAGGCAGTTCAAATAAAAATAAAGATTTATTGCAAGTTTAAGCTTTCTACAAGAATCTGAACTACTGACAATCAAGGAAAATTAGAAGAAATTAAGAATAGAAAGGAATTCAAAGTGGGCTGGACTTAGATCTCTTATGGGCATTCAGGGACTGATGATACATTTGGTTCCTCCATCAGCATGGGCATCTCCTATGTGAATTGTTTTCCTATGTTGTGCCATGCATTTATGAAGTGGTTGTTTTCCCCACTCCCAATCAGGGGTGGGATTCTACCAGTTCGCACCTATTCGCTAGAACCGGTTGTTAACATTCTAAGCAGTTTGGAGAACCGGTTGTTAGAAGAAATTACTGGCCTAATCCTGTAAGGAAGGCAGGAAGGAAACATTCTGGTGTTGCTTACAGAAACTGCCTCTCAGTTAATGCTTATTGAATTCTTGGCAGGACTGGACTTCCTGTCTCAGGAACTTCTCTGGAGTTTTTTTCCTCTCCTTTGCTGGTACAAGTTACAATGGCACTGAAAAAAGTGACTTATGACAATTTTTCACACTTACAGCTGTTGCGCATCCCCACAGTCATGAGAGGCCAGGTGAGGAGATGTGTGCCTCGATGTGAATGATATTGAGTTGGCCACGCCCAACCAATAACATGACCACCAAGCCATATCCACCCAGTCACATGACCACCAAGCCATGCCACCAACTAAGCCATGCCCACAGAACCGATTGTTAAAAAATTTGAATCCCACCCCCCTCCCAATGTTCAGATCTTGACCCATCAGGACAAGATTCAGCAGTCCATCTGCATTTAAAATATAAAGGTCACTTATTTGAAGACAATAAAATCCACATCTTGAACAGAGAGGATTGCTGGGTTGAAAGAGAGGTCAAAGAGGCCATCTATGTCAAAATTGAACAGCCCTCTCTCAACAGAGGAGAAGGGATACGACACCATCTATCTCCAGTCTACAACAGAGTCCTTTCAACAGCTCCAAGAAGGCTCCATATCTATTTGCACTACTCAGGTGACACAAATAAACCTCCAGGTAGCCTTAATGACTCACTAAAAGAATGCAAATGACCTAATGTCTGCAAAGAATATAAATCCTTCCATTCCCCACTATCCAGTCAGAGCTGAAGAAATTTTTTGGATGAGAAGCAAAATGTCTTCAAACAAAAACCAACAGGTCTAGTTGCCTCTTGAAAAAGCACCTTTGGGACAACCATGACCTGGATGACTGAGAATCTTCATAGTCATTAATGGAGATTTAACTAAACTAACAAGACAAAGATGGTCATTGTCTCTTCTCTTGTGTATTTTAGTTCTTAAAACATTAAATACAGGTATAAGACACTATGAAAGAATTATGGGTTTAAAGATTAAGAAAGAGTCATACATGTTAAGAGCTTTTGACTCAGTTTTGATTTTGGTAGACCCTTTAAAGAAATTTTTAATAAGTAAATTAAAATAATTTGAGTCATTAGCAGATTTCAAGACTAAAATAAATAAAAGACAAAGAAGATAAAGTTACAAGACCAAACAGAAGTATTGAATAAAATGCGTTTCAAGATGGAAAAGAAGACAAAATATTTGGGAATATGAGTTGTATGTCATTTCAAAATACTTATATTAAGACATGGAATGAAATTACAAAAATATATCAAAATTGGTGGTGGTATGCTACTGGTTTGGCCCAGTTCATGCGAACCGGTAGTAAAAACCACTACCTGTTCAGCCTAACCTGTAGTAAAAAAAAGCCCCCAAACAGCTGAGAGGAGGAAAAAAAATCAGCTGAGAGGATAAAAATCCGAAAAGCGCATGGAAGGGTGGGAAGGTCACTCTTAGCTTTTCTTTCTTCATCCTCTCAGCTGATTGGCTTGTTAGGTACATGCATGTTAGGGGCACGGGCACACATGTGCGTTTGGGGCGCGCACACATGCATACACGATCACTCACCAAACAGGTAGAGACTAAGGTAGGATCCCACTACTGCTCAAAATGAAACTTACATTTCCAAATGCTGTGTTTTTATTATGGTTAAAATAGATTGATTTTAACCTGCTTCATTGATACATGCTGCTTTTGTTTTTACAAAGTCTTGCCATTTGGGGGGAAGGCTCTTGCTTAGATCTTTGCCTGATGCTTTTTTGGTGATATTTCACTTGCAGCATTCAAGCCTTCACTTCTTTCTGAAGTTCCTTCAAATTTAAAAAATAAAGTGGAATACTAGAAAGTGTAAATTAGGTCCTTAAGTATGCAGGAAAATAATGCTGAATGGGATAACAAGGTCAGAGTGGGAGACGCAATCAAGGATAAAGTACGAAATATGAAAAGTGGAATAAGTTTAAATAAAGCTTACCAAGCCTCTAGAAGAGCTTCCATATGTTGACCATTGATTAAGGTACCTGAACGTTGTCAAAATGGCATTCCAAAAATTGATATTGAAAACCGTAATATGGCCAGAACAATTCCTTTTATGTAGATTCAGTTTCCAATGCTATCAATTTAATTTATTGTGCTATGCAAATGTTCTGTGTAACTTGATTATTGTATAACATTGCTGTATATCTGTAATATGTTTGCTTTATGGCATTTTTTTCTACGTTGTCATAGCAATTGAAATTGATACTGCCATTGTCAGTCACTGTTCACTTAGTTGATATACAAACAAAAAAACATACACTTTATTCTTAGCCTTTAAAAAGATTATAAATTAGCTTTTCATTTATCTTTTAAATTATAGTAATATTCCCTTTGTCTTTAGAGCACCTGAAAAGAACAAAGAAAGTGAAATCAATAATTAGTTGTTGTCCCATTCATTATTGAATTAATAACCCGATAATTAAATATCCAGACCTTCCTCCCACTACATATCTTACTGTAATTGAATCACAGACATTTTACAATAGATACATTTGAAATGTTAAGTTACTAAAGAGGAAAGAAACAGTATTTTAAATGATATAATGAATGTTAACATTAAGCTTCTGGAAGCTAAATTTGAAGTTCATAGAAGATGGAAGGAGAGAACAAAACTAAATTTCAATGAGAACCTGCTGAATCACAGAAAGCAGTAAGTTTAAAAATGGTTTACTAATAACTGTCAACCTGTAGACAAGCCATTGCTCTTTCTACAGGTTGTCTGATCTGTATACTTTTCACTAATGGGATATTTAACAGCGGCTGCAGAGCTTTTGTGATGATGCAGCTGTAAATTCCTGCAGTGAGGAGAATATTAAATTAAGTGACCTTCATGTTTTTTCCAGCTTCTACAAAAGTATATGTATCTTTTCTGTGCTTTGAGTTTCATTGTCACTTCTATTCACAAGGGTCTTTGGGGGGATGTGTCACTTCATTTTTTAAATTTGTCTGCTATGCGTCCAGAATATTGTTATCATGTTTCTATAGCAACCAAAATATGAGTGTCTTGCGATGTCTGATTTACTGCACATGTTTGCAGGGGAGGAGTTTCACTTTACTTTCTTTTCTTTCTTTTTCTGTACCTCTTAGATATTTTTTTTTGTTCTTCCTAGTTATGTTTAATAAAAAGTATGCTGGCAACAGAAAAGCACGGTTCACTTCCTCTAATTT
The DNA here is from genome assembly GCA_023653725.1 of Bungarus multicinctus. Lineage (NCBI taxonomy): Eukaryota > Metazoa > Chordata > Lepidosauria > Squamata > Elapidae > Bungarus > Bungarus multicinctus. Next base: position 73,544,752 of record CM042849.1, read on the forward strand.
ATGAAACTGAATTTTTTCGCTTTGACATTTGGTAGCAGTTTTTGAACACAGCCTACAGCAAGCTAAGGCTTTTGCCCTATCCCTTCAGCCAGATAAAGGTGTAGTTGGAGTTCCTGAGTCCTCCATCTTGCCTTCTTCATTGAAGCCAAGGGACCACCCACAAGTTGGTCACAAGGGCGTGGTGTCAGACCAATCAGAGCAGAGCTTTGCCTACATCACAGCTATCTCGTGATATGTCTCGTGATGCTGACTCAACTGAAACAGCAAGAGCTTCTGTGATTCCTAACGTTGTAGCACCATCTGCTGGTGACTTGCGTACAATACATGAACAATTACAAAATTTACAAAGAGCTTTTACAATGCGGTCAAGGAGTCAGTCTGCTGTTCAAGCTGAATATGCTTGTGTTTCAGATGCATGTAATTCTTTAACGTGGTTTGATGCTTTAGTTACAGATATCTGGACTTGACCGATCCAGCCAATCACCGTGATGGAAGACAACGAATCTGTGGTGTATATTTCCAAAACCCATTTCACAGGTTCTAGGTCCAGACACATTGACATTCGTTATAAGAACATAAAGCAATTAGTTAAACAAGGTTTCGTTACATTGCAGTATGTGTCCACACATGATCAGATTGCTGACATGCTCAACAAACCATTTGCAGCTGCTCAGCACGAATATCTGCGTGAGAAGATGTGCCTTATCTGATGTCCGCTTATCAGACAAAGAAGGGGGTGTCACTACGTTTTTTTTAATTTGTCTGCTATACATCCAGAATATTGTTATGATGTTTCTATAGCAACCAAGATATGAGTGTCTTGTGATGTCTCATTTACTGCGCATGTTTGCAGGGAAGGAGTTTCACTTTACTTTCTTTTCTTTCTTTTTCTGTACCTCTTAGATATTGTACTGCTTTTCTTTTGTTCTTCCTAGTTATGTTTAATAAAAATTATGTTGGCAACAGAAAAACACGGTTCACTTCCTCTAATTTATGAAGCTAAATTTTTTCGCTTTGACAAGATGATTGTGTTGTGCGAAGTACACCCGAAAAGGACAGTGCCAGAAACCACTAAAACAGTGCCAAAAGACTTAAACAGCCTTTCCCCTTTAAGAAATCCAACCCCCAGGCAAAAGCACCAGCTGAAAGGAACACTTAGGTAGAGCAATAAAGATAAGTGGAATCAAGCTAAAAATAACTCACTAAGACATACCAGAATTCCCTTTTCCTGCCTCCCTGACAGGATTAATCCCTAGGACAGGAAAAACAAAAGATCTGGGACCAAAAATTACCCAGGAAAAAAAAACCCAACCTTAATAGCAAGGCTTGAGTACAGGTAATTCCCAGTTTATGAGAGTTTCCTAAGAGAATGTTCAAAGTTATGTGATAAGCACACCCTAGCGTTTACTAACATTGCTAGGTCAGAGACTGTCATATATACCTAATCATACAAACAGTAGAATGTATATTGTATACAAGAGTTGAATAAAAAGTAATACTGCTACTTCTACAGCTTTAGTTTGAATAGTGTGATTTTAATAAATAACAAGGAATTAGTAAAGCAGGAAAATAATTGTTGAAATGAGCTCTTGTTACTGTATTTTTACAATACACTGCTGGAATTATTAACACAAGTTGAACCGCACAGCTTAGACTGAAAAACAAGAAAACTGATGATTATTCATTATGCATTAAATCTCCGTAGAGGAAGATTATACATGCCTCACAGAAATGGTTTACTTCATGTCAAAACTGTTGAAGATGAAAAACGTGCATTGGCTGATTATGTAAAAGACAGCCAAGAATATGCATTGATGAAAGTTAAAAATTGGAATTTATTAAATTTATAGAAAATAAAACAAATATCAAAACAATGTAATAAAAGCACAAACAGAATGCTGATAAGGAAAATCATTATATGGTCACTTTCTTAAAAAAGATTGAGAAGATGGATAAAAATAAAATCTGGCAATAACTTACAACTAGAAAATAAAAAAAGAAATTGAAGGTTAAATGTTGATTGCTCAAGAGTAAACTATTCAAACTAATGCAAACAAGACCAGAATTGGAAAATCAACAAAGGATTCAAATTGCAAAGAAGCAGAAGAAACAATAGATCATATGCTTACAGTAGCTCATGTAAGAAGATCACATAAACTCAGTGATGGGATTCAAAAATTTTCGCTACAGGTTCTGTGGGCGTGGCTTGGTGGGCGTGGCTTGTTGGTCATGTGACTGGGTGGGTGTGGCTTGTTGGTCATGTGATTGGGTGGGTGTGGCCAAGTCAACATCTCACAGCAGCACAACACTCAGCCACAAATTTCAACCCTAACCCTAATCCTGTAAGAATGAGATGTAAAGAATGGCTATCTGTACAATTAATTAATAATTGAAAAATAAACATTTAAAATGGAACAACAATTACCAAGCCAAGAGAGTTTGTTACTTTGTGCCAGTATTGCCACAGAAATCTTTCCTAGCTAACACTACCTTACATTAGCCCTGGGCTTACCTGGACCAACAGTCCCTAATGGAATGAGAGCTATAGCAGGAGAGAGAGCAGCCAGGGGATTGAGGGGAAGCCATGTTTAGTCACGTAAGGTTTTTAGACTTTTCATCTTCAAAATGTACTGAAGCTTTTTTCAGCATTCCAGCCAGACGGCACTGTTCTGTGGGAACTTGGAAGGACAGTGCCAGAAACTTCACAGCACCAGAAACCTCAGAAAACAGTGCCAAGAAACTCAAGCCAGTCCTTCCCCCTTTAGGAAAACCAAGAATGACCAGCTGAAAGAGAAAACTCAGAGCAGACAGAGCTGACAATAGAAACAGTTAAGTGGAGCCATGATAAGGAGATTCAGGCTAAAAATAACTCCATTAACCCATTATTAACCCAGGTTATCTGAGGGAACTTTTCTTGCCAGTCACATCTACCCGACCCATTAGATTGGGAAGGCAGGGAATGCTGCAGATCCCATCCCTGAGGGAGATACACTTGGTGGGACCCAGAAGAAGGGCTTTCTCCATGGTGGCTCCCTCTCTCTGGAACATCATTTCCCCAGAGATTAGAATAGCCCCTTTCTAATACTCTTCTGGAAGGCCCTGAAGACCTGGTTCTGCCAGCAGGCCTGGGGAACCCAGAGTGGGATAGAGCTTGTCAAAGGGCTTGTGTGATCTACTGTCTTTCAGGGCTGCTTAATCAGTGCCGGAGGCCTCACCAAGCTGCTCTGGGGCAAAAAAGCTACCTCAAAAGGCTGTGTGCGGCCTTTCAGGGCTCCTTTCTCATTAGCAAAGTGCTTGAGAATTGCATCCCTGTAGGCTTTTGCAGCCCTTTGCAAAAAGCCTTTGCCGGTAGGAACAGGGCTTTGGAGGGATGTGTCTACTCCTCCCAAGCTCCGCTGGTGCCAACAAAGGCTTTTTGCAAAGGACTGCTGAAGCCTACAGGAATGCAATCTCTCTTTCCTTCGGCAAGGAAACAGCAAATGGAAAGAAGCCTGAAGGACTGAAGCTTTTGCAAACATCCAGGCCTCAATTCGCAGAGAATAGAGGCCTCAAGTGCGAGATTACACAAGATCTCACATTTCTGATCTCGTGTGATCTCCTGGTGTGTTAGGCCCAGGGGTGGGATTCAAATTTCTTAACAACTGGTTCTGTGGGCGTGGCCTAATTTGTGGGTGTGGCTTGGTGGTCATGTGACTGGGTGGGACGTGGTTTGCTGACTGGGTGTGGCTAGGTGGTCATGTGACTGGAGCAGGCATGGCCAGGTGGTCATGTGACTGGCAAACGAACGTAAGTGGTCCTCGCTTAATGACCAGGTCCTTGCTTAATGGTCAATTGCTTAGCAAGTGTTCTAACTTACAACTGACCTCGACAGAGCTACTTGGCCTGTTTTTGGTGTTTTGACAGCCATCCCCACACACACTTGTGACCAGTTACAACATCTGAAGTTTTCTATGTTTTTTGCCAGTTTCCAACAATTCCTTCTGGTTTCTGGTTAAAAATGCCCATTGGGGAAAATGGACTTGTTTAACAACCAGTGTTTGCTTAATGACCACAAGGTTCACTTAATAGCCATGGTATTTGACTAACCCAGGCAACTTTAAACACCCAAAGAGCCATTTTTCTATTTTCTTTTAAACAGATATCTCTGTCTCTGTCTTTCTTTCTTTCTCCTCTTTCTCATTTCTCTGTCATCTTTTTCTATTTCTTCCTCTTTCTTCCTCTCTGTTTCTCATTTCTCTTTCTTTCTCTCATCTACAACTGCTAAGATTGGAAGCTGTTTTTTTATAATCTTATTTCTTTGCAGTTTTTTTCACACACATTTGTGTACACATATCCAATATTCTTTCTTCCTTTCCGCTATGTATTCAAAATGGGCAATGATTGTGTGTGTGTGTGTGTGTGTGTGTGTGTGTGTGTGTGTGTAGCATGTGTATATGTCAGGTCAAGGGGTGCCTTGCTGGCTCCTCCCCTCCCAGCCTTTTCTTGTCACACCCAGCCTCAACATATCTGTAGTTCTGTAAAACTGTTATTCACCTTTTTTTGACTTTATTATCTACATACTATAGATGTTCTTTCATGGACCACTGAAAGGAGGAAATGGCTCACATGCTTTGCCCAAGAGGGTGATAGGCAACAGGCTTTCAAGGGGCTGTCAGAAAGAGGCGGGGGGGCAATGTATTTTCCAAAGCACCAGAAGATAAACAAGAAGCAATGACTAAGACTAAGGAGAAACTTCCTGACAGTGAGAACAATTAACCAGTGGAACTGCTTGCCACCAGAAGTTCTGGGTGCTCCAACACTGGAGAATTTTAACAAGAGACTGGACAGCCATTTCTCTGAAATGGTATAGGGTTCCCCCCAAGGTCCTTTCTAAGTGTTATTCTGTTATTCTGACACCTTTCCCAGGACCTCTACTCGGAGTTTGGCACCCTCAGTTTTCCTGCCTGAGCAGAGGGCTGGACTAGAAGACCTCCAAAGTCCCTTTCAACTCTGTTAAACACACCTGTATTTATGCTCTGGACTATAGACATGTAAACCCTGAAAAGTACCTGGGCAAAAGAAAGGCAGTAAAATCACTTTAGGTGTAGGGACAGTGAAAAATATTAATATATGATAAATAATGGAACAATTAAAAATAATAGCATAGAGTTTTCTCTCCCCCCTCCTTATTTCTTTCTTTCTTCCTTTCTCTTTCTTTCTCTCCCTTCCTTTTTCTTTCTTTCTTTCTTCTCTCTGTCTTTCACACATACGCACACACTTCTCTATGATTCTGTAAGGATCTCCTGGTGGAGAAGGGGATTGGACTAGATGACCTCCGAGATCCCTAGATTGCTGTGCTGTTTCAGAGTCTTCTGAAGCCAGGGTTTGTGTCCTTCCTTCCTCTCCTTTTTTTCGCTCTCCCTCCCTCCATGTATCTATCCATCCATATTTTTCATTCACATTCTCCTCCTCCCTCTCTTTCTTTTTCTTTCTTTGTCCCTTCCTTCCATCTCTCCCTTTCTTTGTCTATCCCTTTTTTCCTTTCGCTTCCTTTCTCTTTTTCCTTCTCTCTCTCTCTCCCTCTATCTCTCTTTGTGTCTATCTATGGCTCTCTCTCTCCCCTCTGTATCTCTCTCTGTGTGTGTCTCTCTCTCTGCCCCTCTTCCTATCTTCCCCTCCCCTCCCCTTTCTCTCCCCCCTCTCTCTGTCTCTCTCTCTCAAAGCCGATTAGGCCAAGCCAGCAAGTTCAGACTAGCTGAACGATCGTGGTGGCTATGGTGTGGCCGTGTGTGTGTCTAGATTCCAAAATGACAATGCCCTTTATTTATGCCCTCTTTAAAAGATTCACGGCATGTTTTCAAGGGGAGGCATGGGGTGAATAACACAATTATCCCAAAGGGGAAAAAACAAACAAACATTGGTTTGTTGAGGCTCAATGGCGGCTAGAAACAGCATCCAGGAACTTGAAAAAGACTTACTTTCCTGTTCCTGTCATGCAGCTTTGGCATGGATGACATTTCTGCTCCTGTTGCCTGGGAGATTGGTTGGTTGGGGCTGTGGAAACTGGAAGGGAGCATGTTGCTCCTGGAATACTTACTTATAGGAGGATAGTTTTCTCTTCCTCCCTCCCTGTTTCTCCTCTCTCCTCCAAGGCAAGAGCAGCGGCGTCAGTCAGTATCTCGGGAGAAAAGTCCCCTCCCCCCGCCATATTCCTCTCGTTTCGCCTTGAGTAGCCTCACGTAGCACCAAACTCAGCACCAAATTTAGCGTGCTTCCCAAATGAGGAAGCCTTATCCTTTGGTGGTACTTGGATATTGCTGTCTTCCTTATATCTTTCTAGGTGACTGTGGGACACCAAAGAACTTGTATCTTGGTCTGCTGTGTGGCCCACTGATAGTTCCATTCCACCAGTCTTAATTATCTTCCCTGTTTTTACTATTATCTGAACAACACGTGGATATGGGTACACAAACTGTCATGTCACCATCAGAACCTGAATCTGCAGAGGAAGATGACTTGCAGCTGGAGCCAAAGGAGATTGGAAGGGGCAGCTTCATTGGCTTCAGAGGAATGTTAGAGGAGGCAGTCCAGGGTTTCTCAGGAGTGGGACGGCTTGTTAACAAGGAAGACAGGGCCAGGATACCAAAAGAAGACAGGCAGTGGAAATGAGTGACGGAGCTCAGGCAATGACAAGAACCATTCCCTCCTGATCCCTGAGTGTGGAGCGTGGAGAGGAAATGGGAACAGCACAAGCAGACCTGATGACTTGGGAGGAGAATCAGGGGTGGGATTCTACCAGTTGGCACCTATTTGCTAGAACCAGTTCTTAACATTCTAAGCAGTTCGGAGAACCGTTTGTTAGGAAAAATTACTGGCCTAATCCTGTAAGGAAGGCAGGAAGGAAACATTCTGGTGTTGCTTACAGAAACTGCCTCTCTGTTAACCCTTATTACATTCTTGGCAGGACTAGACTTCCTGTCTCAGGAACTTCTCAGGAACTTCTCTTTTTCCCCTCCTTTGCTGGTACTTTGCATGTGTGGAGTGACCATTCAAAGTTACAATGGCACTGACAAAAGTGACTTATGACCGTTTTTCACACTTACGACTGTTGCAGCATTCCCACAGTCATGAGAGGCCAGGCGAGGAGATGCGTGCCTCGATGTGAGTGATGTTGAGTTGGCCACGCCCAGCCAATAACATGACCACCAAGCCATGTCCACCCAATCACATGACCACCAGGCCATGCCCACCACCTAAGCCACGTCCACAGAACCGATTGATACAAATTTTGAATCCCACCCCTGAGGAGAAATGCCCTGTCCCTCTTCACAAGGCACACCTGGGAATTGAGACTTAAGGAGACACTATGGGGAGGGGCATTTGTCAGGAACTAATGCTGAATTCATGGAGTTTTGTGTGCCAAGTTGCTGATGTTTGGAGTTTCCTGGACTTCTTGCTTTATTTCTTGCTTCCTGGATTAATTGCCTCGTTCCTTTGCTTCCTGGATTCATTGACTAATTCCCTTGCCCGCAAGATTTCTTATTTTTCAGCCATTGTACTCACAGTGTCTTGCTGGACTATTTGCAGCCAGAGGCTGCTGGAGAAGTGTGTGTGTATGTGTGTGTGTGTGAAAGAGAGAGAGAAAGAGAGAGAAAGAGAGAGAAAGAGAGAGAGAGAGAGAGAAAGAGAGAGAGAACACTTTGTTCTGGGACTTGCCATAATGTGGGAGTATTTGGGGAAATGTTGGAGCAATAAAGGGGTGATTTCAACTTTCAGCTGACTGTGTTGCCTCTGTGCCGTGTCCCAGGTCATCACATACACACATACATGTGCACACACACACACATACACACAATCCCTTCCTGCGGCACAGGAAAAAACTTGGAAGTCACACTTGGGATAACTTCAGCCAAGAAACTTGTCAAAGCCGATTCGCTTTCTTGGTTGCCTGCATCAATTTCAACTTTGCCAAACAGAAACAGGAAGGGGGTTGGTAAAGTACTCTAGGTGGTTGAACTATTTTTTGGAGCGACTTTTAAAAGAACTATTTATATCCAAGAAAGACTGTTACAATACCAGCAATTAGATTTTTATGATGCTATCCTTCCTTATAATTTTATTGAAAAGATGAGCACCCCTTTAAAAGCATAGTGGTTGCACTGTTTTTCATCTGTTTCTCAAGCTAGAAGCAATCAGTATCCCAAATAATAGGTATGCAGAGAAAGGAGGAATCATGATTACTCCGGGAACTTCGCATTTTCTCCTGTTGAACTGGCAAGTTTTTCTGTTTGGAAGAATTGCTACAGAGGAAAAAGGATATGAAATTTTGGCCAAGTAGACTTAGATTTCCAGCAGTGCATTTCCCCTGCTCTGGATCCTGTCCATTGCAGTAAATATTGAAAATCCATTTACTGTGGTTAAATGTCTTTGCAAGCTGATCTTTTTTAAAAAAACTTACATCAGTCCTTTTGAGTAGTAGAAGCTTATTTCAAGTACTTTTTAATAAGACATGTAAGGAATAAGCTTTTTGACTTCGCTTTTTGGGGTTGTATATCAATTGTTAGGAAAGTCACACTTTCTATATATTGGCCATCCTTTTAGTCTGTGCCTTTTCTAACCAGACAGGTTTGGATTTTAACTTCAGACTGTCTTAGAAATTGTGTGACAACAATTGGTCTATTTCAGTTAAATCAAAAACATCTGCCCAATATTGCTTGCAGCTGAATGCTTACTCTCAACTCATGTATAGTTCTGCAGGTACTGGCTGATTCCTGCATCACCCTCTGAATGTAATAATTTATATTAAATTATGTATCCTATTTTTCCTTCCAGGCAGATGTGTCCAAAACTGCCCATATCAATTAAAAATGAAACAAGCTGTAATGCAAACCCTGATAATCTCATTGAAGTAGGGGAGAAAATACAGCAGTAGACTATATCAACAAATTAATAAGCAGAAGAAAGCCATATTGATTTAAAACTTTAAAACAATCCAAAATTAATCTAAGCGTTCAACTAACAGAAAAACAAATTAAAAAAATATGTCTTTGACAAATAACTGCTTTCAAGCAGTAGCAGAAGAAAAAGAAAAACAAGAGTTTTGGGGACACAATGTTCCATATATTGAATGCCATTAGAGAAAAATATGTCTTGTGTGTTGTTGCCTTCAGCTGCATCTCAGAAAGCTATGGAAAGGAAAACAGTTTCATTAGATAATCTTAACTATGTCTGAGAAAATCAGCAAGTACTGTCCTCCCATGCTAATCTTAAATACAATTTAAAGCAAATTGTTGTTTATATAATGATCTCAGCAGCCATGAGAGTTCAATGTTGTATAGCGACTACTTCATGCAGTGCTAATTCCCATGATAGAAATATTGCTATGCTCCATCTACATAAGCTTCAGCTATTGTATTTTATGAAGTAGTTTTACAAAATTACAAGATTATCTTTTGGTCAAAGGTTTTGATTGTGTTTATCAAACTCATGGTCTATAGTGCACACTCCCATCTTAAACTGGTTAGGATTAGGATTAGAGTATTTTGAGAACTGTCAATACCACAGTTTTATTGACTGAATAGATGCCACTGTGAGACTTTCAAGTCACATGCTGCAGAGGTTATTTCAACTACCCTTTTTAGTTTACTAGATAATCCAATCCAATTTAGCTAACTGCTACTTTTTTTCAGGGCAAATAAACATACTGTCAAACTTCAAAGTGTATTCAGGATGCCTTCACTGTTATGGCTTCTTAGCTTTCCAACTAACTGTGGGGGGAGGAGAGGGGGAATTGGAATGTGCGTTTTTAAATATCAAGCAGTCAAAATGTGAGAACCAAGGTCGTGTCAGCAGGTATTTGGCAGACTTTTGAGACATCTTCTCACAACAATATTGTGGCACTCAATTGGACAATGTGACCTGCACTAATTGGAGGGAGGGAGTATTCTGTGCTTTAATTATATTATATATAAAGTTTTGCATGAAGAGATTGGATCATCTCATCAGTGCTTGCTGGTTGGGTTCGTCAGTTGGAACCTTGACACATACTTCTAAGTACTGAGCTATAGCCAATCGTAATAGCCATTTACTAAAAATGCCTCTTACATGTATGAGTTGCAAGTGCTTTGACTTCATATCCACCCAGATTCCTACTTTTAAAAAAGGAAAATAAGAACCAATTTAATTACCAAGGAAGGTGGCAGAAAATAGTTGAGGTCTACCCTACTCATAAAATATAAGATCCCTTTAGATAACTAGTACCATTTTACAAAGTCTTAGTAAGACCACACTTGAAATACTGCATCCAGTACTGGTCACCACAATATATAAAAGATGTTGAGATTCTAGAAAGAGTGCTTAGAAGAGCAACAAAAATGATTAGGGAGCTGGAGGCTTAAACATATGAAAAATGATTACAGGAATTGGATATGTCTAATCTAATGAGAAGAAGGACTAGGGGAGACCTGTTAGCAATATTGCAATATTTGAGGGGCTCCTACAAAGACAAGGGACTCAAACTATTTTCCAAAGCACCAAAAGACAAGACAAGAAACAACACATGGAAACTAACCAAAGAGAGAAGCAACCTAGAACTAAGGAGAAATTTCCTAACAGTGAAAGCAATCAGCCAACGGAATAGTTGGGTCTTCAGAAGTCGTGGGTGCTCCATCACTGGAGGCTTTCAAAAAGAAATTGGACAATCATTTGTCTGAAATATTGCTGCATTTTAGTTTTCCCAAAAGTTTTCTAGAATTCAAAATATATTTAATTTCTCATTATCAGTGGATAACAATATTTCTCTTTGTACATAGAATGAAACAGTCACATTGTTCTGAACATTAGAGAACATTAAAAAAAGAAGTTGCCGCGTATTCACAATGGGGTGTTTCTAAATGACTAAGCCCACATTATAATTTCATTTTGAGATGACTAAAAGCACTCTGCCGATCGACTAATGCTGAAAATCTTATTTTTTCCCCCTACAGATAAGTGAAACCTGTAATACAGTGTAAAAGAAATTATGATCACTTTCTGTAAAGCAATACGAATCATTTGTAACTAAGAAGTTTCCAACTAACTTCATAGTGCTTGCATTGAAAAAGTATGTCACTCCATGAAATTGGGCAAGAGACTCCAAGTTCTTGAATTCACATATTGCCTCAGAAAAAAAATGGTTTTTGTGTTATTTCATTTTTGAAAGAACTGCTATGGATTTCCAATTTAATTCAAGGATAGATTTTACAAAACAATAAATAAATCAACTCTTGCCATGAAACAGCACAGAGGTCTGACACATTTAGAAAATAAATGTATTGCTTATTTTTAGGTATCATTTCTTTGGTTTGATTAAATTTGTTAATCAGACAAATGACTTTATTTATATTAAAAGTAGGAAAATGACAGTATTAATTATCTAATAGTAACAAAATAATACATTTATACAGTAAATCAGCATATGAAGACTTAGAATTAGCAACTATATTATTTATGTACAGTAAAACGTCTCTTGACATAAATTGTTAAGGACCTCAAACATCATTAGCAGACATATTGCATGACTCTCTCTTCCAAATCTTGAGAGAAAAAGAATAAACTAGTTACTTATGTAAGACCTGGGTAACATGGCTCTACCCAAACCTCATCTTTCTAGCCATCTCTTTTGATAGCATTTACTCTGGTGATTGGACATAACAGGAAAGAGACAGAGTGAGCTTTTAGCCTCCTGGTACCTGTCAGATCCATGTATCTGCCATTCTTCATGGAAGAAGAAGGGTGGGAGTTGGTATAAAAAATCTTTTTTGATGTAACCTGAACATATTAAATCCTATATTGATTCTGTATAACTTGCATATGATATACAACTGGAGGAGTGGAGCCAGATGTCTAGAAACTTGTCACTTCTAAAAGAGACAGCCACAGGATGAAGAGACCATAAAAATTCCTGCTGGGAGATGTCTCCTGGGAACCTCAAAAAAGATCGTTCTCAGAAGACGGGGGGGGGGGTGGGGGAATAAACAAGTTGGCTCTTTGTTTTACTAAATACACATCAAGAGAAGGGGAGTGGTTTTAAACTCCGTTATCTATCTCTCCATGCCTGAGGCACATTAGGTGCTGCTTTTAATCCCTACATGAATTGTCTCATCTCAATAAAGGATTCCTTTTGATATGTTTGGTTTTCAGAAGTTCCTTCTTGTTGATTGAATGGGAAAACCTCTTGCTCAAAACTTTTTCTCTAAACAATTCCAGCCCATCTGAGTATAATTGCCTTTAATCTTTTCCTCCAAATAATTTTTTTTGTAAAAATTTTTATTTGGGTTTCCACAAAACATAATACAAATAAAATATCTTTCTTTGAGAATAGCATGATCCCAGGTTATCACTTCTCCATACAGACACAAACTCAATTTCTTTGTATTCTATTCCAAAGCTTACTATTTTAGCATTTTCTCGGTGATTTTTCCCTTCCCTAAGTTTTCTCAACCTTGTTTTTAATCATCACAATCCTTTCTAAATTCAATTATATATCTTTTTCTAAGTTTCAATGTCTTTCAAATCATTATATTTATATTTTTGTCTGTCCTGTTTCAATTTCATAATTTCTTTTCTCTTTAAACAAATTTTCCCCTGTAGTTACTGATTAGAGTATGACACCTTTGTATCTTTTAGTTTTTGTCCATTCAAATCTTATTTAAACTTCAATTTATACCTGTACAATTATAACATTCAATATCTAACCTCTATTTTATAAGACATAAATTTTGCCAATCAAATTCTGTTTGGTACATTCTTAAAATACACACTAAGCTCTTAAAGAAAAATTACATATATAACAATAGTACATAAAATACTTATTCCAATTCAGCTCAACCATTAATGTTAGTTACAATCTTCCATTAATATTAACATCTTTAACATTTCTTTTCAATTAAATATCATACTTCCTTAGGAACACTTATAATATTTCCATATTTTTTCATATTTCTTTCATATTTCTCTGCACTTAATTTTTTATAAATCATTAATAACAATTAAAATGTTCCCATCCTTTCCTAATTTCATTCTCTCATTCTCTTTATTTCATTTATTTATTAACAAACATTCCATTCCATTCGAATAAGTATTTTATCTTTTTAATCACACTTGCTTCTATATTCATTTCTATTTCTAATATAACAATGCTATCTTATGTACCCTTGCAGAATCCTCTTTCAATTAAATTTTCACCCATTGTCTCTATGTCTTCTCAATAGGCTTATACCTTTAATCCTTGTACGTTTTCCCTGTTTCTCTATATCCTGTTTCTGTCCTTTATAACTTCTTTTCCTTTCCTTCTTCTCCCTCTTCTTCTCCCTCCCCTTTTTGACCCCTTGTCTTTCTAATTCTAATTCTCTCTTCTGTAATCCCCTCTTCTGTTTCTTCCTAATATTGTAATTGCTTTTCAAACTGTTCTTTTTTTTGGTTGTTTTTTCAAATCTTAAATTTTTCACTTTCCCCCCCTTTCCTTTTTCTCCCCACATAGAATTACTTGGTCATTTAAGATGGCTTCTTCTTTGTCCCACCCTTCTTGTTCTAAATACATTTCTTGTTGTTTCTCATAGTTCAAGATCTCCATTTCTAAGAATTGAAATATGAAGCCAAAAAAGCCTCTTCCTTCTTGTGCATCTTCTTTCTGTTTTTAAGTTCCATTTTCAGTTCTTCCAAGAGTGATGCTATGTTAAACACTGTTAAACCACCACCCGATTGATTTTAGTAATTTAAGTCCAATAACCAAAAATCCAAAAATCACCAAGTAATCCAAATAATCCAAAACTGTTTCTTCTTGCTTCTTTTTTCCACTTTCTCTTCCTGGGGTTCTATTATCTTGTTACAAAGTTTCAGTCAAAACGTATCTTTTAGGAATCTTGTTAAAGTTTCACTGTTAATTCCTTTTACTTCCAGGTAGTCTCCTCCATTTTTCCAGATCCCACCCTTTCATTTTTTCCTTTTCTCTCCTTTCCTTCTTTTAAAAAATTTTAAATATCCAAAAATCTTTATTATCACTTTGACATTTTATTTTCAGCTTAAATGCCTATTAATGTCCAAGTAAATTTTTATCAAATTCTTGTTTAAGTCTCTTAGCTGTCAATATGGGGAAGGAAACAAAAAACTGCAAATCTTTTCCCTTCCCTGTCTCCTTCGCGACTTCAAAAATCTTCTTTGGGAACAGTTATTCTTTATAGTTCAAATTCCAGGGTACCTTATATTGTTGCTAGTTCAACCCAGTCAATCAAAACTTTCTCTTCTTATCTTCCTCCTGCACAATCTTTTCCGGTCGAGTTCTTCTTTGAGGTGGCCATTTCTGACCACTGCAACAGCCTTTGGGAAAGGGAGTAATGGCCAGCTGAGGAGAAGATATGTGGCTCTCCTTGACCCTGCTGGCAGTCTCCCCCCTCTTTACCACCTCTACAGGGTGCCTTTTGCCTCGAATCCAGCCGGCTCGGGGGGCTCCGGCGGTGAGCACAGATCGATACTGCACGTGATTGCGGATTTTGGTCTGTTGCCAAAGAAGCTCAAACCGGAAGTCCCTCCAAGTAATTTTATTAAAGACTAGCTGATAACCCAGCATTGCCTCGGTATTTATTTATCCCAACCCTGAATTAAGACAGGAAAAGGAATGAATTATATCTATAGTGTGAAATTAACGCTCTATCTATAGTATAGTCAGACCTCATGATGTTGCACTGTCTCTGAATGTGTAGATGTAGCAGTTCTCTCTCTCTTATCCTTTAGTCAGGCCTCATGCTGTTGTACTGTCTCTGAAGTTCTAGATGTAGTAACTCTCTCATGCAGCATTGCAAGTCTTCTATTCCTCTCCTCGGGAGTTTCTTGTCTACGCTGGTGTTTCATTTTTGTAACCTTTGTTGCACTTAGCCAATTGCCTGATATTTCCTTGGAGGGCGGAGGTAGCCCCCTTGTTTTTTGTAAGAACCAATCCCCCTTACCAGAGGGAGCCCCCTTGTGGAGTACTGTGAAGCCATTACCGTGTGAAGTCACTACTATGGCAACTCCACTGTGCTGTACAGTAGAAACCATTTTAAGGCAGGCACACAGCCCGAGAGGTGTTAGGGATGTCTTACTCCCACAGTTTTTTCCAGAGGGAAGTTATCTGTCTACACGTTTAGTTGAAATTGCTCAAGACGTTCCAGAGTTATGCTGGAACATACACACATTCATACACACAGCCATTTTTATATAGAGAGATTGTAATTACAATAATAAAAACTAATCCAAATTAAAAGAAAGATAAAAAACAAAGACGTATTAAAAGATGCAAAAGAAAAAATTAGGAAAAATGTAGAATAGAATGAAAAGAAAGAAAGAATATAGTAAAGAAAAAGAAAAGAAATAAAGAAGTGACTCCAAGCCTTCATCATAACAAAGATAAAAATATGAGTAGTTTTTCATCTCTTAAATAACAATAAATTTTCTCTTCTTCCTATAGCCTATCTCTTATCTATTAAAAAAAATCCATATAAAGATCATTATTTCCCAGTCAGCAAAACTCCATTAAAGGTTACCAGAAATAACACAACTGTTTTAACCTATTTAATCCAGCTTTATATTCCTTCCTTTTATTTTTCACAATCGTATTTTTTGTCTATTCAAAATTGTAGAATTTGGTTTCTTTTCATTTCTTCTCTGTCCCTTTGAAAAGTTTTCAGACTGTTATGTCTCTCTTGTAAATCAAATATATCTAGGTCATACTTGGTTTATTGTTTGTATGTGTCTTTGCATTATTTAAATAATAGCCAGTTTTTTTTGTACGTCCAGTTTATAACAGATAACAGATAATTAAAATTGGAAGGTACCTTGTAGGTTATCTAGTCCAACCCCCCACCCAAGTGGGAGACCCTACACCATTTCTGACAAATGGCAGTCCAATCTCTTCTTGAAAGTCTCAAGTGATGAAGCTCCCTCAACTTCTGAAGGCAAGCTGTTCCATTGGTTGATTGTTCTCACTGTCAGAAAATATCTCCTTATTTCCAGGTTAAATCTCTCCTTGTTCAATTTCCATCCATTATTCCTCATCTGGCCTACAGGTGCTTTAGAAAATTGTTAAGAGGGCTCACGGAGTAAAGAGGCAGGACACGGTAGGAGCAGATAAACTTCTTTTTATTTAGTATTAAGCAAAAAGCTGTTTAGTCACAGCAGGTGCAGGTGTTTTTGTAGCCAGCGCTGTCCAACGCTTCAGCCACTGATGGGACTTTATTTCTCCTGCCAGTGGCTGGGCCAATGAGTGGGGTCTGTTAGCCAACTCCACTCTATGGTCATATATGGTAATATATAACACCCCTCCCCTCTTAGTTATTGTCCATTCAATTGGCACTTGCGTACCTTACATAATCAAGTAGATAGGCGGGGCTTCAATGGGTGCGACTGAACCTGCGCACCTCACTTGTTCCAGGGTGGTGGCCTGAATGGATGGGTCCGCTGCTGCTCCAGTCCCTGCTTGTGGAACCATCTGGAAGTTGTCTTGTGGTGTAGCAGGGACCCTTGAGCCTGAGTCCTCAGAAGCACACCGCAGTAGCTGTTCTTTGAAAGATAAGTGTTCCCATCAGTGGTGGGATTCAAAAACTTTTACTACCAGTTCTGTGGGCGTGGCTTGGTGGGTGTGGCCATGTGACTGGGTGGGCGTGGCTTTTTTGCAGCCCCCACCCATTTTGGGGAGCTTCCTAGCCTCAGAAGAGCCTCTGGGAGGGGCGTCTTTGCTCCCCTAAGGCTCCTCTGGGGCTCTGGAAGAAAAGGAACAGAGCATGGGAGGGGCACACAGCACCCCTCCAAGCTCTGTTTTGGGAACTTCCTAGCCTCAGAAGAGCCTCTGGGGGGGGCATTTTTGCTCCCCTAATGCTCCTCTGGGGCTCTGGAAGGCAAAAAATGGAGGGGGGGCTGAGCTCCTCCCTCCATTTTTTGCCTTCCTAGGCCTCAGTAAGGGGAATCCTGGCACAACTGATCTTATCTACAGCTGATTATCGGGAGAGAAAAAAAGAAAGAATTACCTTAGGCGAATGTCAGGCAGGCGGGCAGGGTGAGCGAGCATCGGGCGGGAGGGTGACCAGATGGGGGTGTGTGGCCAGCCAGAACTTATTACCGGTTTAATGAGCCATGCCAAATTCTTGCTACTGGTTCGCCCAATCCAGTGTGAACTGGCTGAATACCACCATTGGTTCCCATGATCTGTCCGGGTTGGAGACTAGGTGATTAGCTGTTCTGTTGTTTTCTGTGGTTAGGGCCTCAGTCAGGGACTGTTCTGTTTGTGCATGTCAGGCTTCTGGCTGGTTGTCTGTGATAGTGACCCAGCCTCAGATTTGGTCGATGTGCCTTTCCCACAGTTTTCCTTCTTCTGTCTCTACCTGGTACGATCTGGGCCCGGTGATCCCTGTGATCTTGGCTGGTACACAAGTGGGTCCCCCTGTATAATTGTGAACTTAGGCCAGGTCCCTACGGTAAAGTGCCTGCACTTTCCCATGGAATCTATAGGGGTCTCGATGCTGTAGTTAGGGTGGACCCTGTCGTGTTGATCAGAGCCTTCGGCCCATCAATAACTCAGTGGGGCTGCGGTGTGTTGTCACATGGGGTGTGATGTGTTGGGCCAATAGCATTCTGTCAATCCTTTCTTGCCAGTCCCCCCTGGCCCATTCTTTTGAGGGCTTCTTTAGTTGTTCAGACCATTCTCTCTGCCTGTTCATTGATGGCCGGGTGTGCAGGGGCAGACAGTGTGTGTCTGATCCCTAGTAGGAACCTTTCAAATTGCTGCTAGGTGAACTGCAGTTCATTGTCAGAGACAAGGACGTCTGGTAGCCCGTGGGTAGAGAACAGTCATCAAGGGGTTCTTATGGTGGCCTCAGTTGTGGTGGACTTCATTAGGATTACTTCTAACCATTTAGAGTACGCGTCAACCACTATGAGGAAGGTTTGTCCTTGGCAGGGTCCAGCGGTCAATGTGTATCCAGGCCCACAGAGCTGTGGGTGTCTCCCACTTCCTGGGGCTCGCTGCCGGGGGGCTGGTCAGGTTTCTTGACAGGTGGCGACCCAGGTCTCTATTTCCTTGTCAAGCTCCGCCACCACACATAGCTTTTGGCCAGGCTTTCATGCGGACTATCCCTGGGTGGCCCTCATGTAACAGTATCAATATTCTATTTCTTAGTGGGGGTGGGATGACCACTCTCTCCTCCCAAAGTATGCAGCCCTTGAGTACTGATAGTTCAGCCTGTCTTTTATATGGTTTAAATTTGTCCCCTTCTATCACTTCCAGCCATCCCCTCCACACCAGTTTGAAATCCGCAACATGGTTTTGTCATGGGCTGTGAGTCTCACGATCTGTGTAAACTCATCAGTCCAGGCTGTAATTCCTCCAGTAGAAGTACTGTGGTGGACGGCGCCAGGTCTTCAGTGAGGTCTGGGAGGGGGCAGTGGCTCAGGGCGTCAGCATTGGAGATGTCTTTTCCTGGGCGGTGGACTAGGCGGTAGCTGTATGCGGCCAGGAAAACAGTCCATCTTAACATCCTGGATGATAAGATGTTTGGTGTGGGTTTATCTCCATCTAGGATGCCCAGCAAGGGTTTGTGGTCGGTAATTAAGTTGAATTGCCTTCCGTAAAGGTACTCGTGGAAGCGCTTGACTCCTGTGACTGCAGCGAGCGCTTCCTTGTCAATTTCACCATAGTTTTGTTGGGTTTTTGACAATGTCTTAGAATAATATGTGATGGGGGCTTCGGTCCCATTGGGTAGTCGGTGACTGAGGACTGCTCTGATTCCGTAGGGGGAGGCATCGCATGCGAGTATCAATGGTAATGTCTCCCTGTATTGTATGAGGACACTGCTTGATGTCAGGATGTTTTTTATTTTCTTAAATGCGTCGGCCTCACATTGCCTTCAGGTCCAGTTGGTTGTCTTATCTAGTAGTCTGTGGAGCGGTTCTGCGATAGTTGCTTTCTGTGGTAGAAAGACATTGTAAAAGTTGAGCAACCCCAGGAAGCTTGCAGTTCCGCTTTATTTTGTAGAGTGGGAGCTTCCTGTATTGCTTTCAGCTTCCCATTTGTGGGTCGGATGCCAGATGCATCTATTAGGAAGCCCAAAAACTCCACTTGGGGAATGGCCAGGTGACATTTGTTCTTTTTTAATTTCAGTCCGGCTTCTTGGAATCTCCCCAGTACTGCCCTTAGTTGCTCTATTAGTTGTTCCCTGCTTTTGGCCAAAATGATCACATCATTGAAATATGGTATTATCCCCGGAATGTTGTGTAATAGTCTTTCCATAATGCTCTGGAATAGGCCGGGGCAATGCTTATTCTGAACTGTAGCCAATTGCATTTAAAAGCGCCTCAATGGGTGACAATAATCTGCGCTTCAGTGATTGCCTGGTCAACGGGCAGTTGCTGATAGGCCTGGGCCAGATCTAACTTGAAAAATATGGTTCCTCGCCCCAGGGAGTGCAGAAGGTGCTGCACTACTGGCATGGGATAGGCGCTTTGCTGGAGGGCTTTATTCAGGGTCAACTTGTAGTCAGCACAAATCCTGACTGACCCATCTGGTTTAACTGGCATGACGATTGGGGTTTCCCATTTGGCATGGTCAAACTGTCTTAAGAATCCCTTGGGCAATTAACTTATCCAACTGTTCCTTGACTTTGGGCCGGAGAGCAAACGGGACTCACCATGGCTTGAGTCGGACAGGGGCTATTTTGGGGTCTAGATTAAATGAGATGAGGGTCCCCATATATTTGCCCAGTTTATCATCGAAGACATCGCAGAATTCCTGCTCCAGTTTTGTGAGGTCTTCTGCCAGGCGTGGTGGGGTGGTTGCTGCTGTGTGGACACTGGTGATGTGGATTTGGAGAGACTGGAACCATTCTCTTCCCAGTAGGCTTGGCAAATTCTGGTCTACTATGGTGGGTGGTAGGTTTCCTTGGAAGCGACCATATTCTCTATGGGCTATCTTCCTACCCAGGACAGGTATGTGGCAGCCCTGGTAGTCTTTTAATATGATCGTCTGTGGTTCCAGTTGGTCGCGCTGCAGTTTGGGCTGTAGTCTTTTGAGGGTGTCCCACGAGATTATTGATATGTAGGACTCCTAGTCTGCTTCCATCTGGCATGGCTTGCCTTCGATGGACACCGTGGCCATTATTTTGTTGGCCTTGTAGGCATCGGTTTGCCTCACTTGGGTCTGGGCATACCCAATGAAGGTGAAGTGCGCTTCTTTTTCCCTGGTGTCATCTCTCTTTTTGAATTTCCCACCAGGGGTCTTATGCCTCCCCCTTGATGGCCATTTTGCCTCGCTGATGAGGACAGTCACCCCTTTTGTTTGTTGGTTGGCTTGCTCGGCATACTCTACAATGTGGCCTCTGCGATCACATTTCCAGCAGATCATGTCCTTAAAGTGGCATGCTGAGTGATGGTGGCTTCCTCCACAACCCCTGCACTGTCTATTCTCTTGCTTCCTGTCTGGCTTACCGGACTTTACTTTGTGATCTCTCCATCGTCCTCCTCACTTGCTTCAGAGGCTGAGTTGTTGTGGTTGGTGTGGTGGTCGACCTGGGTGGCATGGACTATCCAAGCCCCTTTGATTCACACTGCCGAGTTGTCAGAGGATTCCGCAGCTTGGGCCTCATCAATGGCTTCCTTGAAGGAAACATCCTCCCAGGCCAAGAGTCTTTTTTGGAGCTTTAGGTCCCTCATGCCCAGGACAATTCGATCTTGGATCATCCCTTTGGTGTCTGGGAACCTGCAGTTCTTTTATATTTTGCGCAGTGAGGCTACGAATGTGTTTATCATCTTCCCCCTCCCTCTGGCTCTGCGTGTAAAATTCATGTCGGCTCACCAGGTAGGAGGGAGAGGGGTCATAATGTTCCTTGAGTGCCCTTTGGATCTCGGCCCAGGATACGCTGCACAGATCGTTTGCCACAAGGGCATCTGCCATCTCGTAGAGTTCCAAATCGCAGTATGTGAGGAACAGGGCTTTCTTTTTTGAATCGGGGATAGCTTGGAGTCCATTGACTTCTAGGTGCAGGTCAAATTGGCCCATGTAGGAGAACCACTTTTCCTTTGCCAGGTCATAGGGAATCGACATCGGGCGGTGTGCCATGTTGGTCGGCGAGGTTGCGATTGTTGCAGTGGCCGGTGAAAATGGCGCCTGAATTCCCACGAGGTGTCCTTTGTTCTCTCCTCAGCTCAGAATCCCATCCTTGTCACCAGTGTTAAGTAGACACAAAGAGTAAAAAGACAAGATGCGGCAGGAGCAGGTAAAATTATTTTTATTTAGTATTAAGCAAATAGCTGCTCAGCCGAAGCCAAAGCTTCAGCCACTGGCGGGGCTTTATTTTTCTCCCGCCAGTGGCTGGGCCAATGAGTGGGGTCTGTTAGCTGACATATATGGCCATATATGGTAATATGTAACAAAAATAGCTTGATTCCTTCCTCTCTGTTACAGCCCCTCAAATATTGGAAGACTGCTATCATGTCTCCCCTGGTCCTTCTCTTCACTAGACTAGCAAGCCCAGTTCCTGCAACCGTTCTTCATATGCCTTAGTCTCCAGTCCCCTAATCATCCTGGTTGCTCTTCTCTGCACTTTTTCTAGAGCCTCAACATCTTTTTTCTAGTGTGGTGACCAAAACTGGATGCAGTACTCTAGGTGTGGCTTACTAAGGCTTTATAGAGTGGTATTAGTACCTCACTTGATCTTGATTGTATCCCTCTGTTAATGCAACTTAGGATTGCATTAGCTTTTTTAGCTGCTGCTGCACACTGCTGGCTCATATTTAGCTGGTTGTCCACTAAGACTCCAAGATTAACCTCTTTTTTTATATTATTCTTGTAATCTGTAATTTATTATTCTACTTTCAATCCAGTCTCTTTCTCTTATTCAGGTAACATCTTTAGAATAGTTTATGCACAAAACAGATATCACTGTATTATATTTTCCCCAATTCCATAACTGTTAGTCAAGCTTATGTGTTCTTCTCATTTAATTGAAATCTGTCTGTTAAAAAATCAAAATAAAAGTATTTTAGCACAGGAAGACTAAACCAGTGTTTTCAGACTTGTTGTTCCAAAAATTTCTAGCAGTGAAACAAGACGTTTCCAAAAAGTGATTAGAAAAGGAAGTACAGGTAGTCTTTGACATACAACCGTTTGTTTAGTTATCGTCCAAAGTTATAACAGCATTGGAAAAAGTGACTTATGACAAGTTTTTTACAGTTAGAACCTTTACAGCATCCCCATAATTACATGATCAAAATTGAGATGCTTAGCAACTGGTTCATATTCTAAAAGTCATGTGATCACCTTTTGTGATCTTCTGACAAGCAAAGTCAATGGAGAAACCAGATTCACTTAACAACCATGTTACTAACTTATCAACTGCTGATTCACTTAATTGTGGCAAGAAAGGTTATAAAATGGGGCAAAGCTCACTTAACAAATATCTCACATAAAGAAATTTTTCAGACTTGTAAGATTCTGTTAAGGAAATATTACAATAACATTGGAACTAATACTTATGGGTATGTTTCTTATCTGAACTACCTTGCAATGGTGATAGAAACTCACTTTTGTTACCACTACACAATTCTTCCCCCAAAAATGTAATGTTATACATAATTATTAACACTAAAATAAAAGAAATCCCATATAAAAGAGAAATAACACATTTACATCATTAATGTAAATATTAAAACTTGGCTACTAAGATTATCATATCATATTGATTAATTTTGGAATAGGTTAGTTTTATTCCCCAGCATATGTCATTTCTCTGATCATTAGAAAAGTAAGCAATAAATAATTCATGAGGTTTCAGGAGAGCAAACAGTTTAGGGAAATTTAAAAGGTGAAGCACTTTCAGATCTCTATCATAAATGTTTGCTTATGTTGATTATAAATATCACCACACATTCCTTCTCTCCCCCTTTCCTTCCTTCCTCTCATATGAACTCTCTGTTTCCCAAAGATATAAATATTCTATTGCAATATCTGAAATAATCTGTAGTAGATTAATTGCATTATGAAGAATTTGTTCATTTTTAAGTGGATATATCTAGAATAGAGATTCAAATATAACCTTTTTTATTCCTTCCTTTCACAGGAATTTGAATAAACAAAGGAAAAAAGTAAATAAAATAATTTATAGATCTCTTATGATTCCAGTTGGATGTACTACAATCTTTAAAAAAAACCTGATCCTAAAATAGTTAATTCTTAGAATACAGCTAACTTGGAAGAGATGCAAAAAAAAAAAAAAAAGCTTTAGGCACCACTATTGTCTTCTTCCCTAAAGCTGCATCATGCTAACCTTCAATTTATGACAAGGCTAATAAATTGCCATTTGGTCATCAAACTTTGTGGGTATGTGTCACTTTTCCTGTGGAAGCTGCATTGCCCAGCGATTTGCTTCTGGGTGCAATTCAAGTGCTGGTTGTCTTCTTTAAATGCCCTTCATGGTTTGAGGCTATTCTTGGTTACATCCACCTGACCTATTAGAGCAGGAAGGCAAGGAATGTTCCACATTGCTAAAAAAATGTAAATATCAGATTTGGCTTTATTCTGAGGTATTTATGAATATATGAAACTGCCTAAATGATGTGTTAATTATGCTTTTTAAAAAATAGCAAACGTTTTTACACGTAACATTTAATAATTGCATTTTGTACTGTTTTCCTTATGGATTTTTTTACAGTAGTTTCTGTCATATGTAATTTTGAACTGGAATGAGAATTTTGTAAAATTCATAAAATGGAAAAAGAAATATAAAATACACTTAAGGATTTTTCAAACCAGAAACAAATATTTTCAGTAATAGTGCAGAATATAAATATGATCATACCCCAAACAGTTTTTTTAAAAATTCCAATTCATTTTGCTTAAATTTTTAACATCCTTGAATAGTTGAATGCTGAAATTAGTGGGAAATTGAATCAGTGAGATTTGCTAGATTGTGCTCTTAGAGTTAATGTTTAAAACAATTTATCATATTTAATTAGCTACACATGACACTTATAAAGCAGTCAGAAATTGTGCCAGATTAGCTGAGATAATTATTTCAAAAACATTCATGCCAACATAACTGATGACATGATTTTTGTAAATAAACAGCACTTTCCACTTAAAGTCATCAGTAAGCTGTGTAATGAAATACATCATCATGACTCAGAAAAATGGAGACTGGCTTGAGCAAAATGTCTAAAAATCCAAGGAAGTGAAAATTCAGCAATCTAAAAAGTGCCAAAAACTCAATAAACAGCAAATAAATGATATAACCATACGTATATATAAGTTGATGATGAAAGCAAAGCCTATTAATTGTGCCATACAAATTTTGGAATGATTTTATCTTGAACATTTCTGTATCAGTTGCATCTCAAATGAACTTGTTATAATATGCTTAATGAAGGATGGTTTCTTAATGAAGTAATCTGACTTTTGTTTTATTGAGCTTGCTGCATTGGCTCATGAGTGTTACGTTTTTACATTTAAAGTCTTGCAACTCAATTCCTCCCACATGAACTTGATTTTAACTG
Source organism: Bungarus multicinctus (assembly GCA_023653725.1). NCBI lineage: Eukaryota > Metazoa > Chordata > Lepidosauria > Squamata > Elapidae > Bungarus > Bungarus multicinctus. Next base: position 73,569,280 of record CM042849.1, read on the forward strand.
GCCACACATGTCTCTGCTTCTCAAAGTCTGATAGCAACAATCTGGATGGCTTCTTCTGCCCTAGCATTCTATCTGTAGTCCCTAACATCCCAAAATCTTTTCTTAAATCTGCTAAGCTTAATTGAATTCAAGCAAAGAGTTAGTTGTTATTCTTTATGCCCATGGATTTTGCATGCATGTATATGCACACATTCATTTTACACAGCTGATTGAATGAAATGTTTTGGTTACACAAGTCAATATTTATGACATATAATTATAATATAGCAACAAATAAGAATGGAACATCGGCTGGTATTTCCCAAGTGTTAGGCTTGTCGAACAGTCTTTGATTCTCCATTATGGATTCGTTTTCCAACTTTCCCCTGAGAGTTCTCTGTTGATTCAGCTGATACTACAGGAAATCCATAGCTGATGTCATAATTAATAGTCATGCCTTAAACATGTATTCAATCTGTCAGATAAAATAAACAGGAAATTATATTTAAACTAATTTTGGAACCATGTGTTGTACAAGGCCCACACTGAAACATTTCTGGGAACTAAGTTTTATTTATTCATTTCCATTATTTGCTTTTTATCCCAGAGAAATAACAACAAAATGACAAACAGTATCATACAAATATTAACAATTTTATTAAAATATTAAACTAACATATGGTATAAATTAATAGAACAAAAAGGCTTCTTCCAGCTATCTGTCCTATTTCCATATTCATTTAAAAAAAGATACATGAATTATGAAATGAAAGAAGGAACAAAAGAAGAGGAAGATGTTGAAAGTTTTCTCAAAAATCCAGTTCCTTGCCTCCTGTCCAAAAACAATTTCTACAATAATAAATAAACATTTATTTTTTATACGTAGTAATAATTAAATAGCAATTTCCATCTGTCAACCATAAAGACCTTTCCTTGCATAGATGCTACGCTAATATATTATAACCTCATAGATCCTTAGGAAGAACTTGATGTGTATGAAGGCCAACAACATTTAAAAAATTGGTAGCTGTGATTTCACATTTTTGTATAATAATAATATTCTTAATAAACTGATATCAAGCACACTGAAGTCAAGAAAAATAGAAGTGAATACACCATGAGAATAAAGATCTTAATGTCCAAGTGGAGGAACACCATTAAGGAATCACCATCTGGATTAGAAGGCCATGATTAGAAGAATCACATCCTTCATTCATGCAGTGATGTTGACATACTTTTCTTATTAAGGACCATAGGTGTGCATGGAACATTTCAAGTTTATTTAACCTGATAGTTTAAAAAAGGGCATAGGAATAATATTTGAAAGACATATAGTGGACCATGAAGATTTAAAATCACATAAGAACAAGACCTGGTAATGTCTAGGTGCATGAAAACTGAAAAGAGACAGAGGCACAAATTCTGGCTACATAATACCAAACCTTAAGAACAAAATCATACAAAGCCAGAATTGAAAAAACAGCAGTAGAAAATAAACGCCACCTCTGCAAAGAAGCAGACCACCTAGTTAGCTACTACAAGAATATTGTACACATAACAAAGTAGCAACAATGGTGCATTGGAATATCTTCAAGAAATCTCACTGTTCTGCAAGCAATTATTGATGAGACTTCAAAATAGACAAAGTAGTAGAAAATGGAGAAGCTAAAGTTTCTTGAACTTTAGAATTCAAACAGACAAGCATCTGCTATTCAATAACACACAGGCTTAATAATTGTTGATAAAAGAGTTTTTTTAAAAAATCTGGATAGTAAAAATGTGTAAAAATGCCTCTTGGGGGGTGGGGGGGGGCAAAAGCCCTAGTAATAAGCGGGCATATACAATGGAATGAAGGCTATTGCCGAGCACTTAGCATGGTGCTCCTTAGACTGTAAGCCGCCCTGAGTCTCCGGAGAAGGGCGGCATATAAATGTAAATAAATAAATAAAATAGTGTACCTGGAGATAAATTAATACAAATGAACTGGAGAAAATCACAAAATACAAAGATCTGCAAACAGAAGTAAGTTTGTGAGGAAAAGAAAGTAATGGTAGAAACCAATAGTAATAGTAATAGCCACCTTGGATGCAATCCTAAAACAGCTATAGAACCACTTGAACACCATTGGCATTAATAAATTCACCATCAATCATTTGCAAAGGCAGCTTTACCCAGAACAGCTTATACCTTGTGACAATAGCTTTAACACCGTCAAATAGCAATATCTGCCAATCCTAACTCCTTGAGGAGGACTTGATAGAGAATACCTGTAAATGGAAGATTTTATCTTTTAAAAAATGATGAATATGGAAACAGGAAAGATGGCTGAAGAAGCATAATAAGAAATCGAATTTCACCTAAGTATCCCACAATTCCATGCAACATTAAGAACAAAGAAAGGGAAATGGCAGTATATCAACGGATCCAAGAATATTTTGAAGAACCGTACATGAAGACAAGGAAAACTGGCTCCTCAAATTTTATTAGATTCCAGCTCCCATTAGCTTTAGTACACATAGAACTGCCCTTTGTGCTAACTGATGACAGCAATGCAGCACCTATTCCTTTATTGACCAGACGGTGACATCCTATTGTGGGAAGAAATATCCATCTGGTTCAGCTCCAAGCCAGGAGAAAGACACTAGAAACATGGAAACTGACTGGAAAGAAGGTTTAATGATGAAGAGAACCACCAAGCACATGGTTCTGGTGCAGCTGATCACATGGGGTTGAGAGTGAGGAGTTTTTATACCTTCTCTTGGGCTTTGCACTTGAGCTTCCTGTTCCTGTGCAAGAACATATATTCTATTGGCTGTTGTCAGTCTCCCTTGGGGTCATGTAGGGGTCATAGCTAGCTCTATAGACGAAGTACAGGTCCTAGCTGTTTGTCTGAACTAAGTTTGGTTAAAGTTTGGACTGTTCTGAGGGTAATGCAATAATTCCTATTGTGGCTTAATGGCTTTTGTCCTGTTTTGGCTCTTGGGTGAAGGCTAATCCTATCACTCTGCCTTTGTTCAGACTTCGTTTCAGGGAATTTCAAAATATCCTGTCTTGAATGGATTTCTGCCTGCAGTATTTGCTTTGCCTATGAATAGAGCTATTTAGTTTTCAATAGCTCTTTATCTCTTAAATGCTGACATCTGCTGTGGGCTATTAAGGAAAGTGGAAGTTGCTTTCTGCTTCTAAAAACATGTTTTTCCATTTCTCCCTTTGGGATATATAATATTCTGCTTTTTTGAATACTCCTCAAAATATTTCATTCTTTTAAGCAGGGGGAGGTTCCCACACTATTTATTCTATGACTACCCATAGCTGGCATGACCAATTGTCAGAATAATGGGAACAAAATATCTGTAGTTCACAGTTGTCCATTTCACAAACTGATCTGATGAAAAGCAGCAAAAATGATTAGAGGGCAACAGTTACAGGAACAGGGTATGTCTAGTCTAATAAAAAGAAGGATCAAGGGCAGAGATGTCATTCAGCAGATTCTGCCCAGTTCTGGAGAACTGGTAGCAGAAAATTTGAGTAGTTTGGAGAAGTGGCAAATACCACCTCTGATTGGAGAGTATCCCAATCAGTACAGTACAGTATCCCTCCCCTGCCATGCCCACCAAGCCACAACCACAGAACTGGTAGTAAAAAAATTGGAATCCCACCACTGATCAAGGGGGACATGATAGCATTATTCCAATATTTCAGGGGCTCCTACAAAGATGGGGGGTGGGATTCAAATTTCTTAACAAGCAGTTCTGTGGGCGTGGTTTAATTTGTGGATGTGGCTTGGTGGTCATGTGACCGGCTGGGTGTGGCTCGCTGACAGGGCATGGCTTGGTCATGTGACTGGCTGGGCGTGGCTTGTATGTAAATATTGTAAATATTTATGTAAACATTGATTTTTTTTATTTTAAAAAAGCAACTTTTACCCAAAAGTAGGCAAAGCAGGCAGGCAGATTGAGTTCCTCACAGAATCACAGATTTTTATTTATTTATTTATTTGATTTGTCAATCGCTTACAAGATAATAGGTATAAGTATATACATAGTTATGAATACATGAAATGGGTACATATAAGAAAAATAAAAGAATAGGACAGGGACGGTAGGCACATTGGTGCGCTTATGCACGCCTCCTAAAAACCTCTTAGGAAACGGGTGAGGTTAATAGTAGACAGTCTAAGGTTAAAGTTTTTGGGGTTTGGGGAAGAAACCACAGAGTCAGGTAGAGTATTCCAGACATTGACCACTCTGTTGCTGAGGTTGTATTTCCTGCAGTCACGTTTGGTGCGGTTAACCTTGAGTTTGTATCTATTGTGTGCTCTTGTATTGTTATGGTTGAAGCTGAAGTATTCATTGACAGGTAGGACATTACAATGTATGATTTTATATACTATACTTAGATCAGACCGAAGGCGGTGTAGTTCTAGGTTTTCTAGGTCTAGAATTTCAAGTCTGATGGCATAAGATATTTCGGACTTTTTCAGTTGTGCTAATATCAGATACGTAATGTGGGTTCCAGACTGATGAGCTGTATTCAAGTATTGGTCTAGCAAATGTTTTGTATGCTCTAGTTAGTAGTGTGATATTACCAGAGAAAAAGCTATGTAGGATTAGGTTAACAACTCTTTAATGCCTTTTTGGCTATGTAGTTACAGTGGGCTCTAGCACTTAGATCATTAGAGATCAGTATTCCAAGGTCCTTTACAGAGCTTGAATCATCAACAAGGTCTTGACTATTCAGCTTGTATCTTATTTTCTGATTTTTTTTGCCAATATGTAAGACAGAACATTTGTTTGTTGAAATTTGAAGTTGCCATTTGTTTGACCATTCTGATACATAGTCAAGGTCTTTTTGAAGGGTAGCAGTATTTTCTGTGGTGTTGAATAGCTTTACATCATCAGTGAAGAGAACGCAGGTGCTCTTGATATGATCACAGAGGTCATTTATGTAGAGTATGAAAAGGGTTGGTCCTAGAACACTGCCTTGGGGGACACCACTGTTGACAGGTGCAGAATTTGATAGATTCACGCAGAAATCTACCTGTCTGCAATCTACTACTGAGTCTGCACTGAAAAATAGAAGCCTCACTCCTAAGGAAGGTTCAGCTCTGCTTTTAGATTAGCTAGAAAGCAAGAAATCCAACGATTTCCTGCTTTCTAGCTAATCTAAATCTCCCGGCACAGAACAGCTGATGGTTGTTATTACTGGTGGAAAAAAACTTGTCTTCCTCAAAAAGCAGGATTTGTTTAAAAAAAACATTGCTCTGTATCTAAATCTATCCAAATGCATGACACGTTGAGAGCACTATCTTTCTCTGAACTTCTCATTTTAAGAGAAGTGATGGAAATAGCTTACCATTTCTAATTGCCAGCCTAGTAGAAATATTTGCAAAATTAGATGCTGAATTCTAGGAAAGGGAATAGTGCTGGTGCTCCTTCCCATTCCCGTTTGAAAGAAAACAGCCCCATCTTGAGGCAGATGTAAGAAACCTGAAGATAAATAATTTAGGGCTTAATGCAAATTATGAAATGGATGGATCTATTCACATATTAAAGGCAAATATCCACATTTTTCTAAGGGAAAAGCAGATGAGTGTTGTAAGGAGATCGGGGGCCTAATTCCGCTACTTTTCCATTATATCTTAAATCTCCTTTTTTCAGCAAAAATGGGATCAATTAACAGAATATTCACTTAGAACATCTTTTGTCAAGATTTATTTATGAAGAGATGTAAACCTACTGCAAGTAGAAACTGCAATATAATAAAGATATATTTTAGATTCACAGAACATTCTGTCAGTTACTTTTAAGCAAATAGAGAGAATGATTGTAAAAAAGCTGGGTTAAATTTTATTAGGTTTATTTTCTACTGATTAAACAGAAACCAAGTATTATCACATGGCATGTGTAAATTAGCTCTCCAAAGCAAAACAATCACATATATATTAAATAAATAGTCTCTGAATAGCTTCTGACTCTAGATAATTTATTTGCTTTTAACTTTTCTTTTTTAACTATCCTCCCCAAGTACAAAATCATATATTCCTTTCTGAAGATAAATTCCATGCATCTGTTGATGAGAACCCTAGCCCAGTGCTTTTCAACCTTTTCATATATTGTACCACATTTAGGATATGACAATATTTGAATACCAGCAGTCACTTAGCAAGGTGTCAAAAATTTGATGATTAAAAAAAGGGAAAACATGCCTGTCCATTTTTCACTTAGTTCATCGCCTCTCCCCTGTTATATTGTTACATTTTTTAACACTTTTTTACAGTGCTTTTCAATTATCATATGTGTACCACCTGCCAGGTGCCAAAGTACCACCAGTGGTATCCATACCACAGGTTGAAAAGCACTTTCCTAGATCCTCAAAGTTTACAGCATGACAACACTGTTATTCTTTAAAGTGCCAAAAGACTATTTGCTGAAAGAATTGGGCCTGCAATCATACATTTAGACAACAGAAAAGGCATTTGCTCAGCTAAAAAAAGTGCTGATAAAGGTGCTAAGGAAGTACAAGTACAATGTTACATTAGGTGAGTATACTATGGTGGAGTTCAGTCTTTTAATGTTAGGAATAAGCAGTAGATTTAATGGGAGACAAAACAAATCCAGGAAAATTGTTTTCCTTTAAACTCCCACACGAAACTATAAAAACAGCACCATCCCAAGCCTCAGCAGTTAGGGCGGTGCAATTTATTTTATTTATTTATTTAATTTGATTTGTCAATTGCTTACAAGATAATAGGTATAAGTATATACATAGTTATGAATACATAAATTGAGTACATATAAGAAAAATAAAAGAAACAATAGGACAGGGACGGTAGGCACGCTGGTGCGCTTACGCACGCCCCCTACAGACCTCTTGGGAAAGGGGTGAGGTCAATAGTAGATAGTCTAAGGTTAAAGTTTTTGGGGTTTATTATTTATTTATTTATTTTTGTCAATTGCTTACAAGATAATAGGTATAAGTGAAACATAGTTATGAACACATGGATACATATAAGAAAAATAAAAGAAACAATAGGACAGCATGGTAGGCACGTTGGCGCGCTTAATGCACGCCCCCTACAGGCCTCTTAGGAAAGATGTCATCCCTCTAGGCCCTGGCTTACCTTCTTCCAGAGAAGCCACCATAGGCCTTTCTTCTCCCTTCCTGACCACTGCTCTGCATGTTCATGTAACTTCATTTTCCAAATTTTCGGTCAAAAAACTTAGTTTTGCATAGTCATTTTTCTCCTCTCTTTTTGTCCTATCCAATTTTGGTGGATGTGCATATACCTTCAGGGGTCTAATCCCCAACACCTATATACTGTGCTAGATCATAGGGACTATTCTATGTCTGCCTACAAGTATGGCTAACAAGAAGCTCTCATGATAGCACAGCTGCTCTTCAAGGCCAGAACTGTGCTTCTGCTCCCTTTGCTGATTCAATTGCTGATTCACAAAAGCAGGACAGCAGCCATACTAGGTCACTAAAAATCTATATGCAGAGTGATGTGAATGATTGTGGTATATATATACTTTATTTGCGGTCACAGACCAAAACACAAGTACAACAAAAGAAGAATGTGGGAAAATTAATCATGAACAATTGCTCACCAAAAACTTGACTAAGGGGAATTACAGCATTCTCCTCTGATGGTTACAGCTCTTAAAAAGAATTTGGAAACCTGAGAAGTAATGTATGAGGAGCCATCACCCAGACAATATAAGAACAAATTGCTAATGTTGGGTCTAGGAGGGTCTGCTCCAAGGAGAGACAGTAACTTAGATCTGCCTGCGTTATACACAGGGCAATATAAAAGGACATGCTCCACAATTTCAACCTCAGCTCTGTCACAGGGGCATAGCTGCTCATTAATCGGGAGCCTCTTAAATCGCCCATCTAGTAGTGCTGAGAGAAAGACATTAAAGCGAGCTAAGGAGAAAGGCTCTTCCCTACTTGGGAATGGTTAAGAGTGTAAAAATAGGAAGTCATCCTCAGTCCGTAATTAAAAATTGGCTGAAGATCAGAAGGGAGCAAGTTTTGTTAGCTCTGGCTCGTAGATATTGCAAGTCAATGTCCACAAGCCGTTGGACTACCCTAAATTGAGCGTCCTTAAGTATAAGATATATTTATGTAATATCTCTGTTATATGAGCCGACTTGTTACCAATAAGCTTTCAGGTGTAATCAAGGATATTCCCAGCAATTTGTTAGCATGTAGCTAACACCAATTCCACCTGATTCTAGGAGAGGATCTATTATATGTTTGCATTACCCCTTTGTGCCAAAGGTAGACAAGAAAGTACTTGATTGATTCACTGTCCTGTGTTTTCTGGCTGGTAATTTATAAGAGCCAAAGGTGTCTTTTCATATCCCACTGAGCCAATCCATCATGATCTACTTGGTTACATCTCATTCTGTAGAGTCCTTGGATGGAAGAAAACAATCAAGTTCAAAGAGCACCAAGGATTCCACAATTCAGTCCCAAACTAGATATATTTTATTCTACTGGGATCTCACCCTCTTATGTCTTGAAGGGATTACCAAAATAATCTAAATTATGGTTCAATTATAGCCATCCACTAGTTCAAATAAATCATATGGAACTAAAAGTAACTTACCCCAGAAAAACAGGTTACAAAAAGAGCCATCCAAGCCAATTAGGATATTTCTCCCAAATTCTTCTAAACTCCCAGTCATGGATAAAGTTATTATCCATAATAATCTTATTCTTCTGAGAATAGAAAAAAAACCCCATCAAAATAAATAAAATTTAAAAATTGGAAAACACCCATGATATCCCTAGAAAGAATAGCCAGGCCTCATATTGATGGAGCATAGCAATAGCAATAGCTCTTAGACTTACATGCCGCTTCATATTGCTTTACTCTTTAAATGGTTTACAGAATCAGCCTCTTGCCCCCAACAATCTGGGTCTTTATTTTACCAACCTCGGAAGGATGGAAGGCTGAGTCAACTTTGAGCCGCTCAGAATCGAACTCCTGGAGTGAGCATTGTGTTAGCCTGCAGTACTGCATTCTAACCACAGCGCCACCACAACTCTCCATTAATGATGCTCTGGCATCATTGAACCACATGCTCAAATAAGAGAATTAATATATCTTCTCTGGCAAGGGAGGACCAAAACCTCTTTCCCTCCCTGTCAACCTTTTTTCACAATGTCCCAGGTATATCATCCTTCTGGAGTACTGCTAGGGAGAGATTGTTTGGCTTATGATGTCAGTTCAGATGACAGGAACAATATTCTGCACCAGTTATTTTCTGCTGAACTTCCTAATGCCCATTGTCAATTTACTTTTTCACTTTTTTGTCCTGGTACATTAATGGATTCTTTTGTTGGCATGGTGACTAAAATGTTTTTGAAAAAGACAAAAAATACATGCTATTTCATGTGAGAAAGAATGTTAAGTCTTGTACACCATGCAACATAACTGCAAGAGTAGAAAGTAACTTTTAGGTACTTAGATAAACAAAATACAGTTTCCTTTATTAGTATGTTTAATAATAGGTATTTGATATTTTCAGAGAATGTTTCCCTCTTCCCCACTTCCTCCCTCCCACTCTTTCTCCCTCTCTGTATTCCAAAAAAAAAAAAAAACTTAGCAACCATAGCAACCATTTTAGTACATTGGTTGAGAGACCTATGAGATAAAAACTGCAATTTATTTAAATAAATCTGTTTTATAATATGGAGTGTGAATATGAACAATATTCAACTTCCACACTATAAAATAGATTTATATATTATTACTGTATAATTTATAGTATACAATATTATACATATGAACAATATATATAATACTGTATAATATATATTAGAATATGTATTCTTTAAATTATTTAAATATTTTAAAGTCTTTAAAATTCTTTAAATACATGTATTTTATAATGTGGGATATTTTTTCATAAATGGTACTTTCTAACTATAATGCATCTGTTCCATTTTAGAGGCAAGACCAGGCAATTTGAAATTCTAATATTTGGAAATAAATTCAGATGAGAAATGTTTAGAAGAGATCCCTTTTGGAAATACCGTACATGCAGCTTGTATAATTTTAATAGAGAAATTAAAAAAAAAACAGCTGTTTTTGTCATGTTAAAAGCACATTCAGAAATCTGCTTAGAGAAGCTCACTTTCTCCTTTTCTGCCTTTAATAAATATTTATATGAAAATGAAATGTTAACAAGTTAGCTTTGATTAGATATATACTTAATAGTTTATAATAGTATATAAATTTATAAACTTATAAAAATACAAAAAAAAGAAAAGAAATTAAAGGAAGAAAAAAGAAATTATATTTCTCATGCATCTGCTATAAAATTAATAAAATCTCCTGAAAATGTGTTAGCTCATTCATACTATAATATTATTTAGTTAATAAGTTATGGAAAGTAAAGGAAAGAATAAAATTACATTGATTTTAGATGAATAAATATACTTCAATATACTCTCTCTCTCTCCCTCCCTCCCTCTCTCTCTCCCCCTCCCTAAATCCGCGGCCGGGGCAACACACAGAGAGAGAGAGAGAGAGAAAGAGAGAGAGAGAGAAAGTTATTCAGCCAGTCTGAACTTGGCCCAGTCGGCTTTGAGAGAGAGAGACATACACAGAGAGATACAGAGGGGAGAGAGAGAGCCATAGAGGGAGGGAGAGAGAGAAGAAAGAAAAGAGAAAGAAGGAAAAAGAAAGGAAGCGAAAGGAAAAAAGGGATAGACAAAGAAAGGGAGAGATGGAAGGAAGGGACAAAGAAAGAAAAAGGGAGGGAGGAGAATGTGAATGAAAAATATGGATGGACAGATACATGGAGGGAGGGAGGGAGAAAAAAAGGAGAGGAAGGAAGGACACAAACCCTGGCTTCAGAAGACTCTGAAACAGCACAGCAATCTAGGGATCTCGGAGGTCATCTAGTCCAATCCCCTTCTCCACCAGGAGATCCTTACAGAATCAGAGAAGTGTGTGTGTATGTGAAAGACAGAGAGAAAAGAAAGAAAGAAAAAGAAAAAGGGAGAGAAAGAAAAAGGAAGAAAGAAAGAAATAAGGAGGGGGTAGAGAAAACTCTGTGCTATTATTTTTAATTGTTCCATTATTTATCATATATTAATATTTTGCACTGTCCCTACACCTAAAGTGATTTTACTGCCTTTCTTTTGCCCAGATACTTTTCAGGGTTTACATGTCTATAGTCCAGAGCATAAATACAGGTGTGTTTAACAGAGTTGAAAGGGACTTTGGAGGTCTTCTAGTCCAACCCCCTGCTCAGGCAGGAAAACTGAGGGTGCCAAACTCCGAGTAGAGGTCCTGGGAAAGGTGTCAGAATAACAGAATAACACTTAGAAGGGACCTTGGGGGGAATCCTATACCATTTCAGAGAAATGGCTGTCCAGTCTCTTGTTAAAATTCTCCAGTGTTGGAGCACCCAGAACTTCTGGTGGCAAGCAGTTCCACTGGTTAATTGTTCTCACTGTCAGGAAGTTTCTCCTTAGTCTTAGTCATTGCTTCTTGTTTATCTTCTGGTGCTTTGGAAAATACATTGCCCCCCGCTTCTTTCTGGCAGCCCCTTGAAAGCCTGTTGCCTATCACCCTCTTGGGCAAAGCATGTGAGCCATTTCCTCCTTTCAGTGGTCCATGAAAGAACATCTATAGTATGTAGATAATAAAGTCAAAAAAGGTGAACAACATTTTTATAGAACTATAGATGTTGAGGCTGGGTGTGACAAGAAAAGGCTGGGAGGGGAGGAGCCAGCAAGGCACCCCTTGACATGACATATACACATGCTACACACACACACACACACACACACACACACACACACACACACACAATCATTGCCCATTTTGAATACATAGCGGAAAGGAAGAAAGAATATTGGATACGTATACACAAATGTGTGTGAAAAAAACTGCAAAGAAATAGGATTATAAAAAACCAGCTTCCAATCTTAGCAGTTGTAGATGAGATAGAGAAAGAGAAATGAGAAACAGGGAGAAAGAGGAAGAGAGATGAGGAAGAAAGAAAAGTTGAGAGAGAGAGAGATGAGAAAGAGGGGGAAGGAAGGAAGGAAGGAAGGAAGGAAGGAAGGAAGGAAGGAAGGAAGGAAGGAGACAGAGACACCTGTTTAAAAGAAAATAGAAAAATGGCTCTTTGAGTGTTTAAGGTTGCAGACCCCTGGGTTAGGCAAACACCATGGTCATTAAGTGAACCTTCTGGTCATTAAGCAAATACTGGTTGTTAAAAAAAGTCCATTTTCCCCAATGGGCATTTTTAACCAGAAACCAGAAGGAATTGTTGGAAACTGGCAAAAAACATAGAAAACCTCAGATATTGTAACTGGTCACAAGTGTGTGTGGGGAGGCTGTCAAAACACCAAAAACAGGCCAAGTAGCTCTGTGGAGATCAGTCGTAAAATAGAACACTTGCTAAGCAACTGGCCATTAAGCAAGGACCTGGTCATTAAGCGAGGACCACTTACATTTGGTTTGCCAGTCACATGGCTACCTGCCCGGGCCTCGCCCTGCCCTCTCCAAGGCTCCCCAGGCCTTGGAAACTGGGAAAAAAACACTTGCTAAGCAACTAGTCATTAAGCGAGGACCACTTACATTCGGTTTGCCAGTCACATGACCCCCTGACCATGTCCACCCCAGTCACATGACTACCTAGCCATGCCCAGCCAGCAAGCCACTCCCACCCGTCACATGATCACCAAGCCACACCCACAAATTAGGCCATGCCCACAGAACCACAGAAATTTGAATCCCACCCCTGATATTACCCATCAGGCCAGCAACTATAAGATGCTACAATCTCTCAGATAAATAAAATACCTGTATATATTCAAGCATAGAAGTTGAATCCCTATCTCAAATCTTATTAAAATGTCCACTCTATTCAAATTGGCAATCAATTCATGAACCCAATGATTACGAATTTTAATTTTCTCCTGACGCCATTGTATTTTTTTCATGACCAGGATAGAGGTGATATTCTTACCTGTATAAAATTTTAGCCTTTAGAAACTAACCTTCCGTATGGTATTAATTGGTTTGTTTTAATATCACTTTTATGCATATTATTTTAAAATTATTAGCTATAAATATGATATTGCATATTTTGAGTGTATTATACTGATTAAAAAAATTGTCACCTCTGCCCTCAACACATCTAAAAAATTCCCAATAATTCAACTTCTAAGTCAGGCTTATTTTAATAATCACTCTTTACTATCAAGACTATAAATGTCTATTCACTATCTGTTATTCATTATCTATAATTCTTTTTGCTGAATCCCAGACTTATCTAGTGTGTTATGAGCAAAAACTTTGTCAGTCTGTATTTAGAAATCCCATAATATTTCATCCACTTCATTTTAAACTACTTTTTCAATTATATGTTCCCACCAATTTTTCATTGTTGATACATGATAATTTTTACAGATGTTCTAACTGTATAGTAATGAAAAAATTCATTAAGGTAGTAATTATTTAATATACTTTTCTACATATAAATCAACATTTGCTCATTTAACATAATAATGCTTCCAGGTTCAATTCAAGCTACTGGTTTTTCCCTTTAAAGCCCTTCAAGTAACTTGAAGAACTCTCTCCACCCAATTATATTCCATTAGGTCCAGCAGAAGAGATATGCAATGGGTCCTACTTGTGAAAGAGTTACTTCTGTCAGGCTCTCAGAGACAGGCATTTTCTGTCATGGGGCTTAATTCCACTGACGTGAGACTAGCCCATCCCTGACATCCTTCCAAAAGTCCTTTAAAATATGATGTCATCAGAGTTGGGGACCTCAAGGAAATGGTGACTTAGTAAGGTGGCTATATTGCCTATCATGACAGCTCTCTCTGATGTGCTGCCGTTTCTAACTTTGTATGGTGTTTTTAATTGTAGAATACCTTTTTAATAGTTTTTATTATGTGTTATTATTATATGCTACTGAGAGTCAAGCTCTGAACCAACGGTGGAATTGAGTGTTCAGTCAAAAAGCTTCATTTACGAAGATATATTTTGTCTAGAATTTATGATTTATAATCATAATTGGAAATCTCTCTAGTGTAAGCTTGGATAGTCTGACTGAAGGGCATTGTTTGTAGCAGAATAGAAGGCCTATTGTAATCTGTCAAGAATATGGTGTCTTTTTTTAAATTTTCTTTTTTATAAGAAAAGAAGAAAAACTACTTTGTAAGCTGTCATTCATTTATTATCTTGGCAACTTTGTAATTTACTTTCTTTCGCACTAACGGCAACGTTTTCAAATTTATAGTTAAAAATGATTATTAACGTTTTCTATTTTGTTTTAAAATAAGGTCTTTTTATTTATCTACTGTGAGATTATTCTGTCTTCAAAAGAGGGAAGAAAGGACTGAATACTATACCCTGATCACCACATCTCTGTCGTCTATGGCCAGGAGGTAAGCTGTATAAACATTATTTCAACCATTGTATTTTGGCCTTTTAATCACAAAAAAGACACTCGTATCAATGAGTGATATCTTTATAACTCATTGAAATTAGAGTGGTCGCCAGAGAAATGATTTGGTGATATGACAGGGAGTATGAAAAACAGGAGTCTTTCATCCTATAAACCCAGCAATCTACAATTGAACCAAATAAAACGCTAAATGTTTTTCCAAGAAGCAATTGGACTTTATTGTTTTTTTCTGAAGATGTTTCTGTTGATAACTTACAATGGATCTTAGCCAAAACCAATTCCCAAAACTATTTGCTGTCAGAATAACTCTTTTATTGTAGAAAAATCAAACCAATATTCAAACCAAGACATGCTGAGAGGGATTGTGACTTCTGTGTTCCTTGCAGTCACTTCTAAAGCCTTTTGAATGCTGCTTGAAGGTGCTGGGAGACTGCCTGTGGTTGCTGGGTTGCGTGGGGACAACGTGGCTACCTGAAGTTCGGTGCTTGTTTTCTGTGACTGTCTTGGAGTGAGGGGTGTGTGAATGCAGCTCTGAATGCTGCTGTGAGCGTTTCAATCGCTCTTGATATTTCCTACTCTGAGGGAGAGTTCCTCTCAGGGCTACCTTTTCTTTTTGCCTCCCTCTTCAAAACTTCTGCAGTGATTGGTTGCCGGTCGGCCATTTTTACTGGTTGTGGCTTTGAGTTGTGTGGGTTTGAAAATGGCGCCTCTTCATATTTTCCCACCTCCGGTAAGTTTAAAAAAGGTTGCAAAGGACTTACCGGTTCAGCGCTCGCAGTTTCATTTTCTTTCTCTGTTTGCCTTTCCTCTGTTTGAGGTTTGTCTGTATTTTGAAAAAGTCCTCTTAATTCTGCCATCAGGTCCTTGCTGTTTGTTGATATTTCAATGATTCTGAGCAGGGTTGATTTTAAATCTTCATTTTTGTCAATTGAGGGAGTTTTATTTTCTTCATCCAAGGCAGCTCCTATTATTGCTCCCATTGGGGTCAATTGAGCTGCCAATCTGTCTGGTGAAGGCTCTTGTATTAATTCTGGATTTTTCTGATCCTGGTTTGTTCAAGTTAATTTGGCAACCATCCCCTGCTACCATTTGTTGATAACTTATAATGGATTTTAGCCAAAATCAACTCCCAAAACTATTTGCTGTCAGAATAATTCTTTTATTGTAGAAAAATCAAACCAGTACTCATCCATGCTCTCTCCCAGATACACCACTCCTCCAGGAGGTAAACGAGAGTCTGGGGCAAAGCCAAAAGTGGGCATCCTTTATCACTGGTGGGAGGGGAATATGCAGTGAAGCATTATGGGACTTGTATGCTTAACCAGTTCAACATTTTACCTTAACAGTTTCTGTTGAATTGAAGAAGCTTCTTGGAAGAGAAGCAAAACATTTTCCAAAAAAAAAAAAAACAAGAAAGTCCAGTTGCCTCTTGACAAAAGTACCTTTTGGATAATCATGACCTGGATGACTGAGAATCTCCATATGCAAAATGTTTCTTACTAGAATTGACTTGATAGAAGGCATTCCACATTACTTTCCCTGATGTTTGTTGGTTCCATGTTAGTCAACCCAAAACTAAGGAGTGGAATGTAGGCGTTGAAGGAGTGGAATGTAGGCGTTGTGCATTCTGGATATTCTTGTCTTGGATGGCAAACCTCAGACAAAGAATATTCCGTGCAAGGTGCAACGTTTGCATGTTTAACCTGGAGAAAACAAGACCTTAAAACCCAGATAAGATGGAACAAAGGACAGGAACTGAAGCTTATGTTAATCTTAACTAGAGGTGAATGTATAAACTGCTGAAGCAGGTAGTAACAAAGGTTGTCTAAATAGATGTATAGTGTATAAATTAACCACTGGTATGCTACTATGTAGAGATAGATAGAACAAACTCTGGCAATAAAGCAGACAGCCCTTCTTATTTTCAATCTGACTATAAAGAAGGAAGCTTGTCTCATCATGTGGTCCTGAGTCTTGATTCCTACAGTGGAACATAAAATGTAAAAAGCTGAAATAATCCATTGTGTGACTCATTTTGATTGCAGGTTGTAAAATCAACAGTAAATATTTATTTAATTAGCACACAGCAGTATATAATAATATACAGATATCTCAAAATTTGGGAATAATGTTTCACCTATCTTAACTTACTATTTAATGTATAAATATTCAGGTAGGTAGTTAGGTAGGCAGATAGACAGACAGACAGACAGATAGGAGAGGGAGAGGAGAGAGATTTTCAGGAATGTACATATTAATTAAAATGTTTGATATGAGATTCATTCATAGTTCTGTAAAAATATGTTATCTGCCCAAAGCTGTCTGTCAGGCATAGAAATAAATTATTAAAGTAATAATCTATTTAAGAAAATGACCTTAAAAGGACAATTATTCAAACAGGCTGTTTCTTCCTGAAGTTGCATGATTCAAATAGAGTTGGTAAACAATCATTCTGAATCTTCATGAAAAAATGTAGGAGTGATTTGATTCAAAAATATATGCTATGCAATGTTTTTGTAACCTTTTAATATTGTTTTGGTCTATTAGCATTTGTATTTGGCTTGTATTTTAAGAGAAGGAGAGAAAGGCACTATGCCTCCATCTATGATCCCTGGAGACACATGTTCCAGAGAAATTTGACAGTGTACTTCAAAAATATAAATGGGTCTGGCAGCTGATAAGCTATTGGCTTAGTTAAAACAATCATATTAGATTTTTTCAGTGTAGACAAGAGCTCACGATTTGATAATTGAGTCTCTGTATGTTGCATAAATATTACACCAAACTGAAGCAAATGGAAACCACCTTGAATTTCTATGCATTCAGTAGATACTAGAACATTTAATTTTTTTAAAAAATTAGCCTATTCAAATAGTATATGCATGTGTATATGTGTGTTGTATCAGTCATTTTATATTTTTTCCTTCTTAATATTCAAGAAGAAACTTACAGGAGCTTCTTTTATATTACAACAAAATACTAGAATAGATCACTTAAAATAATGAACTGTTATTTTGCTTTAAGATCTGGTGGCAATTTAGATTTTGCTGTTATCATTTTCACCTTCAATAAAATCTGAGAGTAATAGAAAGTTGTGAGACTGAAATCTAACAGTGTCCATATGAATTTTCCTCTGTTTTATTTTTATTTCTTCATATAAAAATGACTATCTCAAGTAAAATATGAACCAACATAATTTATATGCATGCCAGAGTAATGGAGACATCCAAAAATAGTATTTCTTATGGGTATATAAGCTTACTTACCTTCTGCTTGTGTCCTATCAGTATAGTCTAAAATCAAAGCCTGGTAGACAAAATTATTCCTGAATATCCTTAATTTTACCACATGAAACATTATTATCAACTGCTCTTTTTAATATTTTATTCTATTTTGAAATACCCGTTTCCCTTATATGCTTCCAACAAGTGGAAGAATCTGATATTGGTTAAGGAAAAAAAACTGCTAACCTCATTATATTAATTAACATTATTAAGTTACCTATATCTCATTAAACTAGTTACTAATTGTACCTGATTAAACTGGTTAACATTATTAAAGCACCTCTTTTATAACAAATTATATATAACAAAATATATAACAAATATAACAAAAAACTCTTTTCCTCATATATTTTATATCACACCTTCTTCCTATGTAAAGACATAGGAATTAGCCACTTTTCCTGATGACAAGCTCATTTTAAAAAGTTAGAAATCACTAAACTTTTGCAAGATCTCAAACTACGTGAAATTTTTGCAATCTCATTCATGAAATTTCATACAACTGAAATTTTGTACTTATGGTAGTAAAGTAGTCCACCTGCTTTGGCAGACTACAACCAGGCAGGACTGTGTTCTAAGTCACATTCACCATGAAACATAAACAGCAGCATTGTCCTTGAAGTATTTTTCAGTCTCACTTTCCTGTGTGATTACTGAGACTAAAAGTTGCAAGGGAAATGTGTGTGCTGCCAGTGACTGTTTGAAGAATTGGTTTCTTTTTGAAATTATTAAACAGAATAAAACAAGCAGACGCCTATTTCTTGGTAAGCTAGAAAAAAGTGGGATAGATAGCATCACTACCAGATGGGTTTGCAACTGGTTGACGAACCGTACTCAACAAGTAGTCCTTAATGGGTCTCAGTACTCTTCAATATCTTCAATATCTTCATAAACTACTTAGAAGGGAACTTACCAAATTTGCACATGATACTAAGCTGACAGGAATAGCTAACACCCTAGAAGATAGGTTCAAAATCCAGATGGATCTTGACAGACTTGAACACTGGACCGTATCTAACAGAATGAAATTCAATGTAGAGAAAAGTAAAGTCCTACACTTAGGCAAGAAAAACCAAAAGTGCGCATACAGACTGGGTGAAACCAGCCTTAATAGCAGCAACTGTGAGAGGGATCTTGGAGTCTTAGTGAACAACCAGCTAAATAGGAGCCAGCAGTGTGCAGCGGGAGCCAAAAAAGCCAATGCACTCTCCTAAGTTGCATTAACAGAGGGATACAATCAAGATCAAGTGAGGTATTAATACCACTCAATGCAGCCTTAGTAAGACCACACCTAGCATACTGCATCCAGTTTTAGTTACCACACTATAAAAAAGATGTTGAGACTCTAGAAAAAGTACAGAGAAGAGCAACCAGTATGATTAGGGGAATGGAGACTAAAACATATGAAGAATGATTACAGGATCTGGACATGGCTAGACTAGTGAAGAGAAGGACCAGGGGGTCATGATAGCAGAGTTCCAATATTTGAGGGGCTACTACATGGAGGAAGGGGTCAAGCTGTTTTCTAAAACACCTGAAGGCCAAACAAGGAATAATAAATGGAAACTGAACAAGGAGAGATTTAACTTGGAAATAAGGAGAAACTTTCTGACAGTGAGAACAATCAACCAATGGAACAGCTTGCCTTCAGAAGTTGTGGGAGCTTCATCATTTGAGACTTTCAAGAAGAGATTGGACTGTCGTTTGTCAGAAATGGTGTAGGATGTCCTGTTTGGGCAAGGGGTTGGATACTGTAAAATCTCCAGTCAGAGGTAGTATTTGCCGGTTCTCCGAACTACTCAAAATTTCAGCTACCGATTCTCCAGAACTGGTCAGAACCTGCTGAATACCACCTTTGTTACCATCATTTTCTTCCCTGGCCTATTTATCACTATTCTATTTATTGCAGTAGAACATATTGGTATCACCAGGCTAAACATAGAAGTTGACCATTCCAATGAAGAATATTTAACTTAGTGATAAAGAATATTGGAAACACAATTTATGATTATATTAAAAAGTCATTGTTGCTTGATTATCATATTTTGTTTTCAAAACAACACTCTTTAAAATACCATTTTACTGAGATAGTAATTTAACATATTTGTTTAACCTATTGCTAAACTGTTTATATAATATTTTGATTCTGCTTAATTTGATGTCTTCATATAAATTCTTAATATTTTCTAAACTTCCAAGTTACTGCAGTTTATAGTTATAACCTACATTTTTGATATTGCTATGCAATATGATTAGGGATATAAATAGGGTAAGAATAACCAGGAGACATAACAAAAAAACCTTATTAGCAGATTTTGCCCGACTGCTGTTTTCAGCCATGCTGCAACAGACCAAATATATTTTCAATGAGGTAATAAAAAAATTTCAGCCAATGATGAATTTCAGAAACTATGTGCTTAGCTCAACCTAACCTAACCCAGCTCAACCCATCCTAGCTGATTCTGCACAAGAAAGTACACTGGTAAACCAGAGCCCTAATAGCACAGTGGTTAAAATGAAGTATTGCAGGCAACTCTACCCACAGCCTGGAGTTCAGTCCTGACTAGCCTTTCATCATTCCAAAATCAGTAAAATAATGGCCTAGATTGTTGGATGCAGTATGCTGACATTGTAAACCACTCAGAGAGTGCTGTAAAGCATTATGGGGTAGTATATAAGTCTAAGTGCTACTGCTCTGGATAGGTAACTTTTTTATTTTACTAAACATCACTGAATGAAAGAGGAGAATCCAGTCATCTTAATGAAAATCATAGAAGGAAGATATGTGGTGCTATTTTGAGTAACTGCACCCAATACTGGACTCTCAGGTAACATCATCGGGGATGCTATTTAGTTATATTCATGTATATAATCATGTTATCTGGGAGTATTTAGGATTCTATCATTTGGTCCCTAGGAGTAAGTATATTGATCATTCCTAGGCAGTTATACTCAACAGAAGATAATTCACTAGCATTTATAGATAGGTATAATTCAAAACGAAAGATTACTACTACCGATATCAATTATACAACTGTGTTCAACTCAGATGAAATCTAGATTCACTTTTTGTGTTAGCGTTCTAAAATTGCGTTTGGCAATTTCATCCTGCTATTTTTTTAAAACTAGATAAAATTCCAGATTTTCTAAAAAAGCAGATTTTTATTAATGATACTCATTGCCCCCAAAATACATTTCTAACTGAACAGCTTTTAAGTCTAACAAAAAGTTTAGGATAGGACAGAATGGGATAGGAATAGAATCTGGAAAGGATCTTGGAGGTCTTTCCTGGCCCCTTCCACAAGCAGGAGAACCTATACCATTTCCGATAAGTGATTGTCTTCTTAAAAACCTCTTAAAAATTTATTAGAATTAAAATTATTCAGATACATCACACTAACTGAAATATAAATTCTATTTGTATAGTAGTAGGACAAACGTCTGTACACAACATTAACACAGAGGAGTCGTCATGTCAGTTTCCTAGAGTATTATAATCAGACTACATTTTTCAGACAAATCATTGTACACCCTTTATTATTATCGAAAGAGCAGCCTTCCTTTAGTCTTAAGGTTATCTCATAGTTTTTGTAAACAATATATATTTAATATACCTGTTCAGTTTGTATTTAAGCCTAATTCAGAAAAATGCTACCTTGACTCTAGGTTTTCCTTTCAATTTTTGATTAAACATACAAGCTATGTACCTCTGCCACAATTCAGTTTTGAATAACCTTCAATACTTATATGTTCAAGTACAATAGTGCCCTCCAGTGTCTGATAAGAAAATTTTTACATACTTATATTAAATTTTACAATTAACCACGCATATGTAATTTTTTCTGGACATAGAAAACCACATCAACAGAGTGATAGATAATCATTAAAATAATTGACCATTAAAACAATTCAATTCAAAACATGTACTTATTATATGGTATCTAGCGATTCTAAAACATGGAAACAATATTATAAACTGTAACATTCCTAATATTGCTTTAAAATTGAAAACAAAAGATGAAACTATTATTTTTCTATGAGAGATCAATATGAATAAAGTACACTAAGTTCTTAATGAAAATTGTTAACAAAGAATGAAATATAAGGGATAATAATAACAACAACAATAATAATCTGCTCGCATAATCTGCCGATACATCACGCAGTCCTAAACACTTGGGAAGTGTTCGACTAGTGATTTGTGATACGAAACCCAGCATGGTTATCTCGTTTGCTGTGTATATTGTAGTAATAATAATAATAATAATGATGAGGAGGAGGAGGAGGAGGAGGAGGAGGAGGAGGAGGAGGAGGAGGAGGAGGAGGAGGAGGAGAGAAGAAGAAGAAGAAGAAGAAGAAGAAGAAGAAGAAGAAGAAGAAGAAGAAGAAGAAGAAGAAGAAGAAGAAGAAGAAGAAGAAGAAGAAGAAGAGAAGAAGAAGAAGGGGATGCAGTGGCTCTGTGCCTAAGACACTGAGTTTGTCGATCAAAAAGGTTGACAGTTCAGTGGTTTGAATTCCTAGTACTACGTAACGGAGCGAGCTCCCGTTATTTGTCCCAACCTAGCAGTTCTAAAGCATGTAAAAATGCAACTAGAAAAATAGTACCACTTTGGTGGGAAGGTAACAGTGTTCCATGCGCCTTTGGCATTTAGTCATACCGGCCACTTGACCACGGAGATGTCTTTGGACAGTGCTGACTCTTTGGCTTCGTAATGGCGATGAGTACCACCCCCTAAAGCTGGAAACGACTAGCACGTATGTGCAAGGGGAACCTTTACCTTTATCTTTACCTTAAACCTTACAATGCTAGAAGTATAATATTAACAAATTATTTGTGCACATGTGAAATAATGTGTATATGCATTTTGGAAACGATCATTGATTTATAATATAATAGACATAATTCAAGCACACTTGAGGCGAGCACACACAAGAAGTTAGCATACTTAATTCTCTCTGAACTCACTGATTTTTAAAAACCACAGGTACAAAATAAAATTTTTAAACCAACAGAATTAGTTGTAGCCATTGCAGCATGAGAAACTGACTTTAGAAATACTGATACTCCTTTACGTTGCACATATTTGGAATTGATTGAAGAAGCACTGGTAATCTTTGGCTTATTGACAAACAAGCTTTTAAACCATCTGAGTTATTGCAAGAAAAATTTGGATTGCCTAAAACTGCAGACTAAGTAATATATTCAATTAAACCAAATTTTAATTTCCAATTTGATCCAGGCTGTTTACTTAATTTAATAATTTAAGAAGTTTAATAATTTAAACTTATCAGAATTGAGTGCATTGATTCAAATTGGCTGCTACTCAGGACTTCAGTAATAAATAAAAACACTTTGCCCCAGATGTCTAATTGATTCAGAGGCTTTCCAGTAAAGTTCTTGGGAGGTTCCCAGTCATTTTGCAGCCAATTCTGTTGAGTACCTTCTTGTTAGCCACTATCAGCAAGCACTTGACACAATTTACCTCAGCTAATCCAGATTGCTCTCTGATCACAAACACCTTCAGAAGAGATGAATGGAGCACCTGTAGAAGATAATAGGTGAAACTAAATAAATATGGGTAAGAGCTCAAGTCTACTTCATGATGAAAAGTGACGTGAACTAGGATTATTTCTCCTCACTTACTACATCATAGATTGTTGGCCAAACTGCATGTTTACAGTAACCAACTCCCTTTTGGAAAGAGGGGAAATGCCATTTTATCTTCTTTGACTATGATAGTAGCTGATTCAATCTTGTAAGGTGACCTAAGTGCTAGAGCCCACTATAACTACATAGCCAAAAAGGCGATAAGAGTTGTTAACCTAATCTTACGTAGCTTTTTCTCTGGCAATATCACACTGCTAACTAGAGCATACAAAACATTTGCCAGACCAATACTCGAATACAGCTCATCAGTCTGGAACCCACATTACGTATCTGATATTAGCACAGTTGAGAAAGTCCAGAAATATTTCACAAGAAGAGTTCTCCACTCCTCTACTCGTTGTAGAATACCTTATGCCACCAGACTTGAAATTCTAGACCTAGAAAACCTTGAATTACGCCGTCTTTGGTCTGATCTAAGTATGGTATATAAAATCATACATTGCAATACGACTTCAGCAAGAGTGGTCAATGTCTGGAGTACTCTACCTGACTGTGGTTTCTTCCCCAAACCCCAAAAACTTTAATCTTAGACTGTCTACTATTGACCTTTCCCCAAGGTCTGTAGGGGTGTGCATAAGTCCCTGTCCTATTGTTTCTTTTATTTTTCTTATATGTACCCATTTCATGTATTCATAAATATGTATACTTATACCTATTACCTTGTAAGCGATTGACAAATCAAATAAATTCTCAATTCTAAAGGTTGGCATGCCCCGAGTTCCTTTGATTAAACCATGGCATGTATCAGGGTCCCAAAAACCTACTTTACCTGCCTTCTGCAATGAGATTCCCTGAGTTCCATATGCCTCCAGCCGTTGTTTAAAATTGTTGTAAAGACTTAGCTCTTTATGTTGCTTTATTCCATTTCATGCTTAGCTTCTTTGATTAGTTTTATTAGTTATTAGTTTCATTGTAATGTTTCCTGTCTCAAAGTCATTGAAAGTCAAATGGTATATAAATGTAATATTTTATTACTATTACATGGATTCAAGGCAGCACATTTCAAAAAATTTAGCAAAGCACAAAGCTGTTTCCATGGACAGAAACCTTCAGAAAAAGGAGTACAAGAGAGCATTTCTCAAAAATATTACACTGGAAATCAAATTTTAATGAGAAGACGAGAATGAAAAACAACGGCCATTTTTCACAGGAAGGATTCTTTAATGTCCAAAACGGAGCTCCTCTCCGTTTGTGGGGAGCTCCGCCAAGCGTTGGCTACTTCCAGCTGAGCCTGCCTCCCCCCTCAGCCCCCATGTATGGTAGGGGTACTGAGGGGTCTGGGGATGTCAGGGGCGACGGACGAGCCGCCAGGCGGGCGCCCGGGCTGCCCGGGTGGTTCCCTTGGGCAGCAGTGGCGGTCTTGTGGCGGCTGTGGCTGCCGCGGTTGTTGCGATGGCGGCTGCCAGAATTACTGGGACTGCCTCATGGTCGGGGGCTCTTCAGAGGTCCCCTGCCTTGGTGCCGGCTGCCTCGGAAATGGTCCTGTTGCGGCCGCTGCGGCCACCGCAGATGGTGACGGCGAGTGGTGTCGCGGCAGCTGCGGGAGGGGGCGGAGGCCTCGTTGCGGTTGTTTTGCAGCTGGAGGCCCCGCTGAGAACCCGGACCCCATCTCATCTGGCTCTACCGTGGCCAGGGGCGGCGCCATGGCGGCCAGTGGTGGCGGGCGGTGCCGCGGTGGCCGAGGGAGGCGGAGGCAGCGCCTACGCCAGCGGGTTTGCTGTGCCCTCCGCGATTGCCACGACCACCTTGTGGACAAGGGCCTTGTGGACAAACGTCTGGTTACGGCCCATCGCTCCTTCTGGGACTGCTCTGTGGATGATCGTGACCTCGGCGATCTGGGTATGGACTGCCATTTTTTAACCATCGCAGCCGCGGCAGAGGGTATTGTGACGGCCGCAGGTGGTGGGCGTTGTTGCGGCGGCCGCGGGTAGTGGCAGCGTTGCTGCCGTTGCGGCTGCCACGGGCGCCCCGCAGTGGGTCACCCTGTGGCTGATAGTTCTGCTGCAGCCTCGTGCTTTGCTTCCAACTGCCCTGCTTCCATCTGCTGCTCCAAGGACTTGGACAATCTTGTTCCGGTCTCCGCGGCTGTTATAGGTGGTGGTCGTCTTGTCGTGGAGGGTGTCGGCCCCTCTGGCATGGCGGCCCCACCAGCAGCCGTGGAGACAGCATCTGCGCTGACTGGGAGACTTTTGTGGCCTTGGAGGTGACGTGGACGGCGGAGCGGACGATGGCACCAAGGGTGCCAATGGCAGTGGCAACAGTGGTGCTGGCCTGCCCAAATGACGCTGTTGGTCTTGACGAAGATGGCCCCCGGGATGGAGACGGAGGCCCCGATGATGTCGCCGATGGTGGCTGTGCGACCCCGATGACGGCGGAGTCGGTGGGTGTCTGGTCCGGGGTTGGCTCGCAGCATGAAGACGGTGGTCCTTGACCCAGCGGTGACAGTGGCTAAAAGACCAATTAGCTATTCTTCGGCGGTCCCCCACTCCCTGAAGTGGCCCTCTGGTCTATTCACAGCCTACCTCAAGGATGGTTCCTGGGATCCGGAGAGGTGGCATGCCCATCAGAAAAGGAGTTGTAGGGGGTTTTTTAAACTTTTTCAATTTTTATTTAGAGTTTTGTCGGGGTTGGGGAGGGTGACTAGGAGGGGGTTGGGGGATGGGGAGTTATTGGGGTTAGGGAAAATACCGGGACCGGGTTTGGGGGATAACCCGGGGGGGTTTGGAATCCGCCAGGCTGGCGTGCACGTCTGGAAGGGCCGAGAGGGTCGTGAGTTGTGGGGGGGGCATAGTTTGGACAGTAGGGGGTGGGTTCCATCGGCACCATAAGTGGGAGGGGCAGATATGACGGGGGTAGAGGGCCGTATCAGGTTAGGGGATCGTGTACCCGTTGTCTCCAAGCGGTAGCGCACTCCGACCCCCCTGACCCATCTGGCAGGCCTGGTTGTGCAGAGTCTCAGGCCCTGAGTACCCAGTTGATGTTGTGAAATGCCAGGTCCGTTGTTAATAAGGCCCCCCTGATTCACGACCTTATTCAGGAGGAGGGCGTGGACCTGGCTGGTGTCACCGAAACCTGGTTGGGCCCAGAGGGTAGTGTTCCTCTGGTGGAGATGTGCCCACCAGGTTTCCAAGCATTTCATCGACCAAGGTCTCAGGGAAGGGGTGGTGGGGTGGCGGCCATTATTAGAGAAATTCTTTGTCCTAGGGAGGCCACTGTACCTCAGACGACTGGTTGTGAGTCGCTCTTTGTGAAGTGGGGCAGGGGGGTTCAGATGGGCATTTTGATAACGTACCTGGCTCCCTGCCACGTATCATTGGCCCTGCCCGGGCTCCTCGAGGTGATAGTCGGGCTGGTGGTTGAGATCCCTAGGCTTTTAGTCATGGGTGATTTCAACCTGCCTTCGCTTGGGGAAACCTCTGGGGTGGCTCGGGAGTTCCTGGCTTCCATGACAGTCATGGATCTGACCCAATTAGTTTGTGGCCCCACTCACACGGGGGGACACACACTGGATCTGATTTTCGCCTCTGGTCAGTGGTTGAATGATCGTTCTGGGGATCTAGTTATAAAGCCCTTGTCATGGTCCGATCATTCTCTTCTTAGACTTGACTTCTGTGCTGCCACCCCCCATCGCAGGGAGGCGGAACCGAGGAGATGGTTCCGCCTCAGGTGCCTGATGGATCCTGAACGGTTCCAGATGGAGCTTGGGCCATTGCTTGAAACTCTGGCTCATAACTCGGCCGAAGACTTGGTGGCCACCTGGAATAGGTTGGCCTGAGGCTCTGGACCGAGTTGTGCCTTTGCGACCTCTGACTCAGCACAGATCCCATTTAGCTCCGTGGTTCACGGAGGAGCTGAGGGAGATGAAGTGCCGGAAAAGACATCTGGAGTGCATCTGGAGGACCAGTTGTGCCGAGTCTGACCGGACACAGGTGAGGTCCTATATTAGGACCTACCTAGCGGCAATAGAGGCGGCAAAACGTTCGCATTTCTCCGCCCTTATTGCATCGGCAGAAAATTGGCCTGCCACTCTGTTTAGAGTAACCCGCTCTCTGCTGGAGCCGAGAGCGCGGGAGGACCTCTTGCAGGGTAGGGCAGAAGAGTTTTCCTGATTCCTGCACGATAAAATCGCTCAGATTCGGGATGGGCTGGACTCCAGTTGGGTGGTCCCGGGGGATGTGTCCGGGGCAGGTCTTGAGACGGTTATCTGGGAGGAGTTCGAACCTGTGACTGTCGAGGGATGCGGACAGATTGCTGGGGAGGCTGAATGCCACCACGTTTACTGGACCCATGCCTTTCCTGGTTGGTTTCTACCTCCAGGGAGGTGACACAAGGCTGGCTCCAGGGGATTGTCAACGCTTCGTTGACGGAGGGGGCTCTTCCTACCACCTTGAAAACGGCGATGGTGCGACCCCTCA
The DNA here is from genome assembly GCA_023653725.1 of Bungarus multicinctus. NCBI lineage: Eukaryota > Metazoa > Chordata > Lepidosauria > Squamata > Elapidae > Bungarus > Bungarus multicinctus. The sequence continues at coordinate 73,597,079 of CM042849.1, forward strand.
AGAAGCCTTCCCTGGATACGGCTCTTTTAAATAACTATTGTCCTGTCTCCAACCTCCCCTTTATGGCGAAGCTTGTTGAGAGTGTGGTGGCGCGTCAGCTCCCTCAGTACCTGGAGGAAGCAATCTACCTAGATCCATTCCAATCGGGCTTCAGGCATTGGTCGCGTTGGTTGATGATCTCTGGAGGGCCCATGACAGAGGTTATTCCTCTGTCCTGGTCCTATTAGATCTATCAGCGGCTTTTGATACTATCGACCATAGTATCTTATTGCAGCAGTTGGAAGGGTTGGGAATTGGAGGCACTGTTTTGCGGTGGTTCTCCTCCTTCCTCTCGGACCGCTCGCAATTTGTGTTGACGGGGGGAGAGGTCCACCCCTAGGCCCCTCATTTGTGGGGTGCCTCAGGGGTCGGTCCTCTCCCCTCTTCTGTTCAACATTTATGTGAAGCCGCTGGGAGAGATCATCTGTGGTTTTGGGGTGAAATGTCATCTCTATGCTGATGACACTCAGCTTTACATCTCCACCCCAAACCACCCCAACGATGCTGTGGAGGTCATGTCCCGCTGCCTGGAGGCTGTGCGGATTTGGATGGGCGCAAACAGGCTTCAGCTCAACCCTTCCAAGACTGAGTGGCTGTGGTTTCTGGCAGCCCGATATAGTCAGATGACTCCGTCGCTGGCAATTGGGGATGAGATCTTGTCCCCCACAGAAAAAGCTCGCAATCTTGGTATCCTCCTGGATGTACATATCACGGCCGTTTCCCGGGGGGCTTTTTATCAGCTTTGCCTGATATGCCAGATGCGGCCCTTTTTTGATTGGGACGCCTTATGCACGGTCACCCACGCCCTGGTCACCTCCCGCCTGGACTACTGTAACGCCCTCTACATGGGACTCCCTGCGGGGAACACCCGGAGGCTCCAACTGGTGCAAAATGTGGCCGCGCGGGTGGTTATGGGGGCATCAAGATATTCCCATGTGACGCCTCTCCTGCGCGAGCTGTATTGGTTACCGGTAGCCTTCCGGGTTCGCTTTAAAGTATTGGTTTTGGCCTTTAAAGCACTCTATAGCATCAGACCAGGATATTTACAAGACCGCATTCTGCCAGTAGTCTCCCACCGACCGGTGCGCTCCCAGAGAGGGTCTCTTTCGGGTCCCGACGACATCTATGTGCCACCTGGTGACCCCAAGGAATAGGGCCTTCTCTGTGGGGGCACCCACCCTTTGGAATGGGCTGCCTCTGGGGCTACGGACAACCACTGACCTGAGGGCGTTCAGACGTGATCTAAAAACCTGACTCTTTGAGCAGGCCGGCCTGAGCTGACTTCAAATGGGATTTTAAATAAGGGGTTTTAGAATTGATTGGTTGGGGTATGAAAATTTTAGCTTATTTTTAATCGGGGGTTTTAAATTTTTTAAATGGCAGCCTATAATTTAATTCTCTTTTAATTGTATTTGTAATTTATATATATTTTAGTTGGCTGTTCACCGCTCTGAGTCCTTCGGGAGAAGGGCGGTATATAAAACTATTAAATAAATAAATAAATAAATAAATGTCTTAATCCTGGGGGCAGGGAGCTGCTCTTTGTCTTTAAAAACCTGTTTCTCCTCTTCCCATCTCCTTCTTAATATTTCTCAAAATATTTCATTCTTCTAGGAGGGGTGGGTGCTAACTTTCTTCAACACAAAATAATCTTAGGTTTATATACTAAAAACAATATAATGGTTAATTGTAGGAGGGGAAAAAAGGAAAACGGTTGCTTGGAGGTGATAGGATCGTGACACAGGCTGTGGAGAGACTAAAGCTTCTCGACTTATTTATTTATTTATTATTTATTAATTAATTAGACTTATATACCGCCCCCTCTCCCAAAGGGACTCGGGGCAGTGAACAGCCAAAATAAAAATACATATACAAAACACATGTATAACATGACAATATTAAAAATTAAAAGAATTAGATATAGCGTGGCTCTAATTAAAATATAAACAAAAGTTAAAAGAAATTAAAAACCAGGTTAAAATTTAAAAAACCCCTAGGCCAGTCCGGCTTGCCGAAATAGGTGAGTTTTAAGTAACCGACGGAAGGCCATGAGATCAGGGACGGCCCTTACCTCCGGGGGTAATTCATTCCAGAGAGGAGGTGCTCCCAATGAGAAGGCCCACATCCTCGGGGTCGCCAGCCGTCCAGCCGGCGGCACCCCAAGGAGACTGACTCTATGGGAGCGTACCGGTCGGTGGGAGGCCGATGATGGCAGGAGGCGGTTTCGCAAGTATCCTGGTCCCAAGCCATGGAGCGCTTTAAAGATAGTAACCAAGACTTTGAAGCGCACCCGGAGGGCCACCGGGAGCCAATGCAGCGTGCGCAGAAGTGGCATAACATGGGAGCCCCAAAGAGCTCCCATTACCACCCTCGCGGCTGCATTCTGCACCAACTGGAGCCTCCGGATGCTCTTCAAAGGCAGCCCCATGTAGAGAGCATTGGCATAATCTAGGCGGGAGGTCACCAGGGCGGAAGTGACTGTGCGAAGCGCATCCCGATCCAGAAAAGGCCGCAACTGGTAGATCCGACGGACCTGACCAAAAGCCCCCCTGGCGACAGCTGCCACATGGTCTTCCAGTGACAGTCGCACATCCAGGAGGACACCCAGATTGCGGGCCCTCTCTGTGGGGGCAAGAATTTCCCCCCCCCACAGCCAGCTGGCTGTATTGGGGTGCCGGGAAGCACAGCCACTCAGTCTTAGATGGGTTGAACTGAAGCCTGTTTCGTCCCATCCAGCACCGCACGGCCTCCAGGCACCGGGTCATCACTTCGACGGCTTCATCGGGATGGCCCAGGGTAGAAATGTACAGCTGAGTATCATCAGCGTACTGATGAAACTCTACCCCAAAGCCACGGATGATCTCACCTAGCGGCTTCATATAAATGTTGAACAGAAGGGGCGAGAGCACCAACCCCTGAGGCACCCCGCAAACCAGGGGCCTCGGGGCCGACCTCTGCCCCCCTGCCAACACAAATTGCGAGTGGTCAGAGAGGAAGGAGGAGAACCACCGCATAATGGTGCCTCCCACTCCCAACCCCTCCAGCCGCCGCAATAAGATACTGTGGTCAACAGTATCGAAAGCCGCCGAGAGATCTAAGAGGACCAGGACAGAGGAATAACCTCTGTCACGGGCCCTCCAGAGATCATCCACCAATGCGACCAATGCCGTCTCTGTGCTGTGCCTGAAGCCCGATTGGCGTGGATCCAAATAGACAGCTTCATCCAGGTGCTGGGGAAACTGTTGTGCCACCACACTCTCAACAACCTTCGCCATAAAACGAAAGTTGGAGACGGGACGATAATTAGATAACAGAGTTGGGTCCAGGGACGGTTTCTTGAGGAGGGGTCTCACCACCGCCTCTTTCAAGGCGGGGGGTAGATATCCCTCACTCAAGGAAGCGTTAATAATACCCTGAAACCAACCTCGTGTCACCTCCCGGGTGGCCAACACCAGCCAGGAGGGACACGGGTCCAACAAACATGTGGTCGCATTCAGTCCCCGCAGCAACCTGTCCACGTCTTCGGGGGTCACAGGATCAAACTCCTCCCAAATGACTGTTTCAAGTTCTGTCCCCGATCCCCCACTCAGAGCCACCCATTCAGAGTCCAACCCATCCCGGATCCGAGCGATTTTATCCACCAGAAACTTTGAAAAATCCTCAGCCTGCCCCTGCAAGGGGTCCTCCCGCGCTCCCCCTTCCAAGAGGGAGTGGGTCACTCTAAACAGGGCAGCCGGGTGGCTTCCTGCGGACGCAATAAGGGTGGAAAAGTAAAATCGCTTTGCCACCCTTATCGCCACTAAATAGGTCTTGATATAAGACCGTAAAAGTGTTTGGTCGGGTCTGGAGCGAGTGGTCCTCCAAATACTCTCCAAGCGTCTTTTCCAGCGCTTCATCTCCCTCAGCTCCTCAGAAAACCAGGGGGCTGAGTGAGAGCGGCACCAGGTCAGAGGCCGCAAGGGCACGATCCGGTCCAGGGCCCCAGCCGCCACCCTTTCCCAGGTGGCGACCAGGTCCCCCACCGAGTCGTGAGTTCGAATGTCGGGATATGGCCCAAGCTCCCTCAGGAACCTATCTGGATCCATCAAGCGCCTGGGGCGATACCAACGTATTTGGTCCGCCTCCCTGCGATGGGGAGCAGCGGCTTGGAAGTCCAGCCTAAGGAGTGAATGATCTGACCATGACAAGGGTTCAACAAAAACGTCCCCAACACCCAGATCATCCTGCCACTGTCCAGAGACAAAAACCAGATCCAGGATGTGACCCCCAGTATGCATGGGTTCCTTAATTGGGTCAGGCCCAAGGCTGTCATGGAAGCCAAGAACTCCTGAGCAATCCCCGAGGCCCCACCGGCCGAAGGCAGGTTGAGATCCCCCATGACCATCAGCTATGACCTCGAGCTCAGGCTATGACCTCGAGCTCAGGCAGGGCCAATGTCACATAGCAGGGAGCCAGGTATGTGATCAATAAGCCCATCTGAACCCCGGAACCACACTTAACGAAAAGGGACTCACATCCGGTCGTCTGAGGAACAGTGGATTCCCTAGGATCCAGATCCTCCCGAATAATTACCGCAACCCCCCCCCCCCCCTCCCCTGGACCCTCGGCCGATGAAAAACCTGAAACCCGGCTGGGCAATTTCTACTAGAGGGACACCCCCCTCCTGTCCCAGCCAGGTCTCGGTAATGCCAGCCATGTCTGCACCCCCCTCCGTGACAAGATCATGAACAAGGGGGGCTTTATTCACTACGGACCTGGCATTGCATAGCAGCAGCCGAAGGCCCGGGGCCCGATCATTCAAACAATTCAGGGGGCGAGGCGTGACCTGGGGGCCGGAGCACACCACCGCTTGTAAACAGCGGGGGTGGGCTCCCATAACCTGATAAGACCCCCTGTCAGCACCATACCTGCCTCTCCCACCGATCGTAAGGATAGCCCTTTCATCCCCCTCCCCAGAAGAAGCCCCCATCTTCGAATCGACCGTCCCAGGTCCCAAGGCCTCCCGGTCGCAGGCATGCCCCGGTCCGGCCTTATTCCCAGACGGGTTGTCCCCCAAACCCAGTCCGGTCCCCCTCCCTAACCCCAATAATAAATTCCCTTTCCCTAATCCCATTAAAAATTTTGTCAAGAATTTAAATAATTTAAAAGAACCCTTAAAATCCATATAATTAAAACCCCCAACTGTGCCGTGTCTCCTCTCTGGTACCCAAGAACCATCCTCGAGATATGATAGGGAAAGGTCTGAGGGCCAGACCTGAGAAAGGGGGACATTCCTCAGGGCCCACAGTTCGGCTGCCGAATAAGTAAACTTCATCCTTTCATCATCTCCGGGCAGTAAGGCCTGATAACAAAGAATATGTTGTCCTGCAAAAGAAGAGATCCTCTACCCCTATGACCCCCTCTCATGGTCACTGGGGAGTCTCGATGATAATAGGCCCACCATCCTCTCACAATGGTGAGGGACCAAATCACACGGACCTCAAGGTGTAGGTTAAAGTTCAACCCCCTGTCCTCTCACAACAGTGGGGAGAAAGATGATATACAACCGCCATCGTCCTCTCACCACGATGACGGTCTAAAAGACTTAATGGGAACAATTTACACAAGGAACTAAGGAGAATATGGATAAGGAGCATGTGACTACTAAGAAAGTCTCCACGCTCAGAATCACAAGCTAAATGCTAACCAACTGCGTGTTGCAGTAGCAAAACACCACATAAGATATAAATCATTTTGTCTCAGCTGTAGGAAGCAGGAAAGAATAGGCCACTTCCAAAATACTTTGCTGAGGAAACTGCAGGGACTAGTCCAGATACTACCAGGAGTCCACACTGACTAGAACAGTGATCGCCAACCAGTGGGCCAGGGACCACTGGTGATCTGTGAGAAAATTTTGCCGGTCCAGAGAGAAATGTCACCGCCAAAGCAATTAATCCAGGCTGCGTGGGAATACAAGGCTGCGCCGCCCGCGGGAACATAAGGCTTGCATCACTTGCATTGCAAACAACACAAAGTAGTGAGGGGAGGGGGGAAAGGGTGAAGGATGGGAACTTGCCCTGCTCGTCCCACATTCCTGGCCTGGCCACTGCTAGCTTCTCTCTTCTGCTTTTGGCTGCATGCAAGAAAAGCAGCCAAAGTCTTTCTTCCTCTCCCCCAAACTCCGCCAGAAATGAGTCTTGGGGACCCTGCAAGGCATCCTGCGCCAGCACGGATGCCTCACAAAGACTCGTTTCTGGCGGAATTTGGGGGATAAAAAGAAAGACTTCTGCTGCTTCTGATGCTTTCCTTGCATGAAGCCAAGTCTCTCTCTCTTTCCCCTCTGAGAACGGAGTTGGAGACAGTATCCTGCGATCCCAAATAAAGAATGATTGATTGATAGGAAAACAGGGTGGGGAATTTTCCTGCAGACTTTTTTGGGGGAATTTTCCCAGGGTCTCTGGTCCACGGGATTTAAAACTATGAGTTTGGTGGTCCCTGAGGTCCAAAAGGTTGGCGACCCCTGGACTAGAAGGCATTAAACACACTTTTAAAAGGAAAGATTATCAATCTGCGGTAAAGGTTTAATGCTTTGTTTATATTTGTGTATGGGTGTACCCTAGGATGCATTTGTCCCTTGTCTCTGTTCGTTATCTCTTGGCATATTTGTACTCTTTGCAAATATTCAAGCCACAAAAGCGATTTTTGATGATCCAAGCTCTATAAAGGACCTTGGAATACTCATCTCTAATGATCTAAGTGCTAGAGCCCACTGTAACTACATAGCCAAAAAGGCATTAAGAGTTGTTAACCTAATCCTACGTATTTTTTTCTCTGGTAATATCAACACTACTAACTAGAGCATACTAAAACATTTGCTAGAGCAATACTCGAATACAGCTCATCAGTCTGGAACCCACACTATGTATCTGATATTATTACAGTTGAGAAAGTCCAGAAATATTTTACAAGAAGAGTTCTTCACTCCTCTACTGGTTGCAGAATACCTTACGCCACCAGACTTGAAACTCTAGACCTAGGAAACCTTGAATTATGTTGCCTTTGGTCTGATCTAAGTATGGTATATAAAATCATATATTGCAATGTCGCGTCAATGAATACTTCAGTTTCAACCATAACAACACAAGAGCAAACAATAGATACAAACTCAAGGTTAACCGCACCAAACTTGATTGCAGGAAATACGACTTCAGCAACAGAGTGGTCAATGTCTGGAATACTTTACCTGACTCTGTGGTTTCTTCCTCAAACCCCAAAAACTTTTAACCTTAGACTGTCTACTATTGACCTCACCCCTTTCCTAAGAGGTCTGTAGGAGGCGTGCATAAGCGCATCAACGTGCCTACTGTCCCTGTCCTATTGTTTCTCTTATTTTTCTTATATGTACTCATTTCATGCATTCATAACTATGTATATACTTATACCTATTATCCTGTAAGCAATTGACAAACCAAATAAAATAAAAATAAATAAATTACAAAGGGGGGGTGTAACCAGGCAAACCGGACAAGGCCTCCCCGACCTTCGCCCTAGGCTAGGCGGGAGGAGGCGGCGCCAGCAAAGCGAAAGAGAAATCCGGCGCGCCCTCATGATCCTGTGGCCGTGCGCCCTTTTCCTCCCGTTCCCCTTCCTTGGGGATGCCTCCCGCTCCGAGTTGCCGTTGGCAAACCTCTCCCTCCCCTTTCGCAGCTCCAGGGGCAGCGACTGGAAGGAAGGAAGCGCCTGGCGGGTAAGGCACCAAAAGGACGCAACGCCGCTTTTCCCTCCCCGTCGCGGGGAAACCTCATCCGCCACCCCCTTGTTCGTGGCGCAGGCGCCGCTTTTCGGCTTCCTCTTCTTGGTTGTTTTTTTTCGGTTGGTGCTGCCTAAATACTCCGCCCTTAGCCTTTCGCCAGCTTGCCAGGGTTGCTCTTTAAAGCTCCTCTTCCTTTTGCCCGCTTCGCTTAGTGGAGGGGGTTGGAAGATCTTTTTAATTTTATTTTTAATAAAGAGGACTGCAAAACCAGGGACCCCGTTTCCAAAGAGTTTCGCCGTTTCATAACGGGGATTAGGGAGGAAGGACGGTGGTTATATTAAAATGAGAATTAATGCGAGAAAGCTAATCGTTTTTCCCTACATGGTGCTTAAATAGAAGTCTATATTTTTATTTATTTATTTTGATTTGTCAATCACTTACAAGTTAATAGGTATAAGTATCTACATAGTTATGAATGCATGAAAATGGGTACATTACGGTATGAAATGGTATGAAATTATTATTGTGATGAAATTATGGCATGAAATGGGTCCATTATGGTATGAAATGGTATGAAATTATGATATGAAATGGTATGAAATTATTGTGATGAAATTATGGTATGAAATGGGTACCTAGTTATGAATACATGATAATGGGTCCATTATGGTATGAAATGGTATGAAATTATTATTGTGGTATGAAATTATGGTATGAAATGGGTACATTATGGTATGAAATGGTATGAAATTATTGTGATGAAATTATGGTATGAAATGGGTACATAGTTATGAATACATGATAATGGGTACATTATGGTATGAAATGGTATGAAATTATTATTGTGGTATGAAATTACGGTATGAAATGGGTATATTATGGTATGAAATGGTATGAAATTATTGTATGAAATTATGGTATGAAATGGGTATGTTATGGTATGAAATGGTATGAAATTATTATTGTGGTATGAAATGGGTACGTTATGATATGAAATGGTATGAAATTATTATTGTGGTATGAAGTGAGTACATTATGGTATGAAATGGTATGAAGTTATTATTGTGGTATGAAATTATGGTACGAAATGGGTATATTAATTAGAAGCTCACAACAAAACCTCCTGCATAGTTTTTCCAATTTTTCATTTTTTTAAAATCAATATTTTTTTTTAAAAAAAGGAAAGATTGGAAAAACTATGCAGGAGAGTAGTAAGTAAGTAGTAAGGTTTTATTTTATTTTTCTTATATGTATCCATTTCATGTATTGCTAACTATGTTTGTACTTACCTGTTATCTTATAATCACTTGACAAATAAATAAATAAAATAAAGAAAGTAGCCTGTTTTGAAATACATAGTATATTCTCAAAAGAGGGCGCAGAGTGAAAAATCAACCATTTTCATTAGTGCTGAAATCCTTGTTCGTTTCAGAATGTCTACAGTTGGCAGAAACCAAAGGGGTGTTTAGTGGCTTTAGTGTAGCTATTTGAAAATTGTTTGGCTATAATTATATAATGATCTATTTATTTTCCCAGGAAAGTATTAAGAGAATTAAGCATTGGAATTCATTATCATTCGGGGACAATATTACTGCTTTGTACGGAATAAATCAGTTTTCTCATTTATCTCCTGAAGAATTTAAAGGTATATAACATATTACCAAGTGTACCTTTTGCCAGTGGTACCACTTTATCCTGGATGAAAGTATTCTGAGGATTTGATATTATCCTTAAGAAGTTTCAAAAAGACAGAGTGCATTGAGCGCTATTCCATATATGTTGCATCACTAAAATGATCTGATTAGTATTAAATTAAAATGTATAAGTGTTTGCTTTCAAAGCAAGATATCTGTGCTGATTGTAGTTGTTATAAAGTGAAAATAAATACATTGTTTTTATATTAAAGCTATTTACCTACAAAGTAGATCTTCTAAAGTTCCCAAATATGTTCCTGAAGTTGCATTACAAGGAACAGAGTCACCCTTGCCAGCAAAGTTTGATTGGAGGGACAAGAATGTTGTTACAGAAGTGAAAAATCAAAGAGAGGTAAACTGTCTATTTCTTGTTTATTTAATCTCAGTGTTATAGTTTTGGACATATTTTAATTCTATGGCAGCCTTACACTGTAATTAGAGGAGCTATAATAAATAAGGAAAGATATTTCTGCATTCTTGTGTAGAAAGTTAGTACCCGCCACTCTCCTAGAAGAATATTTTGAGGAATATTGAAAAGGCAGAATATTACATTTCCCTGGATGAAAATTGAGAAACATGTTTTAGAGGGAGAAAACAGCCCCCACCTTTCTTAATAGCCCACACTAGATGTCAGCCCTTAAAAGATAAAGAGATAGATAGCTCTATTCATAAGAACACAAGGCCTTTCATTGCATCACCCTGAGAAACTTCAACCAAACTTAGCTGGACAAACACCTAGGATTTGTACTTCACCTCTAAAGCCAGCTATGATCCCTACATAACCCTTACATGGCCCCATGGGAGTTTGACAGCAACCAATAGAATACATATTCCTGCACAGGAACAGGAAGCTCAAGTGCAAAGCTCAAAGAGAAGGTATTAATCCCCTCTCTCAACTCCACATGATCAGCTGCACCAGAACTACAAACGTCGTTCTGTTCACCAATAAACAGACAAACCCTCTTTGCAATCAGCCTTCAGCCTCCATTTTGTCTCTAGTGCTTTTTCCCATCTTGGAACTGAACCAGTTGGATTTTACTTTTCATGTTAGTGTTGTAATGCATTATGTCTTAGATATGCATGATACAACTTTTACTTAATTTATATTTATTACTTGGGAGCTAAGGGCAGTGTATAGAGTTTTTTTCTCTCATTCTCATTTCATCTTTACCACAAACCTGTAACATAAGATAGATGAGTGATCATGATTGGCTCAAAGTGACTTGAGTAAACTCTATGCCTAACTACAGAGTAGGTTCTTTTTTCATTATTATTATATTGCAACAATCTAAAAATGCTTAGAAAAACTTCTGCACTTAAAAAACAACAACCAATATCTGTCCACTTCTCTGAAAGGAATCAAAAGGAATTTTCTTGAAAATAGATTGAATATTATATGTAATCAGAAAAACATTATACATTAAAAATCATAAATAGTGCAGTGGGATAGCAGGATATGCCTAGTAAACATGCTTTATTAAACACTTATTCAAAGAATAATATCCATGGGATTTTTTTCTTTTCTTTTCAGTGTGGTGGCTGCTGGGCTTTCAGTATTGTTAGTGGAATAGAATCTGCTTATGCAATTAAAGGAAATACTCTGGAAGAACTCAGTGTACAGCAAGTCATTGACTGTTCATATAATAATTATGGTTGCAATGGTGGTTCACCTATTAGTGCGCTGAGTTGGCTAAATGAGGTATTTATTTAAAATCTCTATTGATAAGTGAACAGTGTTTGTGGAGAGAAGACAAATCTTAGAATTATTTTTAAAAATAGCTTTAGTTGAACTCAATGTTATACTAATGCAAAAATTACCTTTCACTGCTACATTGATTTTTCAAGCTAGTGAATTGGCTTGAAATGGCTATATTGACCATGTGCCTCAGGCACTACATAAGTTCTTCAAATATTTTCCACAAAACCCTCTAGAAATAGGAATTGAGAACAGTTCTAGATTCCTGGTCTCTTTCTCTTCATAGTATGCAATATAAGAAAAAAGGAATTTCATGCTACTTTGACTGCAATATTATCTTGACCCTCTTGCATAGAACCTATCAAAGATAACTTTGAAAAGCATAAATATATTGATATTTAATTATGAATCATTGATTTTTTTCTCCTGAAGACACATGTGAAACTGGTGAGAGATTCAAAGTATCTGTTTAAAGCTCATACAGGATTGTGCCATTATTTCAGACGTTCTGATTTTGGAATCTCAATATCAGATTATGTTGCATATGACCTAAGGTAATAATTAATATGTTTATGGGTTTTTTTTGACTGGCTTAAGGTAGAGGTAGTATTGGCCTTCCATATGTTAACAGTTTCATCTGATTTGTTGGAGTCATGTTCAAAAATTGGTTCTATAGCAGTAGAGAATTGGTATATTGAACAACATAAATACAGGTAGTCCTCGCTTAATGATCAGTTGCTTAACAAGCAGTTGAAGTTATGACAGACTTCAGAAAAGCAGTTATGACCTGTCTTTGAAGTTATGACCACCCCGCTGCAGTCACATCACAACGGCGTTTGGTAGCCTGCTCATATTTATGATTAATTCGCAATTTCTCACAGTTACGTGATCATGATTTGCAACCTCTTTGCCGTTTTAGAAAATGGCAAAAAAACCCCACTCATGAATATGTTGGATCCACTTTGGATGTTGAGAGGGGCAGCTTATACATTTAAAAAATAAATTCAATAACTTTGTGGTTTGTTTAATGACTATAGTGATTCACTCTATGACTGTTGTAAAAATGGTCATAAAATCAAGTCAGGTAATATGAACTGCTTAGCCTACAGCAACAACTTACAGCTGAAATTCTGCGCTCAATTGTGATCATAAGACAAGGACTACATCTGTGTGTGTGTGTGTGTGTGTGTGTGTGTGTGTGTAAAGTATGTGTGTGTATGTTAAGTAAAAACATAAGAAATATTCTTGAAATGATAGAAAGTTACTTCATAGTTCTCAATAAATTTAGTAGTAGTTTGGATTCTGTCCCTCTCTTCCCTTTTAGAATTTTAAATGAATTTCTTGAGTCTCCAGATACAATAAATTTATCCATCCTACTTGTGGCAAAAAAACAATACTTTTCGGTTTTTAATGTAGGATAAAGCAGAACAGCTTTTAAAATATGTGGTAAAGACCATCTTTTTTCAAATCAGGCCAATCTGTGAAGAGACAGATACGTGTTATACATTAACCCAATCTATCTATATCTCTCTCCTAAAAAATGTCTCTCTGTACGTGTGTGTGTGTGTGTGTGTGTTTGTTGTGTGTGAGTGTGTTTTCCAGCATAACTCTGGAACGCCTAGAGCAATTTCAACCAAACGTGGTACACAGATGACTTACCCTCTGGAAACAAATACTGTAGGGGTAAGACACCCCTAACGCCCTTCAGGGTGTGTGTCTTAAAATGGCTTCTACTGTACAGCACAGTGGAGTTACCATGGTAACCTGGCTCTTTGACCAGGCCAGCTTGGGCTGATTTTAGATTTGGGTATTTTAATTTTTATATCAAATTTTAGGGTTTAAGGGAGGGCTTTTAATTATTTTCAGCCAGGGCCTTTAATTTAATTTAGTTTTAACTTTTATATATTTAATGTTTTAATTGTATGGCTGTGCACCGCTCCGAGTCCTTCGGGAGAGGAGCGGTATATAAATAAATATTATTATCATTATTATTATTATTATTGTAAACAGCTTCACAGTACTCCACAAGGGGGTAAGAGGGATTGGTCCTTATAAAAAACAAGGGGACTCCCTCTGGTAAGGGGCCCTCAGCTTCAAGCAAAGAGGGCAAGTTGCCAGGGGAAGTGCCTGCTATAACAGATAATCACCTCAAAGGCTGTTCCCTGTAGAATTTGTTCCAAGGCTGTTGGCCAGAGCAATTACATCTCTTAATTCTCACCACAGTGGTTGGGGTAACAGGGCCAGGCCCAAAATGCCTCCAAGGAAACGTCAGGCGATTGGCCAAGTGCAATCAAAGGCTGCAAAAATGAAACCCCAGCATAGACAAAAAACTCTTGAGAAGAGGAATAGAAGACTTGTGAGGCTGCGTGAGAGAGCTGCTACATCTAGAGCTTCAGAGACAGTACAACCTCATGAGGCCTGACTACACTATAGGAGAGATATAGCTTTGATTTGACACTATAGATATAATTCATTCCTTTTCCTATCTAATACAGGATTGGGATAAATAAACACCAGGGCAACGCCGGGTTATTCGCTATTTATCCATAAAAAGGAATAGGTGCTGTTTGCAGTGTACTGACTCTTTTCCCATGTGGCCAGAATAAATAGTGATACTGAAAACAACAAAACTGTTTGGGTTTATATAACTCACCAGAACAATCTGAATTTAAAAGAAAATTGCAAATGTTTGCAAATAGTTGAACACCAATATTTATTCATAAATCTGTATAAATAATTAAGTAATATTCACAAATACTAGTACATACATGAAAACTATCCATTTTCTTTTGCTTATTCAAACCAGTATATTTTAAAATATTTAAAACGTTAAGTAAAAGAGTTCATTAAAATACTACTAGAACTGACCATTCAGTTACTAATGACCATTCAGTAACTAATGTCATTATAGCTTTCAAAAATTTTGCCTATTGTAACACAAATTGATAAATGTATTTAAAATTGCCTTTATTCTACAGCTGATATATGTTTGACAGTTTTTTAAAAAGAATGATGCAAGCACACATAGTTATTTGGAATATTGTAATGCATAATGTGGGAGTTCAATAACCAGTCATTGTGCAGGGTGCCAAGATGTCTGACTGCATGGGCAGTGTTTATTACATTTATAGGGTTTTTACAAGAAGACAAAGGCAACATAGATACAGCATCTGGATTGGAGAATAGATGCCACATGGGTGAAAGCTCCCATCCACATTGGTACAACCTCCCAACTAATCCTTAAGACTAGTGGTGATGTTAATAAATGAGATCACGTGTATGTCTGGAAAGTTAGGGACTTTCCACCTTTACCAAAATATAGGGAATGAGATCATGCAGTAACAAAAGAGGTCCCCTTAGCCAAATGCATAGTCTGCTGCTAGCATCTAGCACTATCCAGAGGATCTCAGTGGCTACCACACATAAAATAACAGGCTTTGGTACATTTCCTAATTGTGTGAGAAATTGTAATCAAATAGATTTCTCTTTAGAGACTAAATAGTTCTAGATACATGTATTAACAAGCAGTTCTTTTCAGATACTCCCCAAGAACAGCAGAAAAAGCAGATCTAAGCATTCAGTTCCTCTTTTTTGTAACTATAGGTAGTCTTCAACTTACAAGTTTGTTTAGTAACCATTCAAAGTTACAACAGAAATGACTCTTCACCATTTTTCACATTTACAACCATTGCATAGTCTCCATGATCACTTGATCAAAATTCAGATGCTTGGCAAGTGGCGTGGTTGTTCTGGTTCATATGACCACTTTTGCTACCTTCTGACAAAGTCAGTGGGGAAACCAGGTTCGTTTAACAACCGTGTTACTAACCAGTGATTCCCTTAACAACTGTGGCAGGGAAAGCTCATAAAATGGGGGCAAAACTCACTGATCAACTGTCTCACTTAACAGAAATTTTGGGTTCAATTGTGGTTGTAAGTCAAGGACTACTGTATATGAAAATGTAGTTGTAGCTGCTAGATAGACATAGAGCAGCCTAATGTAGAATAATCTATTGCGTGCATCATTTCAACAAATGACCCAACTGACAGGTAAAACCAGATAGATGGCATTGGGATTGGGAACTAAACTATATTAAATATGTGTTTACAAAGTGCCCCTTGTTCTTCTCCCACCCAATTCAGCAGACTTTGGATGGAATAAATCAGCAGCCCCCAATCTTTTGGGCACCAGGGACTGGTTCTTTGGAGAGCGGTTTTTCCACATACCAGAGAGGGGCATGATTTAGTGTACTGCCTATATCCTGTAGATATAGGAGTTTCTGGCATGCCACGGACTGTCGCCGGTCTGTGGACTGCGGGTTGGGTAGCCCTACGGTAAACAACTTCTGACTTTTGACTTCATCAACAAATAATGGAAAAGTCCATTTAATGAATCAGTCCACCCAAGTTAAATTTTCATTTAACAAATATTTGCTTTTCATGGACACTCGCTCTCCTGGGCATTGAGGTTTTATTGCATTTGAATTAAATTTAGGGAGCCAATTATATATTTTCCATATTCTTTGCTTCATTTGAATAAATTTTTTATTTAATTATTGGGGCAGTGATAGTAAATACTTCCTAATATAATTTCATTGGCACAAGTTACTTCAGTTTCTGAACACAAGAATGGTCAGCTTCTTGATATCGATTGACCGGTTTTATTGCAGAGTGGTGTTTTGAGTATTGCATTCTAACTATATATCATCATTACTGTGTCTTGCAGCAAATATGAAGATGAAATGATGAAGATGCTGATTAAATGGGGTCCTTTGTCAGTAGTTGTAGATGCACTTAGCTGGCAAGATTATCTTGGTGGTATCATACAACATCATTGTTCTAGCGGGGAACAAAATCATGCTGTGGTTGTAACTGGTTTTGATAGAACAGGTAAACTTTCATTTGTTTATTTTGTTATTTACATAAATGCAAAACAGTTTCATGTTTGCTATTTATTTTTTGAGGAGGCTTTACATATGTTCTTTGACTGTATCAATATCCATATGTACAGTCCCTATAACAAATGGCTATTGTTATGCCTGAAATTATATTAAAGTTTAATTTCTCAGTTTCATTCCATTGTTCCAGTTTTTATAATTATACTTGGATACAGACACCTATACTGCATTTATTCATAAAACCAGACATCCACTTGCAATTGCAATTGGGCCCGAAATAGCAGTCTTCAGCAAAGTGGTTGTTAAGTGATTGCTTTGCATAATGACACTTAACCTGGCCCGCTTAATGACCCAATTGTGATGATTAAGTGCCAAAGGCTGTGCCTTCTCCCTGCTCCCAGGAAGAATGATTGTTTTTGTCAGATTTGAGGTCCATTCCTCCAGGATTGGGGAAGAAACAGACCCTTATGAAAATGAAACAGAGCCTTGTGAAAATGTTAGTGATCCAGCCTTGTAAACCTTTCAGAATGCTGGTGTTTACTCGCATTTTCCCCTCCCTTCTGGTAGGGGAAGAAAATCCAGAGAAAAGAAAAATGCTAGCAAACACCAGCATTCTGAAAGGGTCCAAATGCTTATGTTTAGTAGTGATTTGTGGTTTGTTTCTCTAGCATGCAGCAGGATTTCCACTAAAGAAATAGACCTTAAATCTGATGTTCTCTCCACTTGCAACCTTCCCTTCAGGCTTCCCCATTGACTTTCTGGGAAAGCCAGCAGAGAAAATTGCAAACGGCAATCACATGATTGCAGGGCATTGGGCAACCAGTTGTAAATATGTAATGGTTGTCAAGCACCCAAAATGAGGTCATATAACCAGGGAGGTTGGCACAATGTTTTACAATGGTTGCAAGTGCTTTTCTGAACTGACATGATGGCAATTTGGCTTCCTAAGAAACCAGATTGCCTACTTTTATTTTTAAAGGGAAATACTTAACAAAATAATTTTACAGGTAGAATTCCCTATTGGATTGTACGGAACTCCTGGGGACGTACATGGGGAATAAATGGCTATGCTCATGTTAAAATGGGTTCTAATATTTGTGGTAAGTTTTGATTTGTATTGGATTTAGATGCGAATGATTTCCTATACAACATCTACTGTAACAGACTGTTTGAATTTTCAGGTAGTATCTTGCACACTGGAAAACTAACTTGTGCAATATCTGACAGTGAAGATCATGCCTTCCTAAATATAGCTTAGACCCTTAATTAATATAGCTGTAAATTCAGCTTCTTAAACATTATATCATTAATTGAGACAAAATTGTAGGCAATCAATTGTAAGCCCTCTTTATTTACACATTGGTCTTATTATTAGTATATCTTCACTTATTTTCTCCTGAAAAAATACTGAAAAATCTGAATTTGTAATCAAGGGACAGGGCTGAAGAGACATCACAGCAAAAGTTCTTAATGATCCCTTATTTCTATAATCAAGACAAAAGCCGGGATACAGTTATATAATGGCTGTACTACTATGGGATAGTCTTAGACATGAGATTAGCACAACTGTGGTGGCCTTGGAGAAAATGATAACAGATTAACTGCTCTGGAGGCCTAGAGTTGTCAGAGTGCTGCTATATCAAGTAAGACCCCTTGTATGTAGAGTGACTTTATGTTGATAGTTAATGGCTGCATTAGATTATTACTGTTCATTTTAATTGTTGCATTGGTTATTTAAAGGTGTGTTTGTCATTTTATTGTCTTTAGCTTGATATAGATGTTTATGTTTTATGTTAAATTTTATGGTTCTATTGTTATTCTGTTGACTACTTAAGCTAAGAATAAGAGAAAAATCAAAATATTTCTCAAATGTAAAAGAAATAATAGATTTCTCTAAAGATTAAATGGTAACTTGGTTTCTTGCTCTCTAGGTATTGCTGATTCAGTTTCTGCTGTATCTGTATGAATTAGCTGCTAAAGATTTGTGGCAAATATTGAAGAGATTAGTTTATAATGAAAAATGTTGCCAATATTCAGATTCTACCAGTCTTTGGATCTTCCAGCCAGCTCCTCAAAACTACTTGCTGATTGCACAGTCTATACTATTTCCAATTATTTAAATTATTGTTTGATCTACTAGCATATTAGAGCTATGGTGGCACAGTGATTAGAATATAATATTATAGTCCACTGCCACAGATTTGATCCTGGCAGCTGTAAAGCACTATGAAGCGGTATGTAAGTCTAAATACTATTAATATATTGGCTATGCTGCAGAATGTATGAACCAATTTCAAAAAAATATTTTTTAGAAACTATTTTCTTTGATACTCTGCTACTACTGAGATTTATTTCCACTGTGTTTTGTAATCTTTTATATTCTACTGGAAAACCATTTGGGATTAAAAGCGTATTACTGTGTAGTTTTTGCTTCTCCATGTATAAATTTGATTCAAATTGAATAGAATCTTGCAATAATTGGAATGGCTAATTTGGATAATAGTAGGGGTTGGAAACCTTTTATACATATATAGATATAATTTTGAAGTGTTTGCAATTAATAGTTGGTCACAGTTGAAATATTTATAATAGTTTAATAAATTTTAATTAAATGCCTCAAAAGGTCATATGAAACTCTTTTTGTATATTCATGTCAATATCATCTGATATTTTTAATAATAAAGGTAAACTTTTAAAAAAACTTACTTTGCATTTGAATCTCAAAAATTGCTCCCACTATGATTTTCTACTTTGGTTGAGTAACAACTGGGAAAGAAATACATGCACATATATCATAATTGCTAATTCATCCGAAACGAAAGCAAGTCAATTCAATCAACCAATAAGATTTTATACTCTCTCACCTACTAACATTATTTCTTTTTGAAATAATGCAGAAAAGCAAGAAACTGTATTCCAAAGAAAGGCACAATAAACAAAAATGATGCACAACTAAATCTAATTTACATGAAACCTTTCAATATACCTTTCTATCTTGTAATTAATTTACTTTGATTATGGCCATACTCTCCTTCATCTATAGCTTTTTGTTGTTTAAAATGTTCTGTTTTTGATCAACTCTCTTATCAACTATCCCCAACTATTTTTTTTTCTATCCTCAACCTTTTTTGACTCAGTCATTCTTCCTTAATCCATTTGTTTTGCAATTCAATCTTCATTCATTCTCTCTATCTGATTAAAAACTATTTCAACTTTTTTTAAACTGGTCACATATTTTGTATTCAGTTCACTGAGCATCCATTCATTCCTGATCCGTGTCTTTTGATCTATCATTTTAATGTATACCTTACAATTCTTAAGTATCTCGTAGCCTTTCAAATGTTCTGTTTCTTCTGATCACATTAGTTCTCATTTCTTTATTTAAAAAATGAAGGTTCCTTCAAAAAAAACTCCTTCATTTATTACAAACTTTTACCAGTTTCCAACATGTGCATAACAAGTTTCTTCAATCCACTCTAGCATATGTTGCCAATTCTATATAAATATCTGGTTTCTTCAGTTTTTTTTAATATACAGTGCAATTTTTTTCCTTTCTCCATCCCAACATTTTTATATTGTTTTCAGGAGCAAGCTGTTATTTTATTTATTTATTTATTTATTTGTTAATTGCTTACAAGGTGATAGGTATAAGTTAAACATAGTTATGAATACATGGATACATATAAGAAAAATAAAAAAAATAAAAGAAACAATAGGACAGGGACGGCAGGCACATTGATGCACTTATGCACACCCCCTATAGACCTCTTAGGAAAGGGATGAGGTCAATAGTAGACAGTCTAAGGTTAAAAGTTTTTGGGGTTTGGGGAAGAAACCACAGAGTCAGGTAGAGTATTCCAGACATTGACCACTCTGTTGCTGAAGTCGTATTTCCTGCAATCAAGTTTGGTGCGGTTAACCTTGAGTTTGTATCTATTGTTTGCTCTTGTGTTTTTATGATTGAAGCTGAAGTATTCATTGACTGGTAGGACATTGCAATGTATGATTTTATATACTATACTTAGACCGAAGGCAGCATAGTTCTAGGTTTTCTAGGTCTAGAATTTCGAGTCTGGTGGCATAAGATATTCTACAAGTAGTGGAGTGAAGAACTCTTCTTGTAAAATATTTCTGGACTTTCTCAACTGTGTTAATATCAGATAAGTAATGTGGGTTCCAGACTGATGAGCTGTATTCGAGTATTGGTCTAGCAAATGTTTTGTATGCTCTAGTTAGTAGTATGATATTACCAGAGAAAAAGCTACGTAGGATTAGGTTAACAACTCTTAATGCCTTAATGTCTTTACCATTAGGTCCTTTCAGGGGTGGGATGGACCTTGAGTCTTTTAGTTTGTTGTTTACAAAATTGTAGAAAGCATGGGTGGAATTGGTGCATAGAAGGTTTTCTTCTTGTTTAATGTGATAATTGGTGAATTCAGTTTTTATCTGGTGGCATAAATTTTTGTATCGGCTTTTGAAGTTGGCAATGTAACCAGATTTGTTTTTCCACCAAAGTGATTTCTTTTTAGGATTGAAGCTTCCTTATTGTTTTGGGTAATTTGTTTTTTCTGGTTTTGGGAGTTGTTAATGGTACATATAGTTTGATGACTCTTTTGACTTCAAGTAAAACTATGTTGTAATGGTCTTCTACAGTATTGCATCCAGTGAATAGAAGTTGCCAATTAATCATTGTTTATAGCTTTCATTGTTAATTATAATTATAATTATATATTAACTATAAATATAATTAATATATAATATAATTATATATAGTTAATATATAATATAATTATATATTAACTATAAACAATTAATCATTGTTTATAGCTTTCATAAGGAAATTTGAAGATATAATTAAAAATCTAATAAACCTACAATTATATCTTTATTACAAACTTACTGCAGCAATCAAATATCTTGGTTCAGCCTAATTGTCAGATCCATGTATCTGTCATTTCTTCCATGGAAAAAGAAAAATTGGGGGGGGGGACTGATAAAGAAATCCTTTCCTGATGTAACTTGAATATATTTAACCTTATATTGAATTTGTATAACCCACACATGATACAATGGAGAGAGGAATTCCCAGATGGCCAGAACCTATCACCTCCGAGAGGCACAGTCAGGAGATGAGAAGATCATAAAAATTCCACAGTGAGATGTGTCCGGGGAATCTCTGGAAAAAGTTCATTCTAAAAAGGGTGTGGGGGGAAATTAGGTATGCCCTGGGAAACTCTGAAAAAGATCGTTCCTACAGACGGGGAATAAACATACTGGCTTTTGTTTCACTAAATACACATCGAGATAAGGGCAGGGGTTCTAAACTCCCTTATCTATCCCGGTATGCCTGAGGGACCTCAGACGCTGCTTTAAACTCCTACATGAATTGTCTCATCTCAATAAAGGATTCCTTTTGGTACGTTTGGTTCTCAGAAGTTCATTCTTATTGATTGAATGTGAAAAAGTTCTGTAGCCTGACACTAATAAGTCAGGTAAAAGTGATAAAAGTAAAACTTAAAATTGATCTGGCTATCTCTATATTTTATTTTATAATTACTTACTTGAAATAGTTATATATTAAAATCTATGTTACTGTATATTGTGCATAAATACATATATTTATATATATAAATTATTAGTCTGTATGTTTTAAGTTTTTTTTAAACCGGTGCCTGTAGGTGTGTTGACTTCACAACTTCCAGGGTTTGGAAAGCTATTAATCTGAATCATCACTGCTGAAGTATGAACTGTCACAATATTCTGCTGTGTAAAGGAATTTATGAAGTGTTGGATTCAGTTTTGGGATCCAGCTTCTTGGCACCAAGTAAGTTGAAAGATTGAATAAATCAACAAATACTTTATATCTGTCACTGAAAAAAAGAAAAGAAAAATATTGATGAAAATTGAATTCCATAGCATTTTATAGATAATGGCAAGCACAAGCTATCCAAGGTTTTTACTGTTTTGATGTACTAGCATCCAGTTCTAATGCTTAAGCGTTGGGAATGAGTTCAGGAAAAATACCAGCTACCATGTTGTGAGCTTTCTAATGATCCCAATGCCTCTTATAATATTTAAAAGCCTAATTATATCCTTAAGTATGAACAAATGTGGAGACTTTATCTAATGCTCATTAATATCAATAGAGCAGCAAAAGACTGTTTGCAGCCAAGGGAATCTGAGGGCAAACATCTTTTTTTTTCTTCTGGGAAGAACCTATTGAGACCAGAAGATCTCAACTTTTTTGGTCCCTTTAAGGTGAGCATTAACAATTGAAAATGTTGTTTGGAATAAACTTGCTGGATTAGATTGAATTTTCTAGAGGAGCATTCTGTACTCCCTGCAGCAGCTATTCACCTTGAAGATGATAATTGTGCTATGGGGATAATGGTGATCTCTTATTAGTTATAATTTATCAAAAACCGTTTCTTTGACAACTCCATACTATTATGAATTGATTTGCATAATCCAAGGCTAAAGCCAAAATGACTCCTTTTGGTTCCCATAATAAGAAATGCAGTTTATGTGCAAAATGAGACAATATACAATAATTCATGTTATTAATTCATTAAATACTAAAGGTTAATAAATATGTCTGTAGCTGCATTAAGGCCAATGGATGAACTAAGCAAGGCCCAATAATGATGTCTCAGAGGAAATGAAACTCTTTCCATGAGACAGAAACAAATAAGATATTTGTTTTAAAGCACCTTTAATTCAAGAGTTTTCAATTTTAGTTTGTGTACACACTTCAACTTTGCAGATTTAAGTTGAACAAGTCAGATAAGGACAATTACAAAAATGTTTGACTACTGTTGAGATTTAAGGGCATCTTAACCTCCCTTCTCTTGGCACCCAAAGCATGCTTATTTTGTTTAATCAAGGGTTGAACATGTCAGTTGAAGATGTAATTCTCAGTAATAGAGATGATTTTTGAGGTGATTCACCTGGTTCTTGGTTGTTTTTTAAAGTTAACTGGCAAATGAAAGCCTACTAGCAGGGTATTGAATAATTTCTCAAAATACCTCTTGCTTAGGAAGGCTTCATTGGTTTTAAGATTATTTATCAAAATTCTAAAAGGATTTGAATTTTCATCAACGGAGCTAAAGTACAACCATCCAAATGTGTTTTCATTAACATGCAGTTCTTAGAGCAAGTTATCTACAACCAGACTTAAACTTCCAAATGTTATTAGACAATAACATCTATAATCATGAATATCATGGGGCTCAAATTGGAAGAGAAAAGCCAGTTTTCTACTGGCTATCAACACCACTGTATCCCACCATCTGAATTCCCAATTACATTCAAACAGATGTTGTCCACATTAAATCAGCAGTGACTTAATATATTTACTCAAAGAACTGCCTGCAATAAACTATCTATGTGATTAACTATTAATGGCATGAAGGTAATTTAGACCACTCATAACAAAAACCTTCTGTCCAGCTTGAATAGGTTATGACAATACATTTGCTGCATTAATTATGTATCCCTTCATTAATCCTATTGGTGCTTTAAATAATTTTACTAGGGTTCAAGAGAAAATTTTAAAATGCTCTTTTTTTCTCCCTATGTACCCTTATAGATATGATTCCCAATCAGACAAATGAAGAAAGTATTTGAGGAATGAATATGTCTGTATGTAGTCCTCAACTACTTTGTGCCAGAATTTCTGTTATAAATTGTTGCAATCGTAAGTTGAGTCAGATGCAATTTTGCCACCATTTTATGACAATCATTAAGTGAATCACAGTCATTAAGCAAACCCAAGATTCCCCACTGGACTTTTTTTGCAGGAAATTAGCAAAAAAAGATCACAAATCATGATCATAAGACTGCAGGACACTGCAAACAGTTGTAAATGTGATCTGGTTGCCAAGTACATGAATCATGATCACATAACTGGGGTGGTGTGACAACTGTAAGTGCAACAACAGTTCATTGTCACTTTTTCCACTGCCATTGTAACCTTGGACCATTGTTAAACAAATGATCATAAGGTGAGGACTACCTGTATATATTTTTAAAAGGAAATTAAATCCACAAGGAGAAAGCATAATTGTGTAGCTAAACATTTACACTCTACCCATAGCATGTGGTGGTGGTTTCCTACCAAAAGATCAATACAAACTCCCTTGTAAACTTAGAAACATGAGATCTGCTCTGGAAATATTGCTAAGAAAACTGTATGTAGATGTCAAATAATTCTTGCTTCATATTCTTATCCATTTTTATATGAATATGGTATGTGTGTTGCCATTCATAAATAATTACAAAAACTGAAGTTGGTTTCCTAAACTTACCTCACAGTTGAGCGTAAATACTGGTAGCCTGATGAACCCCCGGTCCCAGCCTTGCTGCCAATCATTCTGTGCACCATACACACATGGTTATCTAAGTGTATAGAAACCCACTTAGTTCATTTTCCATTTTTAGATATAAAAAGATTACATAACTGTTGTAAATGAGAATTGTTTCATCAGTTCCACAAACTTAAATTTTATATTAGCATATTCTACTTTATTTATAATTAAGTGGAGGCATGCCTATTTTATTTCAAAGTGGATACTTATAAAAGTTCAATAAGCAGGATTTAATCTAGCCTAGATTTACCAAAATGAGTATAAGATCAGAACCTTGGAATATATTTATTACACAATATATTATCACATATAATATTTTGCTGCATTAAAAAAAACTTAAGATAGTTTTGTGATATCATCCCATTCCAGGTGAGCACAAGTAAGGTTAAAATAAAATGATTTGCTAAATGTGCACAACTTCGTGGCAGAACCCATATCTGAGTATTTCAAATTTATCCATCACTTAAACCAGGGGTCCCCAAACTTGGAAACTTTAAGACTTGTGGACTTCAACTCCCAGAATTCCTCAGCAAGCTGGCTGAGGAATTTTGGGAGATGAAGTCCACAAGTCTTAAAATTGCCAGGTTTGGAGACCTGACTTAAACCATTAGATGCCTGAAATTATAAGCCAGCTGTACTCATCACCTGTAACTTTTCACAATCTAGGGACTCCAGAATGGAATAAATATTAAATCTGCCACAAAATCCTAGATTGTCAACCTTGAAAATATCTTTCAGGTTGACTATAATGGCAATGTCAAATGAAAATAATGCTATTTGCACCAAAGGAATGGTCAAAAAGAAAACTTACATCTCCATTTAGTCATTAGAACATCAACATCCATAAGAGAAGTAAGAAGCTGAAAAGGAACTTGGAAGCGAGGTTCCTCTCTTAAATAATGGAAGGTTGATTGAATTCCCATTTATCAGTTTGTGTTAAAGCAAAAAAAGAAAGAAAAGAAAATCCAAGTGAATAAACATAATTGCTAAAGCAATTTGAGGCTTGCTACAGTTTCATAGCTAAAAATATCAAGAAGAAAACAGAAAATAGACTTCAAATTTGCTTCTCAATATTTGCTATTCCTATTTATATTCTTTCAAAATCAACAAACAGGCATAAATGAGGGTCAAAGTAAATATTTAGTGCAGCTTTCCCCCATTTGTTTTCTTATGCTCTTCATGTGGTGTGGGTATCAGTTTACAAAAGATTTAACTAATAGCTTTAGATAAGATGAAACCAGGGAGCTACTGAAAGGAGAGATTGCCTATAGAAATCACTTGGAGAGAAAGAGTATGCTGTAAGTTGTTTGCACATGCCCACAGCTCCCAGACTGCTTTTGATATGTAGAACAGCAAACCACTTACTCTCTCTTCCTATGCAAGATATCTGCTCTACTCTGCAAGGTGAGCATGGGATTAAAAACCACAAATCAGGGAGAGTACAGTATCTATTAGCTGCAAGGTGAGCTGGCAAAATAGTCGTAAATGAACCGTAAAGTTATTTTTTTCCAATGTTGTTGTAACTTCAAATGGTTGTTAAACAAATGGTTTGCTATGCAAAGAACTCATTTTCTTATTCTCAGTAATCCTAATCCTGCTTGTTAAGGATGTTAAAACAAAAACAAAATGCTTCAGTAAAAAAATAACACTAGGAAAGCTGTTTACAGAGACAATCCCATCTTTTGCATACCTGTAGAAGTATATCATTAACGCTCCTTTCATTGCTTTATAAGACAACCTTCTGTCACCTGCAAAAATTAAAACGTGGGAAATAATACAGAAATTCTAATGCAGGTAGTTTTATGTTGTCTATCAAGAACTGAAAATCCAATTCAAATTGCAATCACAACTGAACCCCAAATTTCTGTTGCTAAACAAAAACAGCTGTTAAAGTGAGTTTTGCCCCATTTTACCACTGTTCATGTCACAGTTGTTGAATAAATTGCTGCAGTTGTTATAGTAATACGGATAAGTGAATCTAATTTCCCCATTGACTTTGCTTGTATTTCCTAGTATGATTTGATTGTTGATTGTACCCTGTGACTATCATTAAGTGTTGTACGTTATGATTCTTGATTCTTAACGAATGTATCTTTTCCTTATGTATACTGAGAGTATTTACACCAAGACAAATTCCTTGTGTGTCCAACCACACTTGGCCAATAAAGAATTCCTATTCTATTCTATTTTATTCTATTGTCAGAAGATCACAAAAGGTGATCATGTGATCCCAGGACATTGCAACTGCCATAAGTATGAGTCTTTATTCAGTGCCTTTGTAAGTTTGAATGGTCACTAAATGTATTGTTGTAAGTCGAGGACTACTTGTGTTTACTTTTACTATGCTTACCTTTACTAAAAAGATGTTCATGGAGTTTTTCATCGAATAATGACATAAGTACTTCTTTTTGCTTCTGAAGTTCTGCCATTTGATCTTCTTTTTCCTCAGAGTCTTCTTTAGCCTTTCAAAGACAATTATTCTTTATATATATAAAAAAAAACATTTTACGTAGCTATGCTTGAATTTACGGGGAATATTTTCAACATATTAGTTTTCAACATATCTGGAAGGGACCAACTAGGAAAAACATGGAATATCCTAAATATGGATGGAAGTTATTGACTCTATCCACAGCTGTTATCTTAAAACAAACTTGGGCACAGAAATGAACAACCAGTTTATATTATAACATGAAGATAATCACATTTATTAATAACACATTATGTTATACACCCTTAAAAACGGTTTGCTTGTAACTATATAATCATTCCTGAATTAATTTATTTTGAATATTTTATCTGTTTAAATGTCCAAATAAGAACTTTAGATTTTGTCAGACTATCTGGTTCAGTGTCTGAACTTGTTAAAATAAGTCATCCTCCGCACACCAACATTTGAGAACTGAACTATTTGGGAAGACATTCCATGCAGTGTTGCTTTAAGTTATGCGTTATATAATATATAATATAGTATATAAGTTACAAGGTTCTCCCCCACCAGTAGCATCTGTAGGATGGTCAAGGAAAGCAAAACGATAACAGTGGTGCCGTCATTGTGCAATCATGATGCAAGACTTATGCCTCTGATATACTTATTGCAACATTGCATGCATATCCAAAAGGCCAAAGCTCCACTGCAATTCTGCTTTCATTATTTCAACAAAAGCAATCACAGCCCATGTATGTCCTGGCATAAATAAATGCAACAGCAAGCTTAAATCAATCCATATGGAAATTCATACATATATGGAGGTACAATTCATATGTATATGCTCTCTTATTAGAACTACAACCAGGATATTTTGCTACAAATGAAAGCTACTTTATTTCTCTAAGGACAACATGATAAATTGGAATATGTACCTGTACTATTGCGTATTCTTGTTGTAATCCATTAAGTACATTTGCTTCAAATTTTCCCCAGAAATTAAATCCTTCTGGTTCAAGTCCTGGTGTTCTTTCTAGCCATGCCTTATAAAACATGAGAAAGTAAATATCAATTGATTGCACCAATTGCAATGTGTGAATTAGCAAGCTGGTGCTTAGTGACTAACCATAGCAAAGCATCAACAGACAAGGGAATAATAGGAGTAGCATCCTTCCTTCCCTTATCCCACCAGAGCACCCACCCAGTTTTTAATTCCTTATATTTTAATTCAATTGAGCTGATTTTTTAAAAGAAAAAGCTGTGATCAAATCAAAGCCCAAGACTGGATGAGCCCTTTTATGATCACAACTCTGTGTGACCAGTTAAGTAGTAAATGAGAAAAATCATACTTTGACTAGCTGCAGTAGTGTTGGCTCTTGTTCTGATTTAAGCAATAATTCAGCTTCCTTTCCCTTGAAATTATCCCGGTAGTGTCTTCTATTATATGGAACTCTCAAACTTTGAGGGACGCCAATCTTATTTTCCAATAATCGAAACTGTAAACTCTGAAATCCTGAAGCTGGACTTAGATAATCTCTTTAAAAATAGGAGAAAGAGCTGTAATTTATTATTCTGCATAAAAAAGCACATTTGATTTTGTGGTGTTATTCTATTACATCAAGTAATCGTGAAGTTATTGAATCATCAATCTTTGCTCAAGCAATCGCTCTGGACAGAATCTCAATTTTAGGCATAGAACCATATCCTTGGAAATTAATTAGATTTATGTTAATCCTGGATAACTTGTCTCATTGATTTTAATCAGGTCAATGTTGGTGCCTATCTCCCAGTCCCTTGACACTTTATATGCTTAATCAAAAGTGACTCAAACATTGTAAGGCTTATTTCTAAATATATATGCCCAGTTATAGTATGTGTTTATACAAACTGGAATTAAGTTGAAACTCACTACTTAATTTTTGTTTTAATTCATCCAGAATGCCATCCAAAACATCTAAATAAGGATAGAAACACTGCATTTATATTTTTCCTAAAGGGCTTTAAAAAGTCATGTGAAGTTTCTAGCCTAATTCTTAAATAGCAGGATGTACTATAGAGATTGATCACTTCAGGTTGACCATTTCAGGTAGACCACATAGATATAAACATGAACTAATCAATGAGAGAAGCAACCTAGAATTAAGGAGAAATTTCCTAACAGTGAGAACAATTAACCAGTGGAATGACTTGTCTTCAAAAGGTTTTGAACAGCATTGTACAATAGAAAAGATGTCCTTGTCCCCACCCAAAAAAACCCATTTTTTAAAATTTCTGAAATCTTAGATTAGTAGATTTGTGAAATTTCAATGATTCCATGCAGGAACATTAAAATCTCATGTGAATTGGTGATCTTGTAAAATTTGGACCGTTTTAAAAATATGGTAATGTGTACTTTAGATGCTATCCAGTAATGTTGCATCTATTTGTTGTTAACAGACTTGCCTGTTAAACCTGCAGCTAAGCCTAACTATAATGTGGTTTGAATTTGCCTACCTTCTTTACTGGTTTCCCCTGTGGTCATTGTTCTCTCCTTTGTAATTTTTCCTTGTTTGTATTCTAGATTTCTAATCCTGTCAGGATAAAAACTTCTATTCCTCAATTCTGTGAAATGCTCATACATTACTGTTATCATCACTACAAATCCTGATAAAGTATTTCGTGAGGGGTCCTTGGTAGTCGCTGACCTTGGTTGTTTCCTTGCAGATGATTCATTACCCAAACTAGGCAATATCATCAGTTCTAATAGGGAGTGGAGTTTGTTCTCGTTTTATATTCTACTGGTTGCCCTGTCAATGTTGGTGGGTGTCATGCCCCTATCGGAATCTGATTCCGAGGGAGAGGCCAAGCAGCTGATAGGGAGTGGGAATGTGGCTCCGTTGGCTGTGGAAGAAAATGGGGAAGGACAAAATCCGGCTGGGAAGAGCAGGGGAGAGGTAGAACAAGGGAGAGGGAGTTCAGAGGAAGACTCAGGGCCACCCCCTCTTCATCCTAGGGGAGAACAGAAGGGAGCAACATGAGTTGCATGACTTACGGGGAGGAAAGGGCCCTGATTCCCTTCATTAGCTGCAGTTGGGAACACAATGTTTAAAAAGGGAAGCTACATACAGCAAAGTTATTCGAAGCAAATCATGAGTTATCTGTTATGGTCAAGGCTTATCTGGGTTCCTGGCATCTTCCCAACTGTGTGTGTTTTTTTGACCTTTCAAGTCTGCAATTCCGTATCCTGCTCTGTCCAGTTAATTGCTGTAGTTGTGGTTTGCGTGGATTTTTATTTACAGTTTGTATATACTTTGTTTTTGGACTGAATTTCCTCCACTTAAAGACTGTTCTTGGGAGAGTTTTTTTCTCCAGTCGAAGGTAACCTGGACATTGGGGGCAAAGTTGGAGGTATTAAAGGGACTCTTCTTGCTTATGTGACTGTGTTTCTTTGTGCCACGCCCCGGGTCACAATGGGAGCAGTCTTGGAGGTATTTTGGTTGGGCTGTTTACTATTAGCTTGTTTGGAGTTCCTTTCTAGAAGCCTGGCACTCTGACAAATTAGCCATCAATAGATATAGACATAAACAATATCTACATATTGTGCGAAACAGACAATCAACAAGCCAAAAAGGGAACAAAAAGACCAAAACAGCTTCCCATCAGCAATCAACACCCAGATGAGTATAAACTCCAAGATTAACAATCAAGAAGTATTCAATACCCCAAATCAAGGAACTGCCAAGTAAGCTAATAGTAAACAGCCCAAACAAAGAACCTCCAAGACCACTCCCACCAACACTGACAGTATAATATAAAGAGAGAGCAAACTCTACTCTTCCTAGCACTGCTGGTGTTACCTAATTTGGATAATGAAATGTCTGCAAAAGAACAACCAAGTTCAGAGAGCGCCAACAACTCCTCATTTTTATCCTGAGCTACAAATATTTTTCTTTTTATCAGTATTTTGTTTCCTATAAATTCATTTCAAGACCTTGGCAATTGCACATATAAATGAATCAAAGACCTGAAATGTTTGTACCTAAAATCAAAGAAGTCCAGGGCTGTCATTGTTTCTAGGATGGAAAATTGTTCCACAAGCAATTTAAGGATTATTGAAATTCTCTGCATTCGGGTAACCATCTTCAGCATGTTCCTTTCATCTCTCACCTTAGTTTGAATGTATATATAAAATATTATGATTTGGCTAATAAAGCACAACAAAATAATAAAATCATAACCCATAATAGGCTGCTCTAATTATAACAGTTATCTGATAACATTTACAAATGGCCCATCTTAACTAGGATTTAATCTAGGCTTGTTTTGCCTCATCCACTATCTATTGGTCCCTCACAGCTTCCAGCCACAATTTTGATATTTCCATATTTTCATCTCCTATTGCCTGATGAGTTGATGTCCTTCTTTCTCTGCCAAAATACATCGGATTTCCCTCCAAATAATAAGATTTTCTTTCTGGTAACAGTTTATAGGACTGCAACCTGAAGAATTTTAATTGTGTTCTTCAGTCATACGTTTTAGAGATTTTGTCTTAACTGGCATCCAAAAAATGGTGATTATTGTAGATCAGGGGTGTAAAACTCGAGGCCCGCAGCTGGATCCGGCCATGATGAGGTCAGATCTGGCCCGCGTGGCCATCCTGGAAACTGTAAGGGGCCAGCCCACATCACTTCCGCCATTCCGATGGGTGTGGGGGCAGGATGGGGTGGGTGCAAGTGTGCACAGGCCCAGTTTGCCATTGCCGTGTGCAACAAAAGTAGTCTGGGACTACGGTTAAAAAAAATAGTCCAGACCTTCCACCTTTGCAAGATCTTTTTTCAAGAAAAGTTGGAAGGTCTGAAGTGTTTGCCTTCCTTCATCTTCCACCCCACCACCACCTCACTGTGTCTTCCACCTCCCCCACCGCCTCATTTCATCGCCCACTCCCCCACTGCCTCACTTTGTAGCTGCTGCACCGCTCATCCTCATCCTCTCTTACAGTGGTGAGCAAGGAGAAGAAGTGACGAAAAATGAAGACGAAGCAAGGTGGGGGTGCTGGAGGATGAAGCAGTGCCGGCCACCATGGAGAGCGTGGCTGGTGCTGTCGCCATGAAGTGGGGTGAGAGAATGAGAGAACAATCTGATCAAACCTGTGTGTACGTGTGAGAGAGAGAGAGGGAGGGAGAGGGAGGGAGGGAGAGAGAGCACACAGCCGCCAGCTCTGGTATAAATCTCCAAGATTGAATTGGATGGATCTCTTCCTCTTTCTCTTTTTCTCTCTCTCTCACACACATTGGATATCTCTCTGTCTCTCTCACTTTCCCTCTTCTCCTCTAGACAAAATCTGCTTTTCATCTGTCCATTGCAACACAGAGTCTGGGATTTACTTTGACAGTGGCGGGGTTCGGGGACTGGTCAATCCCCATTTTCCCACCAGGCTGGTCTGGTCTGGTGAGGGGATTGCCTTCCATCTTCTACACTATGCCACGAACAGAGATTGACCATCTGCCAAGCCCAGCCACAGTCAAAGTAAATTCTGGATGCTGCAACTGGGCTGGTCAGCCCCTTACCACTCCAGTCATGCATCTCCTACCCTGTGGCCCACAATGGACAACCACAATGTTGATCTGGCCCTCAATGAAATCAAGTTTGACACTGTCATAGATGTTCAGAATATCAACATTTCACAAGTTGAATTTCAAATTATATTTTATAAGAATCAGAACCCAAAGAGAAATTTAAATAAAACAGTTCTATTCTACTTACATGGCCATTCTGAAATATCACTCGAACAGAATCCAATTCCCACAGGATCTGCTTGAACCATAATTCATAAGCTAAAGTTGAAAGGAACTTTAGTTCAGTTTTCAAACAATAAATAAAAATGAATGGACAGAGATTCAAAAGCTACAGTATGTGCACAAAAACTTGATAGTAAAGTAGCATGTTATAAAGAAACACAATCCCTGAAGTGGCATTTAGATGTAGAATCTACAATGTCAAATCAATAGAAATTGCTAATTGTAATCTCACAGTGCAGAAAATAGTCCCAGATTCTGGTACATTTGCAATAATAATAAAAGAGCAGACCAAGCACACCATGATTTGGTTCAGAGAAAACAACATAATAATCATATCTGAATATTTAAACAGTACATAAACTTGCAATTATCAGCTCTCCAGCAGATTTATATTCTGTAATCACCATCCATAATTTGAATTGCAAACCCCTGTATAGATAGTATTTCTATTTAGGCAAACTATGAAAAGTTTGTCTCTATGAGAAGCCTATAGCTCAGAAATTTGCTCCTAGTTATATAATGTACCTATCATTTAAAGTTTATGAAAGTTTCCAGTGCCCTTATTAAAAAAATATTTTGGAACAAGAAGGCTGAGAACAGATGGATAATTCAAAACGCTTCCACTTTGTATATAAATGACTGATTCGTATGATTGCTGTTACTAGTCAAATGATGCATTTTATGACTGTATAATTTTGGCCAGATGTCTCCAAAATCTGGAGACAATTTAATGCCTAGGGTGCTCTCACAGATATTCTTTATTTCTTTGTTAATAATAAACATTAATAGCAAATGGATCAATAGTTACCTTTACATCACTATTCTGCCAAATCAATGTGGACAGTGTTTGACCTCACCCTTGTTTTACTCTTCAATGGCTCAATGAAATAGCTTAATTGAAGAGATATGATTGGGCCAAAAATTATTCTGATAGTTTTTTAGATGATTAGGCTTTCCAGTACAATATTTTACTGTTGCAATTGTAAAAGAAATTCCGGCATGGTTTTCTTTTACAGTTTACAGATTCTGCAAGTAACATTTCTATTCCGAACAACATTTATAATTTTAAGGCAGGACCATTAGCACCAATGTTTTCATCAAAAATTTGCAATATATCTTGTGATTCACAATGAAAATTGCATGTGTATGTGACATCACAACACAAATGTAAAAAGGACAGACTTTGCAACATGATACCTTAATGCAAAATACATACAGTTTGTGCTCATAAGTTTACATACCCTGGCAGAATTTATGATTTCTTGGGCATTTTTCAGAGAATATTAATGATAACACAAAAACTTCTTTCATTCATGGCTAGTGTATGGCTGAAGCCATTTATTATCAATCAACTATGTTTACTTTTTTAAAATCATAATGACAACAGGAACTACCCAAATGACCCTGATCAAAATTTACATACCGCAGTTCTTAATATGGCGTATTGCCCCCTTTAACATCAATGATAGCTTGAAGTCTTCTGTGGTATGTGTGGATGAGACTCTTTATCTTCTCCGACGGTAAAGCTGCCCATTCTTCCTGACAAAAACCCTCCAGTTCCTGTAAATTCTTGGGCTGTCTTGCATGAACTGCACATTTGAGATCTCCCCAGAGTGGCTCAATGGTATTGAGGTCAGGAGACTGAAATGGCCAATCCAGAACCTTCACTTTATTCTGCTGCAGCCAATGACAGGTCAACTTGGCCTTGTGTCATGGTCATTGTCATGGTCATGGTCATGTTGGAATGTCCAAGTACGTCCCATGTGCAGCTTCCGGGCTGATGAATGGAAATTTTCCTCCAGTATCTTTTGATAACATACTGCATTCATCTTGCCATCAATTCTGACCAAATTTCCTGCATTCCCAAAACACCAGCGATCCACCTCCATGTTTCACAATAGGAATGGTGTACTTTTCATCATAGGCCTTGTTGACTCCTCTCCAAATGTAGCGGTTATGGTTGTTGCCAAAAAGCTCAATTTTGGCCTCATCACTCCAAATGACTTCGTGCCAGAAGGTTTGAGGCTTGTCTCTGTGCTGTTTGACATATTGTAAGCAGGATACTTTGTGGCATTTGCGTAGTAATGGCTTTCTTCTGGCGACTCGACCATGCAGCCCATCTTTCTTCCAGTGCCTCCTTATTGTGCATCTTGAAACAGCCACACCACATGTTTTCAGAGGGTCCTGTATTTCACCTGAAGTTATTTGTGGGTTTTTCTTTGCATCCCGAACGATTTTCCTGGCAGTTGTGGCTGAAATTTTAGTTGGTCTGCCTGACCATGGTTTGGTTTCAACAGAGCCTCTCATTTTCCACTTCTTGAGTTTGAATTCTGCTGATTGGCATTCTCAATTCCTTGGACATCTTTTTAGATCCCTTTCCTGTTTTATACAGTTCAACTACCTTTCCCCGCAGATCCTTTGACAATTCTTTTGCTTTCAGAAGCCAGAAACATCAATGCAGCACTGGATGAAAGATGCAAGGGTCTATCAAGAGTCCAGGAACTCATACACACTAATTACAAGCAAACAGATCACAGGTGAGGATGGTTACCTTTAATTCAAACCCATTTGTGCCAACCTGTGTGCATGTTATCAGGCCAAAATCACCAGGGTATGTAAACTTTTGATCAGGATCATTTGGGTAGTTTCTCTTGTCATTATGATTTAAAAAGAGTAAACACAGTTGATTGATAATAAATGACTTCAGCCAACCACTAACCATGAAAGAAAAGTTTTTGTGTTATCATTCATATTCTTTGAAAAATGGCCAAGAAATCATAAATTCTGCCAGGGTATGTAAACTTATGAGCACAACTGTATATTGGGTTTTGCTACATTAAAAATACCATAACTTTTAAAAAGTTAGCAAAACAAAACTATGTTCGAGTGTAAACCTACCCAGGGAAATTTATGGATGAAACTAAATGAAACTGGACAGCATGTATAGAAGATAAATACAACATAATTTGTGTCTATGTACGTGCTTTAAAATCACAAAGTAGAATAACAAGCACAATAAATACCTGAATTATAACTGAATTAATAATAGTACTTAATTAATGAACTTCAGTTTATTTGCATTTTCTTACCTATTGCATAGATATTCTGCATTCTGCAAAGTTAGCAGTTTTGGTGTAAGTTAGAAAGATTGCTTATACACATTTTAACTTTTTTGGTTTTAAGAAATCTAGGGACTAATAAATGGCCATGTGCTGAGATGGACAAATTAATTTGGGAAATGAAAGATAAGGACGAGATAGAGTACTATAAAATAAGGGATAAATTTTATCAATAGTGGGAAAAAAGGATCTAAAATAAAAAAAGAATAGGGATGGCAGAACGGGTGACTAACACTGGGAAATATCATAGAATTGTATAGTTGTATAAATGTATTCAAGTATGTATCTTATGCCATAATATGTGTGACAACCAGGATTGTGAGGACAATTAAACCACATCCAATGTTTTTAATAATTTACTTAACGAAGTTTTGTATTTTTTAAAAAAGAAAAGAAATCTAGGGATTGTTCCAAATTTGAAGACAATTCAAACAATTCAATCAGCCTTTTCAGCTAGGAGTTATATTAGTTGTTTTACATATGCTTTTACTTATAGTGTGCATGTATATTATATAGAACAAAATCATTTTATTAAAAAGTAAGCATGTACTTGTAATCACCAGATAATCAGATGAACTGGATTATTCAGGATTTACCTTGATGGGTCACAATAAACAGATGTTCATCATGAATTTTGTTTCCCTTATTTTCACTCTGAAGTTCCTGGGCATTCAATATTTTATCCAGCTTTAAAAGAAAGAAGATTGATCTTTCAATAATTCTGCAGATAATGTCATTTAATTCTGTATCACATAATGAATATATCTTCATTAAAAATTCACATCACTTCAGTCTTGATAATCAGTCTTTTATATTTTGAAACCAATAGCTTTAAAGTCGTGCACATACTTACCATGTCTTTCAGCATATTATCTAATAGGGCTGTTCTTAAATTAAAGTAAGGATGAGTAGGACACCAAAGTTTGGGAAGCATCAATAGCTTTCCTTTCTCTGAATCATTTTTAAAATGCAAAATGTTCACAGTGGAAGGAGATGGTGCCAATGTGGCCTAGGGATACCATGGAGTTTTGAGTTAGCACTAACGTTTAACTTGACAAAATTATTGCAGCCGCCTCAATCCCATGTTGATGTAATTAGACATCAAACAAACCTGATTTTCTGATGAAAAATACAGCTGCTGCAGCAGCAACAGGACAAGAATATTTTCATGGTGGGGAGGAGGGAACCCAACAGCCAATAAAAGTGACTCTTAGCCTAAAAGTAATATAAGGGATTATGGATCTGGATAAGAACATGTTTGTCCAAGCTGCATTTCTACTGGTAGAGCTATGTCAATAATTTTTTTACTATTGATTTTTGTCTGGCAGGGAAACCTTGCTGGAATGGGGCCGTGGTGGCTCACGTGGTAAGACACTGGGCCTGCGCGCACCACTGAAGTTCGTGGCTCGATTTCCGTGAGCAAATAAATTGCATAGGGACAAGAAAGGAGCCTCCCCCAATTGCCTACTGACATTCAGGCATCCTGTGGACAAAGATAACATTGCCTGAAAAAATTCCTTTCACAGAGGCAGCCAGGCACCTCGGTGACCCCTGGCTAACACATGCCATACACTAAAAAAAAACTGCTGGAAAAAGATGAAATATAAAAGCATAACATGGTGTTTTTCTCTTGCCCCACAAAGACCTCACTGCCACCTTACTCATATATATATATATATATATATATATATATATATATATATATATATATATATATACATACACACACTATTATCTATAGTACAACTGGCAGAGCCTAAGATATTATTCTGTTACAAATCCAATATGCTAATATTCAAAATATATTTTGCTGAGAGAAAAGAAAAAAATGGTGGTTCATATTAAGTTACAAAGATGGATTACTCGTGACTTTTTAAAATTTTGTGAACAATATAATTTGCAGCAAGTCTTCAAATGGAAAACTGCCCCTCATAAAGGAGGACTTCTAACCACCCTGCTGCCCATAATCACCCACTTTGGGGTGGGGTGGAGTTGGGGTACAAATGGTTATTTGCCTATTGGGGTTACTGAGACTGTTTAAGGATCTGTAGCTAAAATGTGAAAGTCTTTTGAAGATTCATCACAATAATCAAGAGTTTCACAATTATAAAACATACTTAAAGAGCTACCAAAACTGCAGAAATATTCAGTTGCAATTAGTCATTTTTTTAAACAGCTCCACTATCTCATACTTACATGTAGATATTCGCCGTAGATAAGACCACCTTTGCTAGCCTTGTTTAATCCTTCCTGTGATTTGTCATCTGCTCCATCTTCCAAAGCCAGTTTAGCAAAATTAAATCTATGAATAAACAAATGATAACAGAGCTAAGTACTGCCAACAGAAGAGAACATTATAACAGACCATATCACTATGCTGGTTATTTGAATTTGTAACAAGACAAGACTGATTCTGTTTTTGTCAATTAAATGTACTGCAAAATAAGAAATAAAAATAGGCTTCCAAAAACCAGCTGCTTCTAGGATTTTTAAAAATTATTATTCTATTTACATATATCTATTTCATTTGTTTTTGTTTCTCCAAATATCTCATATTCACAAAAAAAAGAGAAATGCACTTACTGGTATTTGTTCTTCCAAAACGGACATCCAGTCATGGCTCCAGTATCAAATATTGCCTGTTCCAATATCCTGAGATAAAATAAATTGCATTTCCTTGTGCATTCTTTTATGTAATCTGATCAACAATTTAGGCCAGCCCACTTCTTGAAATGCCCACCCTTGCTACCATTCAGATTCAGTGGATATCTAGAAATTAACATCATGAAATATTTGTTTTGTTAACTGAACAATTCCTTCATTCAACCCAAATACAATTGGCAAAACAAAACAAAAAACCTCACAAACAGAACAGGTAACAGGAGCACTCTTAATGGAATTTCAAAGTCTCAGTTATTGCAATTTTTTCATCTTCACATATCTGCAGAACTTAGGGAAGCAATATATAAGTGGTATAAATAATTTATATATTTAAATTTATAATTTGTTCATAAATCCTAGGTTCAAAATATAAATGTAGACAGCTCTGAAAACAGAATGTTTTCAAGCAATCTAACTTCCAAATTTAATAAAACATTTTGAACATTTGTTAATTCTTTCTGAGTGAAAAATGTCCCAATATTCTTCTTCAACAGAATTTGAATTATTCACTAGTTTTCCAAATCCTAGTTGTACTTATTGCACATTATTACTCAATTTCATCTAATCATTAACAGAGCATTTGCTGAAGTGATACATCATATCCTCTTACTGGATCTCAATTTCACTAAATATTTGGTGTGTCATATCCAGAGAAAAGAACTGACCAAAAAAATCAATCATCCCTTTGATCCTAAAATACAATATTCTTAGCTATATGGATATATGGTATTAAACATTGGTTCCACTTTTCCAAGTGAATAATTCTGTTTCAAGAAATTTTAAAAAGAATGAGCAGCTGCAATCTAAGCACATGAGAAATTACCCCTCTCGTACAATAAAGTATTTGTTACACATTTGACATAACATTACATGAGTATAGCACAAACATTGCTTCTTTTCTAACCTATCAAAGATATATGCATCATATGGAACATTATCAGTCATTGTACAGATAATGTAGCAGCCATGCATCTCTTCCCACATAGTCTCTGTATGTATCTAATTTTTTAAACTTCATTGCAACTTTATAGAAAAAAATGTATTTAAAACAGAGAGTTGCAGAATACAAAGAAATACAAGTAATGATGTTAAGTGAAAAATTCAGACATTGTGTAAATAAAATCCATTTTTCTGCAATTGGAGATATACAGGTGGTCTTCGAGTTATGACCAATTGATAATGACCTTTCAAAATTACAATGGGTTAGAATGGGTGCTTTATTCCTGTTTTAACAGGAATTCTGTGGTTGTACAGAGACAAAATAAAAAAAAGATAGAACACCATAAATCAGAAAGCAATAGAAAAATATTGCTAGGCTTGGTAGTCAAGCTGGCTCCTATTTGTTATAAGGAACTTCTTTGTCATTCTTCTATACTACCATCATTTTCAGCAACTAGAGAAAAATCTCATTAACTCAGTTACTCAAAATCATGTTCACACTGATGGCAGAATAGAAAGCACAGAAAACAGTTATCTTTCTATGGAAAGTTGTAGGTTTTGCTGAAAGCTTGAATGGCAGGGGACTTTGCCTCAAAAAAAATCCACTCACTGCCATGCAAATATTGAAATTAAACATGAGATAAGATGAAAGGAGTAAACTGACTAGTGAAGCAAACATTACCATAGTGCAGTGAGCAGAAGGTATGTTCCCAGGGCTGACCCAAGGAAGTTTTGGAGAAAGTTGCAATGGGCTTGAAATGTTTAATGTGACAGGAAAAAGTATAAGTATATTAATCGGTATCACTGAAATCATGTTATTTTCAATTGCACACAAATATCCATAAAATTTTTGAGGGTTTTTGTTGTTGTTAGCTGTAGTCTGGTCCTTAGCATCACTCAAATACGACCCTTATCTGAAAAAAGAAGTTGCAATTTTGCCATAATATTTTATTTTTCACTGATAATAGTGGAAATTTCTGTAGACTGCTGTTCTAGAACAGTTGGAAAGAACCAGATTAGGGAGAGACAATTTACAGCCTCTTCAGAGTCAATTTGTATATTTACTATAGATCTCTGGTTATTTGTGGAAAATTTCAGAAAAATAGGATGAGCTTTTTAACTCTTTCTCTCCCTGCATTTTCAACTCTTAAGGTTGCTTTTTCTAGCTAATTTCACTATTATTAGAAAGAAGTGACATTATTTTTCCTCCACAATAAGTTAGAACAGGGGTATCAAACTCCCGGGGTCATTGCAGCATCACATGATGTATCATAACTTTTTCACCCTTCACTAAACCAGGTGTGGGCAAGTTTGACAGCCCTCGGTTAGAACAACCTGGCAGCTTATTCTCAGCAGAAAATTATAAAATAAGACAGAACTGAACATTTTTTCCTACTGCTTCCATACTGCACTATAAATCAGTACAGGTAGTCCTCATTTAGCAGGCAACTCAGTCATTAAGCAAAGCTGTTACTAAGTAAAATTACAAAAGTGCTTATGATATTATTTCAGCTTTCTTTTGCTTTACCCGTGAAGATGATGAATATGACTGTTTGCAAAGTTACTTTTTCATCCATCATGATAGTTGTGCAAGGACACTAAACGAGACTGTTGCTAAACCAGGACTGTCTTATTAGGGCTGATGAAGATTCCACCAAGAATTCTCATACTGTGCTTAGCTCTTCTTCAAGCAAATGCTGCCAAGGAAAGATTTGGCTTTTCTCTTGCTTGTCATTACGGTAGGCAATTACATACGAGAGCAGTGCCTTTTAAACTTTCACTTGTGAGCCATAAAGTAAATCTTAGATTGCAAGGAAATAAATAAATTTAAGTTCACATCTATTAATGTCCCTGTTAAGGGCAACTGGTTATAAAATGGAAAAGGTAAACACTTAACCAGTTTGGGGATACCTTTGTTCACCATAGGGGAAAGTCTCTGGCATTGAGAGATTCTAGTTGAATGCAAACTAAAGTAAACCCAAGTTTCTGATCACCTGATTTGTTCAAAACCACCTTCCCGCTAAACCAATAGAAACAGCAAGTTCTTTGCTTTAGTTTGGTTGAAGTTTTTTTGTTTTTACGTTTTACATAAATGGTGCAACTGATCTTTCCAGAAATCCTGAATCTAATACTTTGAAGCAAATTAGGCTTTTACTCACGAATCAGTGTTTCTTTTCTCTCTCTTTCCTTTAAGATGTTTAGGATGTCACTCTGGTAAAAAAAAAAATGCACATGTAATCATCTATAATCTTGTTTTTGTCAGACTTTTTAGCTGATTTGTTTGAACAGCATGCAAATAACATTCACTTCATCAATGAAGCAATCATTTTCAGAAAATTAAGATGTAGTTCCTTTTCCTTTTTTTACTGTATCTCAGATTCATTTACATTGCAGCACATTTATAGCAATATGCAGGCTTTGTGGCAAATGTTAGAGATGAGATGCTATTCCTCAGCCAAAATATATTAGACTCACAGTTGTGAAGGCACAGATTTTAGCAAACCAGTAAAACTGAATGTTGCCAGTGAAATTGAAATTGGAACATGGGACCAGCTGAAGCTCATCACTACTATTCAGCACATTAGCCAAAAAGAAAGGAACAACCCTGGGATGGACAGCCAATGTTTCTTGAGCTCTTTGCATCACTCCAATGATTTAACCTGGCCCCTAAAATCTCCTGATTGTAAGGAAAATTCAACATGAGCTACTTTATATTAGCATCTGGTACAGTAGTTGCCATCAACAGGCAACAGATTATATCTGTACAGTGTTTTAAACCTCAACACTTTAGAATAGAATAGAATAGAATAGAATAGAATACTTTATTGGCCATGTGTGATTGGACACATAAGGAATTTGTCTTGGTGCAAATACTCTCAGTATACATAAAGAAAAGATACATTTGTTAAGAATCAAGAATCATAACGTACAACACTTAATGATAGACATAGGGTACAATCAACATCAAATCATACTAGGAAACAGAGGATACAAGCAACAAAGTTACAGTCACAAGTGGGAGGGGATGGGTGATAAGGAGTGATGAGAAGATTAACAGTAATAGTAGTGTACACTTTGTAAATAGTTGAACAGTGTTGAGGGAATTATTTGTTTAGCAGTGATGGCTTTCGGGAAAAAACTGTTCTTGTGTCTAGTTGTTCTGGTGTGCAGTGCTCTATAGCGTCGTTTTGAGGGAAGGAGTTGAAACAGTTTATGTCCGGGATGTGAGGGATCTGTAAATATTTTCACAGCTCTCTTCTTTAAAAGCATTCCCCTTTTGATGTGATTTATTTTTCACTTTATATATGAATAAACCACTTTTTTGATATGGCCATATCCACTTTATAATGCCGTCTTTAGCTGGAAAACATTGCATAAGGAGGGAACTTCAAATTGATTGTCTTTTCCTTGCCTGGTATGATCAGAGGTCCCTCAGGTGATTCCTACTAGGCATAGGAAGACCCAGAAAGAAATCAAGCTGGGCTGTATTTTCTTATACCTTATTTGTCTAAGTCTGTTTTTATGGTCAATGATCTATTAAGTATCAAGATTCAAGATTCTTGATTCTTAACGAATGTTCCTTGTTTATGTATACTGAGAGTATTTACACCAACACAAATTCCTTGTGTGTCCAATCACACTTGGCCAATAAAGTATTCTATTCTATTTTATGAGAAACAATTGGCATCTCTACAGTAAACAGATTAAATATACCTCTCCCCCCCCCCAGGCTTTTTTGAAAGAAAACTTCATCCAAGAGAAAACTACACAATAAATGTCATTCTTGAAACTGTATTGAACTTATGAAGTCAGAAAATTCAACTGTGATATTAAAAATAATAATGATATATCATAGTGAGAAGCAAAATGGAGTTTGCTGGGAACTACATCTTATTCTTCTAATAGAAGGCCTTCAATGTTTTTATGACATAGCAAATCACTTAAACAGCAAGCTTACAAATTGTTGGTCCCACTTGGGAAGTGGATTGTTCCAAGGTTTATACAGTAGGAAAAGGAGACCCAAATAAGCAACTGTTTCCATTGTTCCTTCCATTCAGTCATATCTGATTCTTGAAGACTGCCTTTGTACCATTCCTAATTCTTCAAATTCCCAAAATATGAAATTTGGCAAAATGGATGAATGGGTTTCAGCATAAAGAAAAGTGGCTTCAGATGGGTTTCCTTTCTTTACTTATATACTTCATACATTGATGACCTTGAACCCTCATGCTTTATTATTGGAAGCCTCTCTTCAATTTACCCATGCATGAGTGCAAGTGCATCCGACTAAACTTCCATATAAATTGCAAACCTTTATACTGTGTGAAGTGTCATGTTTTTAATAGCGCTTTCCCTCTTTACACTTTTAATTATTTCACAAGGATCGTTAACTGGGAAGAGAACAATTACTCATACAATCTGCCTGCTATTGATCTCATCATTTGCATATTCAACGGCAGTTCTCGATACCAATCTAAGCTGCTTGTCTTCTGTGATGCTGCTGGCTTCTTCTGAAGTTAACTTTATAAATTAAAATTTTGATTACTGTGGGTTGGCAAGGTCCAGGCTGGTGTTCAATCCAGACTACGGCTACAACAATACCATTGTTCTTCTGGTTCTTGCTCTTCCTATTCATACATTTTAGATAAGACAAGCCCAATTGGCTGGCTCCTCTGTGGGTAAATCTCTCAGTGCCTGCCTTTAAGTATTGTTTTCTCCTTACTAGTCCCTGTTTTTTCATTTGTTCTTCCAGATGTTTACACTTATGAATACTTTCACATCCCCTTCCCACATTATAGATACAAACTCAAGGTTAACCGCACCAAACTTGATGCAGGAAATACAACATCAGCAACAGAGTGGTCAATGTCTGGAATACTCCACCTGAGTCTGTGATTTCTTCCCCAAACCCCAAAAACTTTAACCTTAGACTGTCTACTATAGACCTTACCCCTTTCCTAAGAGGTCTGTAAGGGGCGTGCATAAGCGCACCAACGTGCCTACCGTCCTTGTCCTGTTGTTTCTTTTATTTTTCTTATATGTATCCATGTATTCATAACTATGTTTTTACTTATACCTATTATTTTGTAAGCAATTGACAAAAATAAATAAATAAATATTAAACCCAAAAACTTTAACCTTAGACTGTCTACTATTGACCTCACCCCTTTCCTAAGAGGTCTGTAAGGGGCGTGCATAAGCGCACCAACATGCCTACAGTCCCTGTCCTATATCCATGTATT
This sequence comes from Bungarus multicinctus, assembly GCA_023653725.1. Taxonomy (NCBI): domain Eukaryota; kingdom Metazoa; phylum Chordata; class Lepidosauria; order Squamata; family Elapidae; genus Bungarus; species Bungarus multicinctus. The sequence goes on from CM042849.1 coordinate 73,641,671, forward strand.
CATAACTATGTTTTTACTTATACCTATTATCTTGTAAGCAATTGACAAATAAATAAATAAATAAATAAAAATAAAATAAATAAATTATATCCATTGATTCTAACACAGACTCTTCCTTATATCATCTCTTCTTCAGTGCTACATTGATTAGAGCAAAACAACAACATGTTGTTTCTTGCTAAATTGACAGTCTCTTAAATATGAACCAAGAATGTGCTGCAGCCACCAAAAAAAAAGCCAATGCAGTCCTAGGCTGTAGTAGCAGAGGGATAGAATCAAGGCCAGATAAGTGTTAATACTGCTTTATAATGCCTTCGTAAGACCACGCTTGAAATTACATCCAATTTTGATCGCCACAATATAAAAAAGCTGTTGAGACTCATAAAAAATGCAGAGAAGAGAAACAAAGATCACTAAGAAACTGGAGGCTAAAATATATGAAGAATGGTTACAGGAACTGGATATGTCTAGTCGAACGAAGAGAAGAAATAGGAGTGACTTCATAGCAGTCTGCCAATATATTTAAGAGACTTCCACAAAGAGAAGCAATGGATGAAAATTAATCAAGGAGAGAAGCAACCTAGAACTAAGGAGACATTTTCTTACAGTGAGAACAATTAGTCAGTGAAATGGGTTGCCTCCATAAGTTGTGGGTGTTCCAACACTGGAGATATTTAAGAAGAAATTGGACAGTCATTTGTCTGACATTGTTTAAGGTCTATTGCTTGAGCAGGGGGTTCGACTAGAAGACCTCCAAGGTCCCTTCCAACTCTTGTTATTTTTTAAAAAATTTTTAATTCTTTATTAAACAATTAAACAAACACAGATGGACAATTCTTACAATACAAAAGTTGAACGTGGTACTGTCTCCCTAACATCAATCATTGTCATTACTTCGCTAAATCCAATAGTAATATTACATAATTCTCCTCTATATGCTTTAAATAAAATATATACATATAATCATTCCTTATTCTCATTGATCTTCCTCGTCTCTAGCCAACCATAAAATTTCTCCCATGTTTTATAATAATCCGAATCTTCCTTATTTTTTAGTTCTTTAGTTAGTTTATCCATTTTTGCGCACATTGTGATTTTCTTCAATATTTCCAATTCATTTGGGATGTCTTTATTTCTCCAATTTTGTGCATATGCCAACCTTGCTGCAGTAATTACATGAATCATTAAATACAGACCAACTCTGTTATTTTGTCATTCTTTTTTTTTTCCCGTTTTGTGTCCGTGGAACCTTTCTGGCAATGAAAGTGATGGTTTCTCGCTTTCTATTCTATTTAACTTTTACATATTTATTGTTTTAATTGTATGGCTGTGCACCGCTCCGAGTCCTTCGGGACAGGAGCGGTATATAAATAAATATTATTATTATTATTATTATTATTATTATTATTATTATTATTATTATTATTATTATTATTATTATAGCAAAAAAAATTCATTCAGGCTGAGGTTTTGTTCTAAAATGCTTATGCTGCAAAATTTGTGGCAGGAGTTGGACCATTTCCATATATCGGGTAGGTAGAGAGAAAGAACCTGAAACTGAAAGTATAGCCATTGGGGAGAAGTAATGAACCATAGAACTGTGCAGAAATGTTGGGAAAACCAAAGTTGCCAGGAGGCAACAACTGGCTATCCGCTGGAAGGGAAAAAAACAGGAACTAACTGACCAACTGAGGGCATAGCAACCCGCCAGCTCAGCATGAAATGGCCATACATGGCAGTGACCAGCTACTGGAGGAGGAGCTATTTAACATACTCAGAGTTGGCAAAGTTGATAGACTGCTATTACAGTAAACTAACTGCTCAGAAAATCTTACAATGGCTCAGAATTGAAAACAGTACTTTGGAAACAGAGCTTTGAAACATTGGTATGGGGTGCCGTTCAGGGGTGGGATTCTACAGGTTCGCACCTATTCGCTAGAACCGGTTGTTAACATTCTAAGCAGTTCGGAGAACCGGTTGTTAGAAGAAATTACTGGCCTAATCCTGTAAGGAAGGCAGGAAGGAAACATTCTGGTGTTGCTTACAGCAACTGCCTCTCCATTAACCCTTATTACATTCTTGGCAGGACTAGAATTCCTGTCTCTGGAACGTCTCTGGAGTTTTTTTCCCCTCTTTTGCTGGTACTTTGCTTGTGTGGAGGCACCATTCAAAGTTATAATGGCACTGAAAAAAGTGACTTATGACCATTTTTCACACTTACGACTGTTGCAGCATGCCCACAGTTGTGAGAGGCCAGGCGAGGAGATGCGTGCCTCGATGTGAGTGATATTGAGTTGGCCACACCCAACCATCACATGACCACCAAGCCGTGCCCACCAACTAAGCCACGCCTACAGAACTGGTTGTTAAAAAAATTGAATCCCACCCCTGGTTTTGTTGGAATGTGCTGGGAGTGTTTAGAACACCACGTAGTTTAATTCTGCACTGAAATAGTTATGGGTAGCCTGACCTGGCAATTTTGGTGGGGTTGGGATGTATCTTGCCAAAATCTCTTTTGTTGTTTTTCATGGTGATCAAAATATTGTAAATAAAAATCATGTGGGACTTACAGAGGGTTTTAAACAGATATCTTATCTTGAATGCATAGAAATATGCATTAGTATCTCTGTGTATATATACGCGTGTGTGTGTGTGTGTGCGCGCGCACATGCACACACTTCCTGTGTTCCTTGCATATTTTGTAATTTCCTCTCACACATTGCCTTTTACATTTAACCTCCATTTACAATTAATAGCTGCTTTAAATAAATGAGAGATCGAATAACTGAAGGTTAAGCAAATACGGATAACAGTTGATGCAATATTACTAATCCAATCACATACTCATTTTCAGTGGGAGGAATAAAGGACAAGGTTCAAAAAATTGCATAGCAAAAGCATTAGCTACAGAAGACATTCTGAAAGATTACCCTTGGCTTCTTCTTTTTTCAAAGGGCCTTTAATACTGTGGTATCAGAAACTATAACCTGCAGACCGGACATTCAATGGCATAGGACAAGAAATGACATTACAAGGAGAAGAAAGGGCGTTCAATCATGTAACAGAAGAAAGGGGTATCTTTATAGGCAGGTATGCTGTCCCCCCCAGAGCAAAAATCAACAATGTAACTGAGAAACTTACTAAAATAATCAACCACATGGATACCCCTTTCTTCTCCTACATATGGGGACAAATGACACAACAATGAACCTGAAAACAATAACATGAGATTAGAAACAGTTAGGGAAGAAAGTTAAGGAATTAGAAGCACAAGTGGTGTTTCCATTTATACTTCCAGTAAAAGGCCAATGTCCAATGAGAGAGCAAAGGATTTTAGAAACAAAACACTGACTTAAAATTTTGTGTCGTCAAGAGAACATTGGTTTCCTAGATCTACATACCTACATGAAGAACTCCTGGGAAGGGATAGACTACACCTCACAGGAACTGGAAAGAATATATTTGGAAAACAACTGGCTCATCTTCTTAGAAGGACTTTAAAATAAAATTGAAGTGGGTCACAAACTTTAGGATCTAATTCCAAGCAAAAAACACTGAACAACCAATCAAATAAGGGGGTAAGGAGAAATGAGAAAGAAGAAGAACTCAGATGCAAAGTAGGACATATAGGAGCATACCCAGAATCAGCTGTACAAAATTTAAATGCATATACACTAATGGTCAAAATTTAGGGAATAAATAGAGTGAACTTGAAAGATGTGTATGATATAGTTGCCATTACAGAAACTTGGTGGGATGAAACTCATGATTGGATACAAACTATTCAAAAGAAACAGACCTAACAAAAGAGGAGGTGGAGTTGCAATATATGTTATAGATCACTTCCTCTCTACAGAGATCCACACAACAAAGGAGGAAAGCCTTCTAGAGCAGGGATCGCCAACCTTTTGGACCTCAGGGATCACCAAACTCATAATGTTAAATCCCAGGGACCACTAACTGGTTCTGTGGGCATGGCCTAATTTGTGGGTGTGGCTTGGTGGTCATGTGACTGGCTGGGCATGGCTTGTATGTAAATATTATAAATATTTATATACATATTGATTTTTTTATTAAAAAGAGCAACTTTTACCCAAAATCAGGCAAAGCAGGCAGGCAGATTGAATTGCTCACAGAATCACAGATTCATTCAGAGATCTATATATCTGCCATTGGCTAGCTCAGTCTGTCACATAAAATTTGCTTGCAAGCAAATTTGCTAGCAAGCAAACTCACAAAATTAACTCACAACATACCATGGATGTAAATATTGATTTTTTTATTAAAAAAAGAGCAACTTTTACCCAAAATCAGGCAAAGCAGGTAGGCAGATTGAGTTGCTCACAGAATCATTCAGTGATCTATCTATCTGGCATCAGCTCCCTGAGTCTGTCACATAAAATTTGCTTGCCATGAGTCTGCACTGAATAATAGAACCTTCAGTCCTAAGGGAGGTTTGGCTGTGCTTAAAAGCAGAGCAGAAGATCTAAAGACTAGCTAGAAATCAAGAAATCCAACCATTTCCTGCTTCCTAGCTAATCTAAATCTCCTGGCACAGCAGAACAGATGATGGTTGGAAAAAGAAAAAATAGCAATTTAGCAAGCAAGCTTGCTGGGTAAGGAGTGAGTGGGTGGGGAGGATTCCCGCAGGCCATGTGGGTGACGCAGCCGTGTGTTTCTGCTCAGTCTAGATTAATGGCTTTGGGGGGGGTGCTCTGGGGGTGAGATTTCTCTGCGGCCCACCAAAATTTTCTCACGGCCCACCAGTGAGAAAAATTGGCAACCATTGTTCTAGACCCCTATGTAGTCTGTAGATGTGTTGTACAAATTTCTTGGCTAGAATCCAGGCAGAAGGAATCTTTGGACACACCACAAAGTGTGCTTGATTTGAGAACAGGTCAATGACAGTCCAAATTATTGTGCTCCCAGCATTCTCAGGCAAGTCCACAATAAATCCATTGATATTATCTCCCATGGACTAGTTGGGTTGGCTACCAACTGTAGGAAGCTGGGAGGCTTCCCATTTAATGGAGAAACATACAGGATAACTGGCCGCATAGGCTTCTATGTCATTTTCCATCTTTGGCCACCAGAACTGTCTCTTCACCAGGTAAAGGATTTTCACAAACCCAAAATGCCCTAAGGATTTTGCATCATGGCTTCTCTGCAGGATTAAGATTCTCTGACTCTGACTAGGACGTACACTTTAGTCCCCTTCCACACCAAGCCTTCCTTCATCAACAGGTCATCCATAACAATACAAGACAATACATAACAATGTATAACAATATAAGAGCAAACAGTAGATACAAACTCAAGATTAATCGCACCAAACTTGATTGCAGGAAATACGACTTCAGCAACAGAGTGGTCAATGTCTGGAATACTCTACCTGACTCTGTGGTTTCTTCCCCAAACCCCAAAAACTTCAACCTTAGACTGTCTACTATTGACCTCATCCCTTTCCTAAGAGGTCTGTAGGGAGCGTGCATAAGCGCACCAACATGCCTACCGTTCCTGTCCTATTGTTTCTTTTATTTTTCTTATATGTATCCATGTATTCATAACTGTTTTTACTTATACCTAATATCTTGTAAACAATTGACAAATCAATTAAAATAAATAAAATAAATAAAAACCTTTATGTCTCTGGAACCATTCACCTGTCCCCAACGCATCTTTTAATGGTTGCATCCCTGAGTCCCCAGACGGCTTCAGGGAGACTGTTGTCTGCTGCCTCATGAATGCTGGGCACTGTGAGCTGCTTGGATAGGGAAATGGAGTTAACTATCTCCTCTCAGTACTTCTGTACTGGGGCTTAGGAGAGAGGAAATTCTTCCCACCCTGGTTTCAAAGAGTGAAATTGAAGTGATTAAAATACTGAGCCCATCGGACCTGCTTAGAGGATAGCTTCCTCCGGGCCTTTAATGCCTTCAGGATTTGTCGTCCATCCACATTTCAAATGTAATCTTACTGTTAAGAACTGCCTCCAGGTCAGAAAAATCCAGAAGAACAGTCTCCTTCTCCCAGATGGCCTAGGGCCTCTCAGCATTAAACAACTTGCGAGATGTGTAGGCCAGGGTGGGATTCAAATTTTTTAACAATCAATTCTGTGGGTGTGGCTTAGGTGGTGGGCGTGGCTTGGTGGTCATGTTATTGGCTGGGCGTGGCCAATTCAACATCACTCACATCGAGGCACGCATCTCCTCGCCTGGCCTCTCGTGACTGTGGGAATGCTGCAACAGTCATATCTGTGAAAAATGGTCATAAGTCACTTTTTACAGTGCCGTTGTAACTTTGAATGGTCACTCCACACAAGCAAAGTACCAGCAAAGGAGGGGAAAAAAACTCCAGAGAAGTTCCTGAGATAGGAAGTCCAGTCCTGCCAAGAATGTAATAAGGGTCAACAGAGAGGCAGTTTCTGTAAGCAACACCAGAATGTTTCCTTCCTGCTTTCCTTACAGGATTAGGCCAGTAATTTCTTCTAACAACTGGTTCTCCAAACTGCTTAGAATGTTAACAACCGGTTCTAGTGAATAGGTACAAACTGGTAGAATCCCACCCCTGGTGTAGGCACATGGTTGCAACTTTCCCTTTTCATTCCTCTGAAGTAAACCGTCTCTATTGCCACATCACTGGCATCTGCCTGGATCACATATCTTGTTTTGTATCAGCTCAGCAGCAAAGAGTGCTTCAGCTTTTCGAAGGCTATTTGGCATTTGATGGACCAATTTAGTGATTGACTCAGTTTGGGCTCTACTCCGCTCATGTCTTGAGCTAGTTGGTAATGGGCAGGACTATCTGGGCAAACATGGGGGCTGAACTGCCAGTAAATTTAGCAAAGCCCAAGAAGTTCTGTAACAGCCTCCTGAACTGAGGGGCCTCACATTCCAGGATTGCTCTAACCTTGCTCAGATCAAACTCCACCCCATCTTTGGACCCCAGGTAGTCTAGGCTGATCTTGTGGCAGTCATATGTGAATAGTTTTTTTTGTAAAGTTTTTTATTTTATATTTACAATAAATCCATCTTTCATGTAAACAACGTGTCAACTGGGTACATATATCTGGTGCTAACAATTATAATTAGCACTTTTCTTACCAATATAACAATGATCACATTTTCTTTATAGCCATTGTCTCTTATATCTATTATCTTTATAACAATCTTAACTTATTTCTCTATATGTTCATCTACTCGATTTTAACTTGTTTTATTTTCCAACCAAAAATAGATCCCATATCAATGTAATATTTAGTTTCTTCTTTTTCTTTAATTGCCAGTGTTAATCTATTCATTTCTGTACATTCAAATATTTTCTCAATCACTTTTCCTTCTGCTGGTATTTTATCGCTTTTCCAATTCTGAGCAAATACAGTCCTAATTACTGTTAATATATGAATAATTAAATATATTTCTTCTTTTCTATAACATTCAGGAAACATCCCTAACTATTTCAGGTTTCAAATCTACATGTTGCTTTATTATTTTTTCCAACCACGTGGTACTTTTTTCCAATATCTTTTAGCTTTTACGCATGTCTGCCACATATTATATTTTATTTTTCTAATATGTATCCATGTATTCATAACTATGTTTTACTTATGCCTATTATCTTGTAAGCAATTGACAAATAAATAAATAAATAAAAATACAAATAAATAAAATATGGTATGTTCTGGGTGTCTGATGGCACTTCCAGCATTTGGCTGATTTGTCTTTAAACATCTTTGCCAGTTTTGCTGGTGCAAAGTATCATCTATAAAACATCTTGCACAAATTTTTTTACATGCTGTTGATATTGTTAATTTATAATTTCTTTCCGATAGCTTCTACCATTTATCTATTTCTATGGTATATCCAACATTTTTCACCCATGCTATCATCATTTCCTTTATTTGCTCTTCTTCTAATTTAACACCCAGTAAATAACAAGAAAGTAAGAAACAGAAATTGCAAACATGTATTTTTATAAATCCTCTGAGTCTCTGAACAAAAACCACATATGGATTTTTAAAAATACTCAATTCACACCTTGATCTATGCTTTCTTACAACAATGCCTGTTCATAATGACATTATTTGCAATTACTCCCATGCTACTTCTGCCATTTTTTCTCCAGACAGACAAAATACATGGAATAGTCACATAAGTGACTATTAATAATGTACATTAAAACCATGGAAATTTTCAGGCAGATGGCATTCGTTGCCTGAAAAAGAAGTCATTTTGTTGATGCTGTTTGATTTTTAAATTATTTGTTGAGAAATTATGTATTTATCTTCTTTGCATACTGCTATATTTCATAGCTGCAAACAGTTAATGACATATATACAAATAAACCATCCACAATGGTCAAAGGTATGTAATTAAGCTAAATTGGACAGGTAATTTAATTAATTTCAATATTAATTAATTGAATTCAATAAAATAGAATGGAATCATATATGTCATTTTGACAAAGGCTAACTTAATGGCTATCTCTCTTTCAGTTAAAAGTAGTTAAGATATGAACTTAAGCTGAGCTATTCAGAGAAAATCATGGACAGTAAATCAACCGAGCTAGTACCATGTTTTCCAGCTACTAAACCCCCATCTTTCCTCTGTATTTTGAAAGGGGGTTTACCCATCACCATCTTCATTCCAGTACAGATACATTTAATGCAAATAATGACTATCCCACAGAATTATGTAAATTATCACCATCTCATTTGGAGTGTCCCAGAATGAAGCTACACATGTGAAATTCCAGTGGGTAGTTACTGAGCTCCCTCTAGTGTTATTCATGTTCATGAATTGTCATCTTCAATTAATTGTTTGAGCTTTGTGAAATTTCAGAAGTAAAACGAAAGGATTTACTTCTTATTTACAACTGAGTTTATTAGTAAATAGTAATGATAGTATATCATTCATTAATTTCATTAAGTTGTAATCTTCAGCATGAATTTTAATCAATTACAGATATTAAGAATTTTCATAATTTCTGAATGCAAAAATTTCTCATGTTTATTTTGTAAATTAAGAAGAGCAATTGTGATATCACTGCATACTGGCAGGCTTCCTGTTGTATAATGAACAGCCCTGTTTATGCAGAATATCGTAACTCTATTCAGATTTGCTACGTGTTTTCTCCCAACTGGATTTTACACACGTTTATGAGTAGATTCGTAACGTCATACATGGAAATTACTTCAAAACATTAAACTCTACTGATTCTTTGGTAGAACTGTGACATGGGTCCTTTGTAAAGAATAATGTGTGAATCAAATTGCTAATCCAGATATTAATTTTAACAACTGAGCATTCTGCTTTCACAGAAAAGGCTGTCAGCTAATGCAGTGAAATCACACAAAGTCTTCTATTCAATTGCATTAAGAAGTTTCAAGAGAAAAAAAAGTAAAACCTATTGCTTGATCATAATAACTACTGAGTTTTACTCAAAATCTATGATTGCTTTTTTGTTTGATATTCTAGCATTTAATTCATTAATTATGATATTATTTACAGTTTTTAAAAAGTGTTACACATCTTTTTAATGATATTTTGTATGCTTAAATGCATGCATTTAGTCTTCTTGTTTGTGTATATCTGTGTTTGAGAGAGAGTAGCAACAGAGACAGGCTAATTGCACGTTGTTGTGTATTTAATACAATCCCCACCCATTTCCTGATATTATAAAAGCAATTAACTCCCCATGTTTTAGAGACAAATCTTCTAATATTTGTCTAATGGAGAAGCTTAGAAAATTAAGGAACTTTCATGGCAAAGGTACACTGTGATTATTATTACACTGAATTAGCTGGTTATATTTAGCATTATTCATTTTTTATGGATATGGTGAAAATTATAAGCACTTTTTTTGTTGAGAGGATATTGAATAGTTAATTATTTTGAATACAATATGCAGGTAAACTGCAGTTACAATTTTTCATATACTTAGAAAAACACCATATGTTACTTACATCTGATTCATGTTGGGTTGCAGCTTGGGTTGCAGCTTTTTAAAAAGAAAAGTGAAATAATAGAAAAACAACTATATTCATTGGAAAATATATCTGAATACTTATGTTTTTGCATTAAAAATGCCATCCTTTATTGTTGATACTTAGACAAATTAGTGTGATCAGAGAATTTATTTTGATTTTTTTGGCAAAAGATTTTCACGGATTCTTTCTGTCTAATCTCTTCTTATTTTTTTTTCTTAATATTTGTTTGAAAATGCATGCCAAATAGGTAGACACCAAGAATAAATCACTGCTTTGTCACTGGAAGCTTTCAAGAAGAGGCTGGACTGCCATCTATCAGAAATGATGTTAGGGTCTGCTTGGGCGGTGGGGGTTGGAGTAGATGACCTACAAGGTCCCTTCCAACTCTGTTAATCTGTCATTTGTAATCTGTAAATACTGAATAATGAAAATTGACCATACTATGTTTTTAAGGTGGGGGTTAATGTATCCTTTATCCAATTGAACTCATTCTGAATGGACTTTTTTGTTATTTGTTAAATGTTAAGAAGTTCTGGAAAAAGCCAAGCTCTATTTCACAAGAAAGACTCTACCATCTTTGGAAGAAAGGAAGAAATATGACGATGAGTTTGCAACTTCCACGTCCTTCCATGGGGTGCACAATATTATTCATACCAAGAGCAAGACACGCAAGATCTTATGGATGGTCGTAGTCTTGGGCTCCATTTTCCTAGTTGCCTGGCAGGTTTATTGTCGTTTCATCAATTATTTCAGCTGGCCCACCACAACCTCAGTGGTAGTTCAATATGTGGAGAAGATTGAATTTCCTGCTGTAACATTTTGTAATCTGAACAGGTAAGACACTATTTTCTTCCTTGTGTCCTGTAAGATTTTAAGCTCTGAAGATCACAGTTGGACAACTATTAAGGCTAACAATTCTAGATTGTATAGTAGGCATTTATATGAGTTAAAGATTGCAATATTATATCCTGTGTAAAATTAAATAACTTCTGTGTAATTCATCTTTGCTTTGGAAAAAAATATAGGCAGTCTTGGGCTACTCAAGCATTCAGAACTTATATTAGCATTTCTGATTTATGCTTATAGGTTCCAAACTCAAGCAGTAGCTAACCTGAGCATCGTTTTCTTCTTGTGGAGCATAGTGTCAGGAGTTCTTCGTATGTTCAGTACTCCTGATAAGTTTAGTCAAGAACTTCAAGATTTTTTTCAAGGGAATCAAAATTTCAGCATCAAAGAATTTACAAGAGATAATGGTTATTATCTCAATAGCAGCACACTGCTGAGTTGTGAATTTTTTGGGAAAAAATGCCACCCAAAGGTAATATTTTTGTTTTTTTACATAAAAAAATGTATTAGCTAAATGCTGAAATAAATGTAGTCTTTATCTAATGATCTGAAAGGCAATATTGTCAGAAAAAAATATTGTCTGAAAACCGAGGCAGTTTTCTACCAGCCTAAGAGAATGAATATTTGGCTGTCAGGTTGCATATTCGGATTTTTAGCAAAGGGCTATATATGCAAAGTTAGTAATGCACCAAGCAAATGCAATGTGTTAATATATGCTAATATTTTTGTTTGTTTTAATTATAGACTACTTTTATTATTTTTATAAATAACCCAAGACGGTGATCTATCAACTATCCTATTTCACAACAGCAACTGTGTTTGGTGGGTTGGGCTAAAAGAGGGTCTGGTCCAAAGCCACCCATATGTCTTACATGGCAAAAGTGGGAATTAAACTCTCAGTCTCCTACTTCCTAGCTTGGTGCCTTTAACCAGACCATCCTGGCTCTCAGTATATCTTAAGGTTGGATATTTTTTGCTCAGTGTTTCACCAATACATATGGGTGTAGGAATACATCAGTGAATCACTCCATAGGTTTTTAATTTGCACAGTGAAACTGAATTTTAATTCAAAAATCAATTCCACTTATCCATCAAAAAAGGTCAAAAGGTAATAATTACTGAATAATTAAGCTCATAACTGTGCCAACAAGCATATTGTATTTCATTAATATTTGGTTTTATTTATGCTAAATAAAAGCATTGTGTTCCCTAATTAAAATCCATTGACTTCACCTATGGGACCCTACTACAAGCTTAACCATAATGAGACCTGCACTGATTGCCTACTTTCAAAGTGATCTTTAGGCAGAGCTGAAATTCAATCTTGAGGGTTTTTTTATCAGAAAGATACTTGCAAATCTGTGTGTAGTACAAACCTATTATTCACTGATACTAAAATGCCACAGGTAATAGCAAATCCTGATGCCTACAATGTCTGTGAGAAAATGCTAACTCCATTTTTCATTTGTTTGTTTTTTTCTTTATGGAAGGACTTTGCACATGTCTTTACTGAATATGGGAACTGCTTTACTTTTAATCATATTAACTTTCCTACAAGAAGAAGAGTTAGCCTTTCTGGAAGAGGCCTCAGTTTGATTTTTGATGTCAAACAGGTAGAGATATTCTCATGAACGTACTGTTTTTGAAACTTCACTGGTTAGTGAATTGCTAAAATTCATTTGCTATTTCCTTGCCAAGGGTAGAAAGTCATAGGGAGAGAAAAATCAAAGTTGGTGTCTGGGAGGTAAGCTGTTTGCTGCTATAACAATGCTATTGTTTTAATTGTATGGCTATGCACTGCTCTGAGTCCTTCGGGAGAGCAGTATATAAATAAATATTATTATTATTATTATTATTATTTTCACCCTTTTCCACTCATTAACTGGAGGAAACTTTGGCCAATTTAATGAGGGTGGCTGAATTTGGGGGAGCTAACCAGAGTGGGCAACTCCATTGGGGCAAAATGTTATAGCAATAGCACTTAGACTTAGATACTGCTTTACAATGCCTCATAGCCCACTCTAAGCGGTTTACAGTGTCAGCATATTGTCCCCAACAAAATGGCTTCTCATTTTATCAACCTCGGAAGTTGACTCAAGTTATAGTTGTTCCATCACTGCATGTTTTCAAGAAAAATTGAACACCCATTTGTCCATGATAGGATGAGATTCCTGCAATGGGAAGAGGGTTGATTAGATTACCTTAACAAATTTGATACCCCAATGTACTAAAATGATTGGGTGCCTAATTCCCAATCAGCTGGAATTATTGTGGTATTGTTGAGATTAGCGAGATGCATGGAAGCAATAAATTGGGGAATGGCAAATTGTATGGATTTGTCAGAAGGTTTTGAACTTAATTATACTATCTTTAAGAATTGCCAAAGTTTGAATGTGCTGGTTTATTGCTTCATCTAAATATTGCAATCTCATATATGTTGGAGCTCCCCAAAAAGCAAATCACAAAACACGCAGCAGGATATTGCTTACTACTAGACTTCCTTCAAACTAGGAGTAACTTGCTTAAGTACTCTGTGGAGCCGAGTCTAGTCTACATTCTCATCTCCTCCTCTTAGAATTAGTCAAATGCAAATTTTAAAAATACATTTAATATATAAAATGCTGTTTTTGAAACTCAAATACATAACAAACTCTTAAGAGACTAAATTCTGATCATAGAGCTTTCCAAAGATCACCTTTAAGTTTATGATTTGAGCATGCTAGAGTGAGCCTTGGAAAGGAATCATATAAAATATCAAATAGTTGCGTTTTTAGTTACACTTGGGCAGAAAAAATGCTTACCCACTAATATGATTGTAACTTAATAATTCCTATACACAAAAGTGCAAGAATATATAGCAACATATAGCAAGATACAATATCTTTCAAAGTGCAGTAGGGAAAATTAAGGAAATTTCTACATACTGAGAAATAAATGTCAGCATTGGGAGCAGGGGGTACTAATAACATATTGGTTCCTAGCAGATGTTTGTGATGAGAGAATGTATTCTTGCAGTTGTCAAGTATTAGAAGAAATAGGTTGTATGCTTTTAACCTGTATTTTTTATCAGGGCATTTTCCATTGTTTAATTTCCTGTCGGTTTTCATTGTATTTGGGTAATTCTGAAACATCACCCACTTCATTTTACATTCCAGATTCCATGATATGTAGCTCAAGTCTGAATGATCATTTGTACGATAGTCACAAGGACATAAACCTAAGATTATCCAAAAGTTTTACATTTCTTTTTGTTTGCATTTATACTGAAAGAGTAATAAAATCATTTAAATAATTATTTAAAATGCATGAGTGCTCAGACATAATGGCAGTTATTGCACTTACCTAGAGTAAGTGTGTATAGAACAGCAATCTTAACCAATATGGTTGAAGGATAATTCATAAAAATGACATATTACATAATATAGCAATACTTCATACCAATGCAGTTTCATTTTAATTCAACACTGTAGATCATTTTGCAGGAGAGCAATTAAGAGATCACTGGCATGGAATTCATCCCATCTATTTTATTATGTTTGTCTCTAAATAATCTTTTAGGATCAATTCACTGATGATCCTAGTCTTGGTTTTGTTGATGCTGGCATAACCTTTGCTATCCACTCACCTAAAGAACCTCCCCGATTTGATGGCTTAGGTGTCTTTACACCAGTGGGGATGCATGCCCATGCTGCAATCCAACAGGTAAAAGTAAGTATTAGTATTTGATGTGCAAAATGGGGTTCAATGTTATTTTATTTCTTATATTTTAAAGCAATAATAATAATAAAATATGTGATTTGTATAGCTATAACATGTTTTAAAGAGATCACAAAGCTTTAGAATTTAGTCTGCAATAATAATTGTTCTGCATTGTTACATCAAATTCAGTCCTGATAATGAATTGCTTTAGAATAAAATTAGGGACAAATAAGATTAGGGTTAAGATTAGGGGATAAAAGGGATGTGAAAAGTAAGATTTTTTTAAAAGTTACATTGAAACAGGACCTTGATTCTGCCATAAAGCAAAATCTTTTTATTTATTTCAACCCAGTAATATAATACACAGTACATTCTGTTATGTTTTGTATTTGAAGATGATCTGTGCTGAAAATGTTCCTTTTACAATGATTACTTTTCTGGGCTTAATTTTTAAAAGTTGTTTCGTCAATGCTTTGCCACTGAAATAGTTGCCATTTTCTCAAAATCAAAACTTCCTTTTTTCACACCAGACCATTATCCAAGAATACCCTTGGGGAGAATGCAACCCAAACATTAAGCTTCAGCATCATCAAATCTACAGCACATACGGATGTCTACAAGAATGCAAGGGCCACCTTATACAAAAGCACTGTGGATGTTTACCTTTTATGCTGCCAGGTACAATCTGGCACATGTACTTCTTATTTTGCAAAGGGTCTGGGCTAAAAAGAATCCAATAATACTGTAGGAATCATGACTGGAAGAAAAAGAAGCTATCAAGATGTTCAAAAGCAGAGGTTACAATCCATTTAGAGTAAAATTCAGATGGGTTCAAAATAGAAATATATAAATCACAATGCAACAATGATGTATCAGAATACCTCGCCTATGGAGAGTGGACATACTATTTTTGCTCCACATAGACCCTCTCTGTATACCACTTTCAGGGCAAACTTAAAAGGAGATATAAGCCCTGGAAAGAACAGCTGAAATTGCCATTTGATTCATCAGTAGAATAGGTTAATATAAATACTGTTGTTTTCTTTCTTTCTCTTATATAAAGAGATGTTATACATGTCCTGTGAGTAGATATAACACTGAATTGTTAGATTAATGGAAATATAAAATTGACAGTGCTATTCATACTTTCGTTTATATTTCTAATTTTTATTTACTGCAATTGTCCCGTGCACCTGTTGAAAAGGAAATGGCACAGAATGTGACTTGGAGAAATTTTACAGCTGTGTTTCTCCTACTTTGTGTGAGTATAACCAATAAATATCCCAAAACTAAAAACTGGTTGAAAAATTCCATTCTAGCTTAGACTTAGATAGATCATTAAGATTTGGACATGATAATATGACCACTGAGTGAATGATAATATATGATCTGAGTTCCTGTACCAATCTTATGAGATTCAGTAAGATGTAATATTAGAATGTAACATTGGGTTTTCCTAAGTATATGCTATCACAATTACATAAATGCATAAGACATAATTATAAGGGTTAAAAAAACAAGTTAATAAAAGTCTGGCATTTACACTGCTGGAATTAACAAATTAAGGAAAATATGCAGGCTTAGTGAATTCCTTCTAACTCTGACCAGCGGTGGCCAAGGCAAACCTCTGTATTTTTTTCTGTGAAAAGTAATATGTTCTATGTGTACATATACATGCATAGACTATATAGCACATGGTGGACTCTGCATGCTCTGTTCTAGATACTGTTAACAGTATGAATAGGCATTTAGAATGAGACACTTGGTAATGGTCTGAGAAGCTGTACATCTGTGCAGTTTCATTGGCAAAGGTTTTTTTTCTGAGTGTTTTTCTGCACAGTCCTAAATAGGATCCATTGAAATTTTGGAACTTGTTATTTTTACTAGCTTCTACCATCATACCAAATTTGATCGTATTCCATTTAGTTTTTTTTCAGGGTGAACTTGTCAGTGTACATAAAGAATCTTGAGCCTCTTTACCTAATTTTGTTTTGCTGGGTTGCAAAGAATAAAAAGAAAGAAACCATCAGTGAATATTTTATTGACATAAATGACTCAGATAGATTAAGATCTTAGTTTTCTCACAATAGTTTTAATCCTTTCATCTTAAAATTAGAACTGGCTGTACTAAATAAAAATACTAACATTAACTTTGTAAATAAATAGGACCCTTCTGGAATCCAAGTTTTATCAATCTCTAGGAAGTGTGGGAAACAGGCAGGAATTATAAACTAAAATAGCTACATTGCTCCTTAAAACATGTATGAACTTTTACTTTAATATGTTAATTATATATTAATTAAAGTAATACAATCCTTGGTTGTATCAACAGAGGCATAGAATCAAATGGATGTAAATTAGTACCACTTATAAAGCCTTAATTATTTATTTATTTACTTATTTATTTATTTATTGCAAATTTTATATACCACTCCCATCTCCCAACGGGACTTGGGCCAGTTTACAGCCAAATAAAAACAATCCAGTACAATATTTAAAATGCAATTAAAAAGATTAAATGAGTGACTGAGGATAAAACAAACTGTGACGTTAAAAAGTTTAAAAAGTTAAAACCAGTTAAAATCAATTAAAAACCCTACCAATAACTCTAGGCCAGACCGGCTTGATGAAATAGGTGGGTCTTCAGCATGCGCCGGAAGGCTAGTAGGTCAGAGATGGTCCTCCTCTTCGGGGGTAATTCGTTCCAGAGGGAGGGTGCTCCCACAGAGAAGGCCCGCACCCTCGGGGTCACCAGTCGGCACCGTCCAGCCGGCGGTACCCCAAGAAGGCCTGCTCTATGGGAGCGCACTGGCTGACAGGATGCTGATGGTGGCAGTAGGCGGTCCCGTAAGTACCCAAGCCATGAAGCGCTTTAAAGATGACCACTAACACCTTGAATCGTACCCGGAAGGCCACCGGGAGCCAATGCAGCTTGCGCAGAACTGGTGTAACATGAGAGCTCCGAGAAGTCCCCAAAACCACCCGCACGGCCACATTCTGCACTAGCAGAATGCTCTTCAAGGGGGAGCCCCATGTAGAGAGCATTGCAGTAGTCTAGACGGGAGATGACAAGGGCGGATGTGACCGTGCGAAGTGCACCCTGATCTTAATAACCTGGAATACTGCATCCAGTTTTGGTCATCACATGACAAAAAAGATGTTGAGATCTTGGAAACAGTGCAAAGAAGAGCAATTAAGATTATTAAAGGCCTGGAGACTAAAACATATGAAGAACAGCAGCAGGATTTGGGCTTGGCTAGTCTAGACAATAGAAGGACTATAGAGGGGACATGTTAGCAGTATTCCAGTATTTGAGAGACAAAGAGGAGGGGGTCAATTTATTTTCCAAAGCACCAGAGGGCAGGACAAGAAACAATGGATGGAAATTAAGGAGAGCTGCAACTTGGAATTAAGGAGGACAATTAACCAGTGGAACAGCTTGCCTTCAGAAGTTGTGGAGGTTTTTAAAAAGAGACTGGCCAGTCACTTGTATGAAATGATATAAGATCTCCTGCTTGAGCAGAGGGTTGGACTAGAAGACCTCCAAGGTCCCTTCCAGTTCCATCCTGATTGATTGAATTAATTTTCACTTTAAGTTAAAAATCCTGCATTGGATAAAGCATCTATTATCTAAGAAGATAAACCAAACACAAGAAGATAATTTAGTGTCTCTCCCTCCCTGTGTGTGTAATATTTATTTTCCCCTCATTTTAGATAAAATAGAATTCATGGGATTGTGCACTGTAGGAACTCATAACTCCACATGTCCAGTACCATGTGAAGAAATAGATTACCCAATCACCATCTCATATTCTACTTTTGCAAGTGAACAAGCCCTGAAATTCCTATCTGCAAAGCTGAAGAAAAGAACAGAATATGCCAGGTATTTTTCTCTTTTTAATCATATAGTCAAACCGTGGACAGATTTCATGGTTTAATTTCACTCCATGTGCAGCACCGGCTTAATCCTGTTAGGACCAGAAACAATGCAAAGCTTGGTTGATACTTTTGCAGGAGACAAGAGAATTTTTTTTAAAAAAAACCATTAAAAGTAATAGCAAATCAATTATGGTCCAGAAAGCAACTTGGATATAGGCATGCATTAACCAGGATTACTCAAGAACATTTGTATTTATCTTTTAATATGCATTGCAATTTTTTTCATCTGTAGATAAAGACCCTTAAATCTTATCCTGATTGTTGATGTCACCTTGCAGTGCAATCTCAGCTCTTTTTCAATGTGCTCTGTCCCTGGATCTCCCTGGATCTCTTTTTCAATGTGCTCTGTCCCTGCATCTAGGAACTAGATGCAAATAAATGTTTCCATCTGCTCCTTACTATATGTTGGTAACATTTTGGCCTAGTCTACAAAGGACTATAAGCCAACCTGGGTTTTTTGTTTTTGCCAAATTATATTAGAATTATGTGCTTTGAAAGATGACGTATTTAACCCTTTCCTCAGTTAAATCCCATTGTTGCATTCATCTTTACTGATATAATCCAAGAACTGTTAATTTGGCTAAAAGCAGAAAACCAATCTGTGCAGATTATTGTATGATTTATTTCGGAGAAAAAAATCAGTGTGAAGATTCAGGGGTGGGAGAGATTGAAAACATCATTCTGGAAAAAGCATCCTCCTGTGTCACTGCTGTGATTCAAGCTGTATTTGCTTTATATCAAAAACAGGAGTGCCACGGATCTTTTTCGCAGACTGAGTTTCCTATCAACATTTTTATTTAATTTATTCTGACATCTGATTGTCCACAAATGGAGCCCCTATCTTGCAATTACTCAGTGAAGCTTGACAAATTACAGGAAAATATTCCTGTTCCCAAGTACTTAGCCAACATGAATCTAGCAAACATATTAATAAGCAAACATTATAAACATTATAAATGGTCATTTAATTGTCATCCATTGATTAAAAAAACAAAAGTAAAAAATAACATAGCTGTGAGCCATAGGTATAGAATACTAGCATATCTATTGTGTCAGCAATCATAAAAATGGGGTCCATTAGCAACGACATTAAATGATTGTAAGACTATTCTGAAGAGAAAATATTACCTAAGAATAAAAATATTGCATTAATGAATCCTGAATGTTCAGGACTAGGCAAAAAATAGGTAATCTTTTTATTATTTGAGAATCTAAAGTCAAAAAGAAAAAAGCCAATGTTAAAATACAAAATATCTAGGCTAAAAATTCTATTGATAGCTGGAATTAGACATCCAATGGCATCTGAGCGCCACTATTCTGTCACAGAATTAAGTCACCTTCCCAGATATTAATCAGTATTAATCAACTGTGGAGGATGTCCTCTAATATTGTCCTATTGTCCCAGGCAGATCTAAGTTATTGTCTCTCCTTGGAACAGACCCTTTTAGACCCAATGTTAGCAATTTGTTCTTGCATTGTCTAGGGGATGGCTCCTCATACATTACTTCTCAGGCTTCCAATTTTTTCTTAAGAGTTGTAACCATCAGAGGAAAACGCTGTAACTCCCCCTAGTCAAGTTTTCGGTGACCAATTGCTCATGATTAATTTTCCCACGTTCTTCTTTTGTTGTACTTGTGTTTTGGTCTGTGACCGCAAATAAAGTATTATTATATTATAAATATCAGTATTTCCATTATTGGTTATGCTTTTCTGTTTGTCATGGCCATGAAGCCATGACAGAGGAGGAAACATCCAATTATGAGGCCACTGCAGTACCCCCATAGATGTTTTGTATATAATTATGTGGATGGCATGCATATGTTTATTTGTCTTTGTCATGTTTTCATCATACATTAAATAAATGACAACATTGGTTATTTGCATACTAGGATTAGTCTCCCAAAATTGATTGATAGGACATTTTAGGTGTTCCCAGAGTTAGGAAGTATTCATCTCTGGTTCTGAATGGAGTGCATTGTCAAACTAATGCACAATTTGGAGATCCTCCCAGAATCATGTTCAGACACCAGGCAGCAAATGTAAGAAGGGCTATTGCACAACTACATTTTGGAAATCACACTCTTTCCTGGACTAGGATGCATTGCACATGGCTACCCATGATTTGGTCACCTCCCAAGTGGACTATTTACAAAGTGCTAAGGAGCATGGGGTGAGCTCTCTTCCTTGGCTCCAGCTCTGGCCAATGACATGAAATGAGCCCCCAACTAGGCGTCTTCCAGGCAATGGTGATGTCACCAGCTAATCATTTCAATCCGGAAGCACCAAAGTGCTTCTGACACAAGTATGATTGCAATTACAAAGTGCTCTGCGTCGGGATGCCCTTCAAGAGCATCCAGAATTTGCAACTGATCCAGAATGTAGCAGCACAGACTTGTTATATCTCTGTTTTGTGATTAGCACGGGCTCCCAAGATGCTTGCAGTTATACTTCAAAGCAGGAGTGGGATTCAAAATTTTTAACAACCAGTTCTGTGGGCGTGGCTTAGGTGGTGGGCGTGGCTTGGTGGTCATGTGACTAGGTGGACATGGCTTAGTGGTCATGTGACTGGCTGGGTGTGGCCAACTCAATATCACTCACATCGAGGCACGCATCTCCTCGCCTGGCCTTTTGTGACTGTGGGGATGCTGCAATAGTCGTAAGTGTGAAAAATGGTCATAAGTCACTTTTTTCAGTGACATTGTAACTTTGAATGGTCACTCCATGCAAGCAAAGTACCAGCAAAGGAGGGGAAAAAAACTCCAGAAAATTTCCAGAGACAGGAAGTCTAGTCCTGCCAAGAATGTAATAAGGGTTAATGGAGAGGCAGTTTCTGTAAGCAGCACCAGAATGTTTCCTTCCTGCCTTCCTTACAGGATTAGGCCAGTAAATTCTTCTAATAACCCGTTCTCTGAACTGCTTAGAATGTTAACCAGTTTTAGCAAATAGGTGCGAACTGGTAGAATCCCACCCCTGCTTCAAAGTACAGGTTGTCAGCTATCAAACTTTGTGGCATGGGGCCAGGTGATTTGTGGGAGTACCTCTCTCTGATTGCTTCTACCTAGGTCCAGCAATGCCAAGAGTCCCATTGACTAAAAAATGCTATTGCAAAACACAGAAAGCAAATATTTTCTGTCCCAGCAGCTGCCCTTTGGAACACTGTAGCCTTGAGAACTGATTGGTCCTGACACTGTCAGCTTTTCAGAAGCTTTTGAAGACATAGACAGGGAGCTGAATAATTTGCTGGAACCTCCCTGTTGTGATTTTAATTTGAATTGATTATAGATTGTTGTTGTTTCTTGTCTTAGTTGCTGTCATAGGTTTTGAAATATTGTTTTGGTACCTTGGTACTCAAGTGCTTTGAAACTCATTGAATTTGGTACTCAATGCATTTTATCCTTGTACTCATCGTTTGTTTGATACTCAATACACAAGCTAGAACTTGTTGGTGTCAACTGCCTTGTGATTCACTACATTATTCCTTATGAGAAAAATTTGTTTGGTACTCATTGTTTTTGGTACTGATCACATCTCCCAGAACCAATTAACAATGAGTACCTAGGTACCACTGTATTTTTATATGTTATTGGACATTTAGTATTTTAGTATTTAGTATTTATTTGATTTGTCAATCGCTTACAAGATACAGGTATAAGAATAAATATAGTTTTGAATACATGAGAAAGATACTTATAAGAAAAATAAAAAGAAACAATAGGACAGGAACGGTAGGCACGACTGGTGCGCTCATGCTGTTACAAATGAATATCATGTAAATTGAATAAATGCATATTTCCATATATGCATATACTTTCAAGTGTATATAATTGACCATAATTTCAGGGTCTGAACACACACACACACTTCTTCGGAGATATTATTAAATCTCCTATTCACTGATGGCAAAACATCAAAAAGCGATAGCTTTCATACTATCCAAGGCAATTAAAAATAAGATAAAATGTAATGGCTCTGAATTCAAATTTTAGAAAAACTATTAGTTTGGAATTAGAAATACATTCTTTTCATTTTAATAACCAATTTTAAGAGAATAATATTCAAAGCCTGACAGACATCTTTCATTTTAATTAAAATGATTGGATTAGATATATCTCTGTCTGTCTGTCTGTCTGTCTCTCTCTCTCTCTCTCTCTGAGATTTACTGTCTCATTCCAAAACTTACTTAATTTTGATGATATATGCCTTGATTGGGTTAATATGAAGAAGCTGATCCATCTAAGGATCAAAATTTCTTAGGCTGATGATGTAAAGCAGCAAAAGCACCAATATCCCATTTCAAATTATTTCTCTACTTTCCTGCTTTGTCACTCCTTAAATTTTTCCTCACAATTTGGAGATGTATTATGATCTGAAAAACTGGGTATAAGAAGCCACTAAAATGTAATAGGTTTGATGTAATGAACATGAATTTGGCAAACTCCAGTGCCCTCCCTGGGGTCACAAAGAATCAAACACGACTTATAACCAAACAACCAACATATTACATGTACAAGTATGCTGTCGGCTATTAATTGATTATTTTTCCATCTGTAGAAAGAAAAGCATAGCTAAATTGACAACAACACAGTATCTTTATAACCCTTAGGCATAATCTTGTATATATTGACATTAAATACCACAATTTGAATTACAAAATGACCCAGCAGCAGAAGGCACTGAGTGTATCAGAACTGTTAGGTAAGTATTTTATAATTACATTTTATATCTGCTATTGCTAGTTCAGATAAGGCTGAATAATATGTAATTAACTTTATGGTTCTTATTTTGTTTCAATTTGCTTATAATCAACTCTAATATAAAATAGATGAAAATATAAGGATGATTGAAATATATAAAATCCACAGGCCTATAGTAAATAAGTTTTATGATGTTTTGGTTTCACTGACATCAAATATGTTTACAGGGCTGAGCAGCCAATATCATATCTCCATGTTAGATTCCATGTCAATATGGAGAAAATGGTCAGCTGGCATGCATTTTCATTCTGAATTATAAATTTAACACAATATATTCTGTGCACATGAGATCAAGTTGTTAATATATAGTATTTAATTATATTGACTCCAATATAAGTTATTTCTGATTAAATAAGGATAGAATTGCACTTAAAAACACTAGACTGATAAAATTTGTTGCTTTTGTTGCAGCTGATATTGGTGGTCAGCTGGGCTTATTTTGTGGAGCCAGTATGATTACCATCATTGAAATTGTCGAATATGTGTTCACCAACTTCTATTGGATGTGTATTTTTCTTCTAATAAAAGCACCAAAACTGCCTGATTGGAACACTTCAAATCAGAATGAACAAATACACAAGAGAAGAATACAAGAATGCTAATATTTTGCATAAAACAAATCAAAAGTGATGAAGACACCCCTTGCCCTTTCTGTGTACACAGGACATTTATTTTAACATCTATCTTTGTTTCTAAAGAAAAGATGACCTTAGTATCGTTATTCGTTTTTTATCAGGATAGTAGAAAGTCCACTTTATGCATCTATCTGGACAGAGTAAGTAATAGTTACCTCTGTTTTGTTAGCTTATTAACATTATACTTTGAAAATAGCCCAGAAATTTCAGCTGATGTGAAATAGCAGCCAGTAAAAATGGTGGTCACTGCAATCCCATTATGGCTTGAATTTGTTACCAAAGGGATTCTCCACAAACTTGCATTATAACCTTTTCAACAGCAAGTGAAAAGTTTGGACATGATTTAAGGATTTATGATTTGTCTGTGGTCTTAATGTTGCTTTATTGATATGTTGTATTCAGGGGTGGGATTCAAATAATTTAATAACCTGTTCTCTGCCCTAATGTCCAGCTGGGTGGGCATGGCTGGGTTGGCGTAGCCAGGGGCCGTGACAGCCAAAATGGGGCACTGGGGTTAATTACAAAATGTGGGCTTTGCTTTGTGACATCCAGATCTAGCGAGCAAGGAGTGTGAACTGCACAGAAAATCACTTTTGTTTGGTTATGAAGAAATATCCCCAAAGTCAGATGTACACCAGGGGTGAAATTCAAATTTTTTCCCTGCCGACTCTGTGCGCGTGGCTGTGGGCGTGGCTTGGTATAATAGTAATAGCAACCAGGGGTGATTGGGGCGATGTTTTTACCTATTCAAATTGTCCCTAGCACCTCTCTCAAAGTGGGCCCAGGTGGTTGAATTCACCCCTGATGTACACAAAATGTAGACTGATTTTTAACTACACATCTTCCCAACGAATAGCAAATTTTGAAGGTGCAGGTAAAGAGGATTCATTTTGGGATGAGTAACCACAGATTGCATGTCGGAGGGATGCTGGGAAACTCTTTATTTTAAAGAACATTTGAGGGAGGGGTGCAGAATAGCCCCTCTCTGCTTGAGGCTGTAGAGACCTGGCACCAATCAAAACTCTGTTTGTGAAGCAACTGATCAACACTGACAGGGTAAGCCACTAGTATATGAAAATAAAAGCAAATTCCACTCCCTTCTAGTACTGATGATGTTACCTAGTTTGATAATGAAACATCTGCAAGAACATCTAACTCAGAGAGCACCAAGGATCCCACAGTTCAACCCTGAGCTACAAATATTCTCGTCTATCAATAAACACTTTTTGGTTACAGCAGGGGTGTCAAACTGAATTTCTTCAAGGGCCAGATCAGCATTGTATATAAATTTAATTAAAAATAAAAATAAAAAATAAATTATAGTTCTCCTCCATGGACCATGGGGGGAAGAGAAAAGATGGATGCCTCCTGCAACACCCTGCCGGCCAAATCAGGATGGGGCGGCTGCGCGTAGTATCCCGCGCCACATTTTCAGCCTCCATGGCTTCCTGTGGGCTTCTGCTGGCCAAAAATGGGCCGCACAGAGGCTTCACAAGGCCCCCAAGTGGCCTGTTTTTGGCCAGCAAAAGCCAGGGAGGCTGAAGGGCTGTGTAGAGGTCTTCACCAGGCCATTTTTGGCCTACAGAGGCACTACAGGCTGATTCTTTAATATTTCCAAGCCGGCCCCATATGCCAGATTTAAGCACGCAGTGAGCCAGATCTGGCCCACAGGCCTTGAGTTTGACACACTTGGGTTAGAGGGACTCAGCCTGCCTTTTATGAGATGGTTGCCAGTGAATTTCATTCTAAATTTTGTTATAATTTCTTTGGTACAGATATAAGTAAAAAATAAATCAAACACTTACTCTAAGATTAACATTTGTCTACATTATTTCCATAATCCCATATCGAATCATCAAAGCCCAGATCAACTTTTAATTTCAGTTTCTCACAAAAAGTCCAGTAATGGTTCATATCACTTTAATCACTATTTGTTAAGGAAACCACAACTGGTTTATTTAATTGCACCAAACTCTAAATAAAACAGGAATGGAAAATCATAAGCTCTAGTCTAGACCCATGCTTCTCAATTATGCAACTTTAAGGGGCATGGACTTCAATTCTTAGAATTCCCAAGGCAGCATGAAGTTCGTCCGTCTTAAACTTGCCAAGACTGAAAAACGCTGATCTACAGACATGGATTTTTTCATTCTTCATTTACTGGTTCTTATGAGCAATTATAATGCAAAATCCTTATTTCCACCCTAACCCAGAACCATCATAATGCTAAATCCTCACTCCCACCCCATCCCAGAGGAACCACCATTCGCTCACTAACCTGATTTCCAGCTCCATTCTCCTGCATGCAGGGCAACAAAAGAAGACCATGTGACTACCAGTTTAATTAAGATCAGTTAGACCTTCCTTTCTTGGGGAGAAAAAGGTCTCACAAAGTTAAAAGGTCTAACTGAACTTTTTTAAAACTGATAGTCAGATGATCTTTTTTTATTTTTGCCTTACACACAGGAGAACAGAGCTGGAAAGCAAGTTAGTGAGGAAATAGTGGTTGATGCAGGATTTTGTAGACGCCGTCCAGGCCAAAAATGGGCCACAGGGGAGCAGCCTCTCAGCTGATCAGCATGGCTGGTCCATTTTCTGCTTACCAGCTGATCAGTGCGGCTCCCAGTCATGCCCCTGCAGCCTCCCCACCCTGAATGGAAACCCCGGTGGGTGTGGTGGAGCCAGCCAGTGGTGGGATCAACCGGTTCACCAAACTACGCAAAAAAATAACAACCGGTTCAGTCGAACTGTTGCGAATCAGACGAATCCCACCATTGACTCAGAGGTGGTATTCAGCAGGTTCTGACCAGTTCTGGAGAACCGGTAGCGAAAATTTTGAGTAGTTCGGAGAACCGGCAAATACCACCCCCATCTATTCTCTGCCTGATTGTCTGGGTCTTCTTTTGTTGTCCTGCAGAGGAGAACGGAGCTGGAAAGCAGATTAGTGGGGTGGGGAGAGAATGGAGATTTTGCAGTATTCTTCCCCTGGTGGGAATGGAGATGTCACAGTATCTTTCCCCTGGAGTGGGATGGGAATAAAGATGTTATAGTATCCTTCTCCTGCCACACCCACCAAGCCATGCCAAGCCAAGCCACGCCCACCAAGCCACGCCCACAGAACTGGTAGTAAAAAAACTTGAATCCCACCACTGCATTGGTTGTATTACTTTTTAGCTTCAAGTGATAACTTTTGTTACTGCATAGTTATATTGTTTGTTTTTTCCTTATGTTTCTCTACCTTAAGTATTTAATTCATATTTTTATAGCATTGCAAAATATAGGTCCTTAAACAGTTTTATTGAACAGTGATTAGACAACATGTGGTTAGTGTACGGTTAGTGTACAGTTAAATATGTCATGTGAATCTAAGAAACTTTAAGAAAAGGATCAAGTAAACTTTGATTAACCCTGATTAAGTAGATCATGTACATACAATCACTTTGTGAGTTTGCATAATAATCTGTGACTGTCAGATTGTAAAACTTCTATCTAATAATATTTTTTTTGGCCTGGAACATGTAGATTAAATTTGGTTCATTTCCATATATTAATTTCTTTATATTTTCTGAAACAATAAAATGTGTATTTATATATTGGATACAACTTTTCCTGAAATAATGCATTTTGTATTCACTTTGAAATGAATTTCTTTTAATACATTTGTTTTCTAAACAATTAATTATTACAAATGTATGCACTTTTGTACTGATATCCACGTTTCTTTATGTTGTTGCACATAATAACAGCTGTCTAAAGAACTTCATTGGTAACCAGGATTTTTGTTAAGCATTATTTAATATATATGGTATATATATATATATATATATATATATATATATATATATGCACATTTTTGCAGATTGGAAGAGGAAAATATGCAGCTGAAATGTAAAAGTACATTTAAGCATCTCTAATTACAGTTTATTGCCAGCAGATGTCCTACTCATCTTTCTCTTTTAATTCCTTTTTTTTTAAAGCATGACACAATGTAGAACTGACTTTTATTGATTTATAGAATCAATCAGATATGGAAATTAATTCTTCTAATTCCACTAGAACAGCTAATAGACGTAGTTCTTGTTTGACATTGATATAAACTGATGGTGCATTTGTACTGAAATACTTTCTGGCTGCTTCACATCAAAGTGATATTTTGATCCATAGGAAAAAGGACCTATTGGAATTCTTAATTTAAGAAGAATACATGTGATAGGAATTATAAAGTTATAACATTTATACCAAGTGGGATAAAAATTACAATTGTTTCTTCCAGGACTTATTGCATAAAAACAAAATCATATTCATGGGGCGCTGATAATCTCAACAAGGATATTTTACTTTAGAAGCAGTAGAAGTGCCTCTTTTCAAGGTGATTTTGTGGAGCAAAACTGTGCCTCCTTTCTTACTAGCAGAGAAGTCAAATGGTTGCACTTAGAGACAAACTGGCTCTGCCTTGACTTTTGATAAACCATAAATTGACTCTTAGCGAATTTAGGACAAGAAAAGAAATTATACTTTATTGTGGAAAGGTTTTATATGAAAATAGTGCTGTCTCTTGGTCATTTTGCAAACTGGAGTGCTTAGGAACTGGTTTTTGAAGGCAAGGCAATGGCTACTATTTTAAGTGAGTTAAAAGAATGTATGCAAATTTAGGAAAAAAGGCCGGATCATTAAATCTCAAAGGAAATATAATTGAGACAGTGTATTTCTAATATTATGAAGCAAATGAGAAAAACCAATTCTCTTTTTACAAGTTTCTCAAAAGCAGCTAACTGGTCATTGTGGAAATAAGAAACTGGACCAGATGGAATGGAAATCTCATCTAGTATGAGTGTTGGTGTGTTTAATACTGAAAACTGTTAAACTATCTTAAAATATTTTTGTAATTATGAATATATATTTAAGCCAACTAGCACATATCATAGCTTTTAAGTGCTAAATTCTTTTTTTGTCCAAGATAATTATTGTATCTTGTTAAATTGTAATACAGCCTATAGAAATGTGTCCACCACTTTAGTTTAATAAAGTAAAACTAAAACCATCGAGATATGGCAGAAAATGTTTACACTTAATGTAGAAAAACGAAGATATTACCTCTATCCATTCTTACTTGATATTTACTGGGAAGGGCTCTACCCTGAAGCAGAGAGAGATGTTTGCTCCTCCCACTTGAAGATACTGATGAAGCAACATCAGTATCTGATGCTTGGCATTCTTCCCAACTCTGAGAATTCCCAAGCAACTGGAGAGAAGACTGATATAAACAACAGCAGAATTGTTAAGAATTGTAATACCTATGTTTTTATACAAGGGTCTACAAACAATCTAGTCAAGTTAGTAATGGTGTGAGAACAAAACAGTTTTG
Source organism: Bungarus multicinctus (assembly GCA_023653725.1). NCBI lineage: Eukaryota > Metazoa > Chordata > Lepidosauria > Squamata > Elapidae > Bungarus > Bungarus multicinctus. The sequence goes on from CM042849.1 coordinate 73,670,894, forward strand.
GTTTTCTTTTGTTGATAACAACTAGCAATCCAATTGTGTAAACAAACAGTACAGACAAAATGAATTATGTATTGAAACTCATGAATAATTATAGACACAGCATTTGAAGTTTCACAGAATCCATTGGTTACCCTATATTCAATGGCATTTCTTACTTTAGTTATTCTTACTCTGTCTCTGTCTTTCTGTGAATGAATGAACGAATGAATTCTTTATTGGCCAAGTGTGACACAAGGAATTTGTCTTGGTGCATATGCTCTCAGTGTACATAAAAAGAAAAGATACATTCATCAAGAATCATCAGGTACAACACTTAATGATAGTCATAGGGTACAAATAGAATAGAAGATACAAATAGAAGACAATGTTGAAAAAGCACTACGTAATCTAAAACCATCTCTATCTATTGGACAGGACGGAATATGTGCCTACTTCTTTAAAAAGCTATCCGCTGCCATAGCCAAACCTCTAAGCATAATCTTTGAAAAATCTTTCAGGACCAGCTCCTTGCCAAAACTATGGTCACAAGCCATAAAGTCATGGAATCAATTATTAACCAATCCATTATCCTCCACTTAGAGACAAACAATCTACTCTCTAATAAACAATTTGGTTTTAGGAAAAAACTATCCTGTAAACTGCAACTCTTACACTGCGAAAACATATGGACTACACAACTCGATCAGGGCAAAACAGTAGACGCAATCTACATAGACTTCTGTAAAGCCTTTGACTCAGTGGTACACAACAAACTACTCCTAAAACTAAAATCTTATGGTATCTTTGGACAACTGCATAACTGGATAGAAGCATTCCTGTCAAACAGACAACAAATGGTCAAAATTGGGAGTGTCCTATCAAACTATGTACCTGTTAATAGTGGTGTCCCCCAAGGCAGTGTTCTAGGACCAACTCTCTTCATACTCTACATAAATGACCTCTATGATCATATTAAGAGCAACTGTGTTCTCTTTACTGATGATGTAAAGCTGTTTAATACCACAGACAATACTGCTACCCTTCAAAAAGATCTTGACTATGTATCAGAATGGTCAAACAAATGGCAACTTCAAATCTCAACAAATAAATGCCCTGTCTTACATATTGGCAAAAAAAATCAGAAAATAAAATACAAGATGAATAGTCAAGACCTTGTTGATGATCCAAGCTCTGTAAAGGACCTTGGAATACTCATCTCTAATGATCTAAGTACTAGAGCCCACTGTAACTACATTGCCAAAAAGGCATTAAGAGTTGTTAATCTAATCTTACGTAGCTTCTTCTCTGGTAATATCACACTACTAATTAGAAGCATACAAAACATTTGCTAGACCTATACTTGAATACAGCTCATCAGTCTGGAACTCATATCATGTATCTGATATTAACACAATTGCGAAAGTCCAGAAATATTTCACAAGAAGAGTTCTCCACTCCTCTACTCATTATAGAATACCTTATGCCACCAGACTTGAAATTCTAGACCTAGAAAACCTTGAATTATGCCGTCTTCAGTCTGATCTAAGTATGGTATATAAAATCATACATTGCAATGACTTACCTGTCAATGAATACTTCAGCTTCAACCATAACAACACAAGAGCACACAATAGATACAAACTCAAGGTTAACCACACCAAACTTGATTGCAGGAAATACGACTTCAGCAACAGAGTGGTCAATGTCTGGAATACTCTACCTGACTCTGTGGTTTCTTCCCCAAACCCCAAAAACTTTAACCTTAGACTGTCTACTATTGACCTCACCCCTTTCCTAAGAGGTCTGTAGGGGGCGTGCATAAGCGCACCAATGTGCCTACCATCCCTGTCCTATTGTTTCTTTTATTTTTCTTATGTGTACCCATTTCATGTATTCATAACTATGTATATTCTTATACCTATTATCTTGTAAGCGATTGACAAATCAAATAAATAAATAAATAAATAAGCAATCACATCATTCTAGGAAACAGTCAATATAAATTGTAAGGATACAAGCAACAAAGTTACAATCATACAGTCATAAGTAGGAGGGGATGGATGATAGGAATGATGAGAGGATTAATAGTAATGCAGACCTAGTAAATAGTTGGACAGTGTTGAGGAAATTATTTGTTTAGCAGAGTGATGAAGTTCGGGGAAGAATGTTCTTGTGTCTAGTTGTTCTGGTGTGCAGTGCTCTATAGCGTCATTTTGAGGGTAGGAGTTGAAACAGTTTATGTCCAGGATGTGAAAGGCCTGTAAGTATTTTCACAGCCCTCTTTTTGACTTGTGTAATATACAGGTCCTCAATGGAAGGCAGGTTAGTAGTAATTGTTTTTCTGCAGTCCTAATTATCCTCTGTGTCTGTCTTGTTGGATTGCAGAACCAAACCAGGCAGTTATAGCAGTTCAAATGACAGACTCAATAATTCCTCTGTAGAACTGGATCAGCAGCTCCTTGGGCAGTTTGAGCTTTCTGAGTTGGCGCAGAAAGAACATTCTTTGTTGTGCTTTTTTATGACATTTTTTAATTTTAGATGTCCTTTTTAGGTCTTGTGATATGATAGAACCTAGAAATGTGAAGGTCTCTACTGTTGATACTGTGTTGTCTAGTATTGTAAGAGGTGGTGGTATGGGAGGGTTTCTCCTAAAGTCTACCACCATTTCTACAGTTTTGAGTGTGTTCAGTTCCAGATTGTTCCGGTCACACCACGAGACTAGTTGTTCAACTTCCCATCTATATGCAGATTCATCATTGTTTCTAATGAAACCAATCACTGTTGTATCATCTGTAGTTTAACAGTTGAATCATTTGAAATACAGTCTTAGGTATATAGGGAGAAGGAAGCACACAGCCTTGGGTGGGGCTGTGCTAATTGTAAAGATATCAGATGTGATTCCGCCTAGCTTCACCTGCTGCTTCCTGTCTGTTAGGAAGCTTATGATCCACTTACAAGTATGTTCATGTACCACTAGCCTGTTTAGTTTAGTTAGAAGAATGTCTGGAATGATGGTATTGAATGCTGAATTGAAGTCTACAAAGAGGATCCTTGCGTAGGTATTTGGAGATTCAAGGTATTGTAGGATGTAGTGCAGAGCCATATTAACAGTATCACCTGTCAATCTAGTTGCTCGGTATGCAAATTGCAGCAGGTCTAGCAGGTTTTCAGGTGGGACAGCACTAGCCTTTCAAAGGTTTTCATAACAACAGATGTTAGAGCAACTGGTCTGTAGTCATTCAGTTCCTTGATGGAGGGCTTCTTTGGCACTGAGATGATAGTAGAATGTTTGAAGCAAGAGGAAACACAGCACACTCTAGTGATTTATTGAAGATTTGGGTGAAGATGGGGGCCAACTGATCAGCACAGACTTTTGTGGATCAGAGATGTTTGAGATGGCAAGGGCTGTCCTCGCTCCCCTGACAGTACACTCAGTGCTTTGGGAGACCCTGTTGGCTAAACTGAAGAGTCATTGTGCATCTATGCCATCTCAGATAGCCTGTCGCCATGCATTCCATCACAGGAACAAGGCGAAGGTGAAAACATTAACCAATATGTGGCAGCCCTTAGAGTGATTTTGATAATCTGGAGGATGTCCTCCTGGACCAATTGGTGTATGGCAATAGAATCCTCCGACTACAGTGCCACCTCCTGGTGAAAACTGACTTAACACTCCGATGAGCACTAGACGAAGCTCGTGCTGCGGAACTGTCAAATCTGTCAATGGCGGAAATCCAAAAGACGATCAGCCTGTCCACAGCGAGAGCAAACGCCGTGATCCACTACGACAATGCAGACCCTGAGCTTGGATGACAATGACATCCATCGCCTCAAGGTAGCTCAAGGGGAAAGCAGGGTTGGAGAGAAGAAGCATCCTCAAACGGGTTGTGCTAACTGTGGTGAGAATCACTTACGAGCCACCTGCAGGTTTAAAAATGCCAGTTGCTTGCGCTGTGGCAAAATGGGGCACTTAGCCAGGGCTCCCCAGCCAGCAGAATTTAACCAGTCAAAAGGGCAATCCTTCTTTAAAAACAGTAACGCAGGCAATTGGCTGGGGGGTGACTGTTATTCTATCATAGAAGAGCAATAGGAAATAGTAATTGGACAAGTTAGCCTGGCCCTAAAAGAAAAGATTTTACTCACTGTAAAGTTAGAGCGGACACCCTGCCAGATGGAAATTGATACTGGGTCGTCTTTATCTTTGATGTCCTGCAGCACCATTAAAAGACTGGTGCCCAAGATTTCAAAGAAATGGCTCAAACCTTGTGGTTTTGAGACTCAAGGATTATCAAGGAAAATCTATTTCCATCCTGGGCAGTCATAAGTTCCTTGTACAATTTAAGAAACTCTCAGGCTGCCTTAACCTAATTATAGTTGAAGAACCCAGTCTAAGTTTGCTGGATCTTGATTGGTTTGACTCTTTAGGATTAGGAATCAGTGGCATTCATAGCACTGATACCGCAGGCAGTTTGGATTGGAATACTGTGGCCAATGAATTCTCCAACGTATTCAAGGAAGTCCTAGGCAGGTATGTGGAAACGCTCATTTCATTTAATCTGGATCTCCAAGTCACTCCCAGACATTTAAAACCTAGAAGAGTACCATTCACAGTCCACTCCAAGGTGGATGCCGAATTAGACAAACTTATAGCCCAAGGCATACTAGAACCAGTGGATCACACAAAATGGGAGACATCCATTGTCATCCCGATAAAAGCTGTTGGCTCAATTCATATTTGCGCTGATTATAAGTGTATGCTGAATCAGGCCCTTCAGCAAAGTGCTTATCCTGATCCTGTAATGCAGCACTTGCTGCACTCTTTAGGAAAGGGTAATATCTTCGCCAAACTAGATTTGGCCCAAGCCTATCAGCAGCTCCCTGTGGATGAGACCACAGTTGAAGCCCAAACCATAGTTATGCATAGGGGATCTTTCAAATGCCACCGCCTCCAATTTGGAGTCAGCGCAGCACCTGGCATTTTCCAAAGCTTTCAGGCTATTTCAGGGTATCCCAGGGGTCAGCCCCTATTTTGACGATGTCTTGGTCTCAGCATCAAGCCACACTGACCTCTTAAATCATTTATGTGTGGTTCTAAACATTTCCAGGAAGTGGGCCTTAGGTTGAAGAAAGAAAAATGCCAAATTGGAGTACCCAGGGTAGAATTCCTGGATTACTTGATGGATGCTAATGACCTTCATCCAACAATACAAACAATACAGAAGGCACCAGTGCCCACCAATAAGACTGAACTGCAGGCCTTTTTGGGCCTTTTAAACTTTTATAGCATATTCATTTCCCACAAAGTGTCAGTAGCAGAACCTCTGCATCACCTATTAGATCTAAAGGCACCCTGGCTGTGGGGAAAGAAGGAAGCAAAAGCATTCAGTGCTGTCAAGAGCCTACTGACTTCAGACAGCATTCTTGTTCAATACAATGAGTGCCTTCCTTTAATCCTGGCCTGTGATGCTTCACCATTTGAGATTGGAGCTGTACTAAGCCATAGACTGCCCAATGGCTCTGAGGCCCCAATAGCATTTTTCTCCAGAACTCTGTCCTCTGCAGAAAGGAACTATAGCCAACTTGGTAAGAAGGTCTTGGCAATAGTAACTGGCATTAAACGTTTTCATGAATATTTGTATGGCTGACAATTTGAACTTATTACTGACAATAAACCTACTTGCAGGTGACAAACAAAGGCCTCAGGTTCTTTCTCCCCAGATGTCCTCTTGGACTGTTTTTCTTGCAGCTAATTCCTACCAGCTTTGTCATTGTCTAGGAAAACACCTCAGCCATGCTGATGCCCTGAGTCACTGCCTGCTCCCCAACAACACAGTGGACCCAGCACCATAACCTCTGTACTCTTGACACCCTTGAAGCACCCATTTCAGCTGCTGACATTGCAAAGCACTTAACTAAGGACAGTGTCACAGTCCAGGTGCTGGACTGAGTGATGAGGCGATGGCCATAGGGAGCAGTAAACCCAGAGTTTTGACCCTTTAAAGCCAGACAGCTTTAAAATTATCAGCCCAGCAAGATTGTCTCCTATGGGGCAACAGGGTCGTCTCATTGCAGAATGCCATCCTGTCCTTGTTGCACAAGGTCCTCCTGGCATGGGCAGGATGAAGGCTCTGGGATGGAGTTGGGTGTGGTGACCTGGATTAGACCAACCTATAGAAAAATGGGCTCCAGGGTGCAGATCTTGCCCGGAGTCCAGACCGGCCCCACCTAAGACCCCAGTACCAGAATGGGAAACCCTCCAGGGACCCTGATCTAGGCTCCATGTGGATTTTGCTGGCCCATTTCAGGGGGGGTACTTTCCTTTTATTGTGGTTGACATCTTCTTTAAGTGGAGGTTAATCCTTATGTCATCCACCACTGCACAAGCCATGATACAAGCATTACAGAAATTATTTGCCACCCATGGATTGCCAGACCTGGTAGTATCTGATAATGGGCCCCAGTTTACCTCATCCCTATTCAGTATGTTCTTAGCAAGGCTAATTGCACCTTGGCATGTCTCTAACAATGGCATGGTTGAATGTATGGTGAGAACCACCAAAGAGGCGCTGGGGGAAATGACCTCCGGAGACTGGCAGACCAGGTTAGCATGCTTTTTTTTAGTTCAGCATGCCATGCCATACCCTTTGACAAATCGCAGCCCGGCTGAGTTATTAATGAGCTGACATTTAAGAATCACCCTGGATAAGTTACACCTAGGATTTGTTCCGGAGAAGCCCCTTGACTCTTTCAGGAACTGGCATTCATTTAACCTGGGGGATAGTGTTTATGTGATGAACTATGCTGGGCACCCACTATAGCTACCAAGGCTAGTAGTGGAAATAACAGGACCTTACTCTTAGAACTGGAGGGTGGAAGATTATGGAAACGCTACATTGATCAATTAAGGGGGATCCCAAGAGTTAAGTGAGTCGAGAGTGGGAGCTGCAACCTCTGAAAGAATGCTGCCAATAAGCGATAGTCCTCCCATCATCAATGGTGCATTCATTGCAGATTAAGAAGAGAACTTACCAGTGGAGTTGCAACCAGCTAAGGTGTTGTCGCAGTATCCTGATAAAGAAAGAGTGTTGGAGTCTTCCTTCGTCCACAGGCAAGGAGCTAAGAAGATCTATGAGAATGACGCGTCGGCCGGCCTATCTGGATGACTACGCATGCACTTCACTAAGGGAGGAAAAGTCTTATGTACGGAGTCTTCACTCAGGTCCGTATCCTAGGGGACGCAATATGGCTTCCTGATTGGCTGGCCGCTGGACAGCTGAAAGTATAAAAGAGCTATCAAATGGAGCCGCCTCTGGTTGCTGTTAGCGCAGGGGGCAATAGTTGACTGCCTGTTGGCAACCCGTGTTAGCAATAAACCTTTGTTAGCCACTGTTATTTCGCTTCGCCTCAGTTCTTCTCCCGCCGATCTCAAGATCTAACACTGACCAGGTAACATTATCAGTGCTAATGAATGTGTGGTTTGCTCTGTTTATATACAGTAGCTTGCCATGTTAATGGGGTGTGGTTTGCTCCTTGATAGTTCCTTGATTAATGTTTCCTATTTCATTGTTTGTCTGGTGTTAATTTGAATGCAGCCTGCTGGAAAGCATATGTTCTGGTCTTTTTGTTTCCTTATATTTGCATAAAATAATATTTATTGTTCTGATTTTATTGCATCAATATTTTATCAATATTTATTGTAATGTATATATTGTAATGTAATAATATTTTTATTGCATTAGTTTTAGATTAGAATTGACTCATGGATGAAGAAATAACAGCAGATATGGTGTAAAACAAAACTGTCTCTGACAAAAACCTACCTAATGGTTTTATTTAAAAAGAGTGCGCAGTCCAAATTCAATCCAAGTTTCCAAGAGTAAGATGAGGTAGCCCGTAGGTCAAAATTGCATAGCAGAATCCACAAAAACATCCTTCAACATCCAAAGATCAGATGGTTTTTTCCAACAAGGGATTATGGGATAGGGCTGCCTCTTAAATAAAATTGCAACCAGGGAAGATTAGCCTGTAGAAGACCTCTTCTCTGCTTATCTCTCTGCTTGTTGGATGCAGGGCCTTGGAGGCCTTGTGTCATCACCTTCTGACTTCTCCAGCAGCTTAGCTGGTAGCTATGTTTGATCAGCCTCATGTGATTTGTGACTTTGTGTCTCCTGAAACAGACATTCCACAGGTCCTGCTGGAGCAACTTCTTCACATTTAAAGTCATTGTCCAATTCATGACAGAAGAGAACAAAAAAGATCAAAATACATTATTTCCAGCAGCCTATAGTATCTGTATTCAGGTTATATTTTACTTTATATTTTATTACTTTTTATTTTATATTTTATTTATTTTATTATTTTACTTTACTTTTATTTTATTTTTACTTTTATTTTATTATTTTGCTTTCATTTTATTATTTTACTTTTATTTTTACTTTACTTTTATTTTTACTTTACTTTTATTTTTAATTTAATTTTTACTTTTATTTTACAGGCCAGGATCTGTTAGTTTAGTTATCGAAACTATTCTGTAGACATTCTAGTATTTTGTAGTCTTCAATATTTTCAATATGCATAATTGTTTCAAGAGCAGTGCCTCAAATTTTAAATAAAAAAATTGATTGCCTAATTTCAATTCATGTACCGTTTTATTCCATCTCAAGTGTTTGTGGCTCAGTTCCCTCTTATTATCTAGAACTGTTATAAGCCTTTGCATAGATTTTAAGCCTGGAAGTTGAATAATTGTTGTTTGCTGACAGTATATATACACCTTCCCTAAGGAGAGCCAACTGTCAATATTCTGACCCATTTAATTCCCCATTCTCGATATCATTTGGCCTTTTTTGCATGAATGAAAATGTCTTATGTCATAGCAACTAACAGAGAATGTTAGTCAAACAGTTGATATCACCTCCACCATATGCAGATACAGCTTTTAACAGAATACCAGAGTTAGAAGAGATCTTTGATCTTTGCTCAAGCAGGAAAACCCTCTACCATTTCAGACAAGTGGTTGTCCTATCTCTTCTTAAAAACTTCCAGTGTGGAAGCACCCACTGAAAGCAAGTTGTTCCACTGATTAATTGTTCCATTGATTAATTGTTCTGTCAGTATATCTAAAACTTTCTTTGAATGTTACCCTTCGATCGACATTTGGGTAACAATAAAAATCATTCTTGTTTATGGAAGATACTGCAGTAAATTTTAAAATCTTTCCATGAATCAGTTATTTGTTACAATATTATACAATACTTTGTTTTACAGAAAATAGCTTTGAATGTTTTGATTTATATGTGCAATTTTGATTGTCAAATTGTTTATCAGAAGTCACAGAGAAAGAAAAATATTGTGTAGGTTGCCAGGAAAGAATGAACAAAATAAAAACATCTGCTTCTGTTTCTCTAAACTTATCAATATGAAACCAGATATTTTTGTGGTATCACTTCCAATTATTTTGGTATTGTGTAATTGCAGAAAAATGGACTTTTCAGTGATGTCATGAAATTATACAAATTCAATCAGGATTGTTTTCATGCAGTGCTGTTAGAGACTAAAACATACTGTTCATTTTTTTAGACATATACACTGTTTTATTTAGATACCATGCATGCTTTTAAGATGCTATATATGCTCACAGTAAACCCCAGAAGTTTTGTTTTTATTTTGTATTATTTTATTTGCTGTTTATGACGCATTCTAAGTGAATGAAATACAATTTCAAGATCCAATTCATTTTGGACAGGGAACTAAATGAGTGCTACCCCAAAAACTATATTGGTCCTAGTAGTTCAACAATATGTAAACTAGAAGAGACCCATACACGAAGATGACAGCTCTTTCCCCTTGCTCACTCCTTACTTATCTTGAAGATTTGCTTTCCTATTTAATATAGTGCTGCACACAAAAATAACTGAAACATGCAGTTGTGCTTGCGAAATCTGCAGATTTCTGACAGTAATAGCTGCACGATAAAGGAAAAGACTGCTCAAAAGGTGTGAATTCTTCCTTGCTGGAGATATTTAAACAGAGCCTGGGATGCGATAGTAGTGAATTCTTGCACTGGGAAAGAATTGGGTGATTATTTCCAAGATCTGTTAACTCTTAACTTCTCTGATTCTTTAGATCAGAATAGATTAGACATGAACTCTTTTTTCATTTGATTTGCTATTGGAACTCTTGCCTGGCAACTGATGTGCACAAAAGCCGTTGAATATAAATTATAATATAAAATATATATATAAAATATAAATTGTTATGATATGCTGAATATGCATATGATTTAATATATCAAGATCTATTGCTATAATGTCAATGAATCAGATTAATTATTGCTGTTTTATTGCATTTTTATCCTGCCTTTTTAATGTTAAGGCAGTGAACATTTGTAATACTCCTATCTCCTATTTTGCTTACAACAACCTTATGAGGTAGAGCTAAGACTGAGACAGACTGACTCAGTCATCCAATAGGTTTTCGATTTGTTCTAATATACAGTACAGTATCTGCACAGCTCTTAAAATTGGTTTTGTTCTCCATCTTTGTGTGTGTGTGTGTGTGTGTGTGTCCCTTTCCGTCTTGATTATTAAAAAACTAAATGTTACCATAATATTATGGTATGTATGTTCTCCAATGGATTCCATTATTATAATTTAGATTCAGATAATCAGAGTTGGAAGGGACCTTGTACGTCATCTAGTCCAACCCCCCCTGCCCAAGCGGGAGACCCTACACTATTTTTGACCAAATGGCAGTCCAGTCTCTTCTTGAAAGTCTCAAGTGATGAATCTCCCACAACTTCTGAAGGCAAGCTGTTCCATTGGTTGATTGTTCTGATGATTATGATTACATTTTGCATTCTGTTTATGGAAACCAAGATATAATAAAAATACCATGATGATCATAATTAATTTTAGATGTTACTTTTTTAATCTACAAAATTAGCAAATTATTCTTGATCTCTTCAAATATTATGATTAAAGCTTGGTTTCTGCTTAATCACAGTTCTTTAGTATTTCTAGTATTAAATACATATTTGGAAAAGTAAGGATGAAATAATAAACCTACATTTTGAGATAATTTCAGATTTAAAATAGGTAAATCTTTTATAGGAGTATTAGTGCTTCATATAAAACCTCTGAGTCACATTTCAGAAATGTTTTGGATTATAAACGATAGTATTTCAAAGATAGTTGATAAACATTGTTAATGAACATCGTTATTTGCAGGTACTTTGGAATAAAGTGATGACTTTTCAGTTATCATTTATAACTGAGCATGAAACTATTTTAATATTTGTTTTTATATTTACAGTATTGGAGATCTCAGCAAATGTAGCTAAGATGGGGACAAGCAGTTTTGTACCATGAAAAAGTAATATTAACACTGGGTTTAGTCTTAACAAAAGACTAAATCTTTACTCGCTTTCTTTAAAATCTTAGAATACAAAACATACACACTTGGAGCTTTTATTAGTCTTTTGTTTTCCTTCTTTTTCTGTAATTTTCTTCTCTTCTGTTTTTCTGTTTTGCTCCTTTTTAATATTAAATTAAAAATAATTAAAAGATTCAAATACATTGGATGACACCATTACAGCATTACATTAACAGTAAAAAGTCAAACTTTTGGGGAAATGAAGATCAGTGGTTGAGTTTTTTCTTTCTTTCTTGCAATGCCCCTTGTAATTTTAATTGTTTTATCTCTGCCTGGTATCTCCACATCTACTGTTGAAAATAAACAATGTGGTTTTCCTTAGAACTTCTTACAGCGGAGGGGAAATGACTTTAAAAATAGAGGCAGATAAGGAAGTGATATTTGCCGTTTTCAGCATCAGGCTTTCTTTATAAATTTACACTTTCATACCAGGACACTAAATGACATTAAGCAAACTATTTGCTTGTCCTTCAAGCAAACTATTGATTTATGTACAGTATTTATATTTATAAATAATATTGTATATTAGAATAAGTGAAACTGCCTTTCAGTTCTAACTGCAATTGAGGGATTTTAGATTTTATTTTGATATATAGCACTCTTCCATTTTCTCAACTGATTCTATTTTTCTACATCTGTCCAAATTGAAAGACTTTGTTTGGGAAAAGACATCAACAGGAAGTCCTCTTGCACTTTTCACTTTCTATTGTGTATCCAATTTAGGCCTATTGTGCTACTGTGCAATGTGAATTTGACTCCTCGGTCAACAGCTGCTGGACATGGGTAGCATGATTTGCATCGTCATTTCTCCTGATCTCTCTCAGGGACATATATTGTTCTGGTCCTCTTCATTTAATGCATCATAAATAAGATTAAGAAGGATTCCTAAAGAAGAAAGTACGTAGGAAAAGCCAGGCTAAGCCAGGTGCTCTAGCATTACATTTCTACAAATTACTCTCCACTTATGTTGCATGCTGTCGGAACTGCTGCTGCAATGCAGCACTTCAAGACTGGAAGAAGCAGCCAACTGGGAAAACTGTTGGGAGTAGATAGGAAAGTGGATGTACTACATGAACTCTCTTGTAACCCTTAGGATAGCCTCTGCCCTAAGAAATGGTGGTAGATGTTAGCTCATTGACATGCAGATTCAGCCAGTATGATTGGCCTTGGTAGATGAGGCGATAAGGAAGCTTCAATTAAAAAAGAGATCACTTTGGCGGAAAAACAAATCGGGTCACGTTGCCAATTTCAAAAGCCGATACAAAAATTTATGCCACCAGATAAAGACTTAATGCACCAATTATCACATTAAACAAGAGGAAAACCTTCTACGCACCAATTCCACCCGTGCTTTCTACAATTTTATAAACAACAAACTAAAAGACTAAAGGTCCATCCCACCCCTGAAAGGACCTAATGGTAAAGACTGCAAAGATGACACTATTAAAGCGAACCTCTTTAACACATTCTTTGGCTCAGTATTTGTAAACAGCAATGGATCATGCCCAGTATTTCCTAGTCGAACCACAGACAACTACAATGATCTAATACATATCGATTTTACAGAAGACAATGTTGAAAAAGCACTACGCAATCTAAAACCATCTCTATCTATTGGACCGGACGCAATATGTGTCTACTTCTTAAAAAAGCTATCCACTGCCATAGCAGAACCTCTAAGCATAATCTTTGAAAAATCTTTCAGGACCTTGTCTAACCTATGGTCCCAAGCCACGGTCATCCCCATCTTCAAAAAGGGAGGCCCCAGCTTAGTTGATAATTACAGACCAATCTCCTTATGCTGCATCACCTGTAAAGTCATGGAATCAATTATTAACCAATCCATCATCCTCCACTTAGAGACAAACAACCTACTCTCTAATAAACAATTTGGTTTTAGGAAAAAACTATCCTGTAAACTGCAACTCTTACACTGCAAAAACATATGGACTACACAACTCAATCAGGGCAAAGCAATAGACGCAATCTACATAGACTTCTGTAAAGCCTTTGATTCAGTGGTACACGACAAACTACTCCTAAAACTAAAAACGTATGGTATCTCTGGACACCTGCATAACTGGATAGAAGCATTCCTGTCAAACAGACAACAAATGGTCAAAATTGGGAGTGTCCTATCAAATTCTGTACCTGTCAATAGTGGTGTCCCCCAAGGCAGTATTCTAGGACCAACCCTTTTCATACTCTACATAAATGACCTCTGTGATCATATTAAGAGCAACTGCGTTCTCTTCGCTGATGATGTAAAGCTATTAACACCACAGACAATACTGCTATCCTTCAAAAAGACCTCAACTATGTATCAGAATGGTCAAATGGCAACTTCAAATCTCAACAAATAAATGCTTTGTCTTACATATTGGCAAAAAAAATCAGAAAATAAAATACAGGCTGAATAGTCAAGACCTTGTTGATGATTCAAACTCTGTCAAGGATCTTGGAGTACTAATCTCTAATGATCTCAGTGCTAGAGCCCACTGTAACTACCTAGCCAAAAACGCATTAAGAGTTGTTAACCTAATCTTACGTAGCTTATCCTCTGGTAATATTACATTACTAACTAGAGCATACAAAACATTTGCTAGACCAATACTCAAATACAGGTCATCAGTCAGGAACCCACAATACGTATCTGATATTAACACAGTTGAGAAAGTCCAGAAATATTTCACAAGAAGACTTCTTCACTCCTCTACTCGTTGCAGAATACCTTATGCCACCAGACTTGAAATTCTAAATCTAGAAAACCTAGAACTACACCGCCTTCAGTCCTTTCTAAGTATAGTATATAAAATCATATGTTGCAATATGTCCTGTCAATGAATACTTCAGCTTCAACCATAACAATACAAGAGCACACAATAAATACAAACTTGATTGCAGGAAATACGACTTCAGCAACAGAGTGGTCAATGTCTGGACTCTGTGGTTTCTTTCCTAAACCCCAAAAACTTTAACCTTAGACTGTCTACTATTGACCTCATCCCTTTCCTAAGAGGTCTGTAGGGGGTGTGCATAAATGCACCAATGTGCCTACCGCCCGTCGTATTGTTTATTTTTCTTATGTGTATCTATTTCATGTATTCATAACTATGCTTATACGTATACCTATTATCTTGTAAGCAATTGACAAATCAAATCAAATCAAATAAATAAATAAAATGAAATGGAGGAAAGGAATCCATTTTATCCTTTGTTGCAAGCAGAACATGCCTTGATGCTATGACTCAGAGGTCAAGGAATAACTCCATTAGAATCTGGAATGTGAGTCTCAGGAGCCAAAAAATTAAAGTCACTTTAGGCTAATCAAACACAGGTATAGCTGTAGAGTCAGATGATTTTGATAATGTTAAGCATCTCAGAATAAGTCAAGGACTACCTGTGTTTTAAAGAAATGGCTATGCAGTAGATCTTACTGTCAGTGGCAATTTACATAAAATCCAGTATTTCCCCCATCTGTCCTGCTTACCATAGTGTGTTATATTAATGCCAAAAGATTTTTGCTTGTTCATTTATATGAGCCATCTCATTATCCAATGTAGCACAGTAGAACTTTGGCCTTTCCAATAAGGGGATCTGTACAACAGCTTGCCCTTAGATATTGGATCCTCTTCCACCTTATTGTATTTCTGAAGGGACTATATAAAACTGCCTTTGGAGAAATGCATCTGAGATGCAAAGTTTGAGGTGATTTCCACAATAGTATTGCTGTGGTACAAACAATAGATGTTGAATATTGAATGTTTTTAAGATTGTTTTGGCATTCCATGAAAAGTGAAGATAGTGGCTATGAAGACTGTATGGAGAACAAAAGGCTTTAGCTTAACCTTACCAAGATTTGAGTAGCTGTGGTTTTTGGGCTCCATGGATCCTGAAATTGGAGAGGTATCATTCCTGAATCACGAGAAGATTATACTCAGATTCAATACACAACCAGGGGGTTTCTTTTGGACTTGCTAGTTCTGCTTAAAGTGCAGGGGATAGCTATGGCCACTGGTGTCTTTGCACAATTTCATATTGTGTGTCAATTGCATCTATTCCTGGGTTGGGAGGAGCTCTGTTCAAGATCACAAATGCTCTAGTTACTTCCTGTTTGGATTATTGCAAAATGATATGTATAAGAATGCTGTTCAGGGTTAGATACTGCCCACATAATTCAAGTACCTGATCCTTAATTTCAGGCATTTACAAAATTCAGCTTAATTATCAGGTCTACCATTAGAAATAGTGAATATTCCATTTTTTAATTATATCTATCTATCTATCTATCTATCTATCTATCTATCTATCTATCTATCTATCTATCTATAGAATGTTGTTCAAAAATAAAGCAGATTGTATATATAATATTAAGAATAAAGTGTATTTATTATATCTTTTCACAAAATTAACATATAATTTTTCACCAGCATAAAGAAGAAAAAAGAATATCTTACAAAAATCTATGGGGAAAATCCTACTTCAGAAACCTTCCTTGTGCACATTAATATAACATTTATTCATATATTCTATGTGTATGTGCACAGACTCTGTGCATATGTACACACAAACATAAATATACATATACATATATATATACTGTATACATATATACACGCACTAAATACTAACATATTTTATACATCACATTTATATATTTCTGTGTGTGTACATATATGTTTGTGTGTATAATGTATATACATACATACATACATATTGCTACCTGAAATGACTCAAGACAATGTACAATAGATTAAAAGCATCTTTAAACAAAACAACACAAGATTAAATACAACAATGT
Source organism: Bungarus multicinctus (assembly GCA_023653725.1). Lineage (NCBI taxonomy): Eukaryota > Metazoa > Chordata > Lepidosauria > Squamata > Elapidae > Bungarus > Bungarus multicinctus. Next base: position 73,687,104 of record CM042849.1, read on the forward strand.
CAGCAATTGGAGAATATCCAATATTTAAATAGGAATCATTCAAGCAGTTAATCAATAGCCTTGATCCAGGGCCTGCTGGAAAAGTCAAGCTTTTAATGCTGCTTTCCTGGAGGACAGCAGGGTCAGGGCTAAATGGATCTCAGGAGAAATGCCATTCCGGAGAGCAGGAGTGGTGATCCTTAAGGTCCCTTAAACAGAAAGCTGCAAGAGCAGAGCTCCAGCATGTGACCATCAGTACATTTTGGGTCCTTGATGACCTAGGTTAAGCTCATGGTGGCCATAAATCTTTGAGTCACTTTTCAGCCATTTCAGATTCCACATGGGGGAGTGCCCAAGTCTAGGAAACTGCAATTACTACAAGCTCTGCCATGGGAAGCAGTTGCACAGCTCAAGCAGCAGCGCTAGTACAGTAACTACAATGCCAACTGATCCCTAGAATGCAACTTCACAAACAAGTTTCATAATCAAAAAAATCAGGAAACCACCTGAGTCTTCTGCATGGCAGGAACAACTCCACTCTACCTTCCATCATGATTTATTCATTTATATCTAATACAGATTCAAATATCAAATTAATTTAAACAGAGCTACTATTTCCTACAATATATCTAAATTACATTAGTTTGACGTATTTGAAATATGGACAAATAACCAGTACTTCATAGAAATTGTCTTGTCTCAATCAAACTTTCCAACTGAGGTTTGATTATCTTTTGAGAACTGAGAAATTTCTAATTCTCCATGTTATGCAAATAGAGTCTCTGAGATGGCAGAAGCCAAATTGAGCAGAGAAGAGGGGTGGGTGGGTAGAAAAGTCTTTGTTTGTAGCATGTGGGGAACTCCAGCCCCTCCCAACATCCACAGCATATAAAGAGTTCCGATGCTCACAGAGAGACGATGAGACATGCAGGTTCAGATCAACATTGCACATTCACTCCTGGCTTCAATATTTCTTCGCTTTATCATAAATCCAAAATTAACAATTTTACTTTTCTGATGGGTTAGAAATCATCTTTTACTGTCCTGTCTCATGCACAGAGGTGGATTTGTAGCTGTGCAGATGCAGATTGATAATTCCACAAAACATCCATAACAAAGTACATTTATTGGTACATCAGGTATCTTCATGACTAACATTTGTGACGAAGTTCTTCTATAATGACCAATCCTTTGTATATCAGCATTGCAGGTAAAAAGATGGTTATTTTCCTAACCCATCTCGTAGCGATGAGCTGCTTATCACTTCATGAGTCCAGGCAAGAATGGAAGGAAACCTTCCCCAACCCCTCAAGGGTCAATTTAGTGACCAATCAGGATTACAGATGTGGCCACGTGACATGAACTACATTTCCCAAGATACCATGAACTACATTTCCCATGATGCGTTCCCTTAAGGGGACAGCTCACAATTCCCAAGTAACTATCCAATTCCCACAGACTGGCTGGGACAGCACAGAAATATAAATGCTGTTTACATTAGCATTATGTTTCCATAGGATTATATACGAACACATGAGGAATCTGATTCACCCACATATAATTGTATTGTTTTTAATCAATAAAAGGAAGATAGTTTGAAAGTTTCACTGCTTACTCACATGTGAAATATTTTACTTATGGATAAACAGTGGAAAAGATGTTTTGCAGAACTGCATCATCATTAATTTGAAGATTCCACCCAGATGCAACTTGAAACAGAATTATATGTTTGTCTTGTTTTTGCCATTATAGGCTTGGAAAAATAAAGAAGTACTACAGTATATATGAAATGCTATGCTCTGAAGTTTTAGAAACCTGTATTATACAAACACATCACTTTCAGTACTCTTGGCACAAATTAAATTATCCCCTCCCAAAAAAACCCAAGGACTTCTACAAAGGCTACATAAGGACCAGATTTTTAAAAATCTGAATGTGTTTTTCAAATTAATTTTTTTTACAGATCAAAGCATACTGGCAATCATATACTGTAATTTCCTTTAACATATTTTTTTTCCTTGGATGTTGTTAAAGCAACATTTTTAAAGCAATTTGCTGCTTTCTGATTTGTATAATGGCCCTTTTTCATACATATTGGATAGATATGAGACATGCTTCCAAAATAAACCACATCAGGGACCAAAAAATTTGCCCTAAGTCTGATAAAATGGGGCATCTGATTTTTTCCGTAAAACTCTTTCCATCCCTAATTTAACACCTGCAATATTTAAACCAGTTATATACATAAAACATCTAATAACTTATTATGCATAATAATATAATCAGCTTAAGAGTAGAAATTGTTGTTTATTTCCATAAACCTAACATTAAATTATATTCATTTCTTTTCCATATAGAAAATGTATATGTTGCCTCAAATAACAGCAAATACATAGTAAAAGACTAACAATGCAGAAACTATCTAATAGAATGACTGCAATACATCGTAAAAGCAGATTGGAAGAAACAGGCGGATTAGTATTGATGATTGTGAAACAATGTTTATAAATTCTCTAGGTTTATGATTCTTGGTATCACAATCTCTTCTTGCAGAAACTATTTTGAGTATACAAGCATAAAGATAACGATTAGTCACTAAATATGGAGATGAAAAGCACATGTGTGAAATATTTTATGATTAGCAAGCATTTGCATGGATTATTTATGTTCGTAACTTGGGAAGAAAGAGAAAAGATATTGAAACACACATACAGCATAAATACTATAATATTAAATGCAAATTAAACAAAAAGCAGAAAAGCGGGAAATGTGATGCAAGAATTAATGCTTATTATGGAATTGGACATAAAATTGAAGCAACTGCACTCTTATCTGATACTGCCAGACTAGATAAATTGCAGGATAGGGTTCACTCTGTTCTTCTCCATCATTTCACCTGGCTCAATTAGCATCATGTGTTACTTCCTTGAAGGCATGCAAGAAAAGTTTAAAAAGTAAGGTACTACAATCTAATCATAATATCTGGCATGTCAGAAATATACTTTAATTGGTGAGTAACAGAAATAAAATAGTTCGAAACATTTTCTTCTTCCTCATAGAATTACTGATATTTTCCAGCAACCTACTGTGATATGAATGTGTGATGATGTCTCAAAGGATAGAGTAATACATGAGTTAATTCTTTCTCCTCAATAATACATCAAAGCATTAGATTCTATTTATTTTAATTAAGGCTAGGCTAATCTTGTTTATTTATCTCTCAATTGGATATTTATTATTTACTGTTTCCAACAATGATGCTATTTTGCAGTCATTATATATGATAACAGTTTAATATTATACTGTGGCCATGAAAATAGATTTACTAAGAATCAAATGTAAGTGTTCCTCACATCCTTGGCAGAAGTTGGAAATCATTCATTGTATGTATCTTTGTATTCCTTTCTTTCTCTTTATACCTTTTGGCATTTCCATCCCTATTTTCTTCTTACTTTTTATCTTTTCTCTTGATTGTTAGTTTATGTTGTTTTTTTATATTTTTACGCTTCTCCCTCAAAAAGGGTGTCCTTGTTTTTATTTCCAACATTCCGATTATTTAAAAAAAAAATATGCCACTTCAAATTTGCTATTTTGTGTTCTGAGCCTCATGTTGTTTGTAGTATCTATGATTGGCTTTAAAGAAAAAAATATCTCCCATCCATGGAAACTTGAAGTACATTAGCCATTAAACTTAAGTAACTTTAAAAATCAAAGCAATTAAAACAGGCACAGAAACCATCCTTTCTGCTCTTTGTTGCAGCTATAAGCAATAGAAAGAAGTAAAAAAAAATATGTTCAGAAATTTTTTTTTGCTTTTTTTTCACAATGAAAGACATAAATTAACTGTTGCCTGCTTGGTAATAAAGAGGTTTCAAAGAGAGATGGAGATATATGGAGAGAGAAAGAGACAGATGATACATCATATTAGAAGCACACGTGTGAGATTTTTAAAATATAAATATATTATAAAATATAAAACATGTATGGAATATATACTGCGTTAGAAAGAATCCAGCATTCTACAATTTCAGATTTTGATCCATAAGAATAAAACATACTTGAAATTTTCCAATCAAAAGATTCAACAGCAGTTGTTTTAGCTGAGCTGTATAAATGAATCTGCTATATCCTTAATTAACTAAATACATATTAAGATAAATACTATTTCTATAGGCAGAACTTTAAATGCTCTTTTTAAAAAATCTAGAAAAATTAGCATTTTAAACTAGGTATAAATTCTATTACAGCTTTATTTCACACACATTTTATTCCTTGAAAATAATGTACAGTTAACCACCATCTGCTCTGTGGCTGTGCCAAATATTGAATCTCAATCTATGTGCAAATGTATGATAAAATGTAACTATTTTTGAAAAAACATCTAAAATTTAAAACAGTGTAAAAAGAGTTTTAGATTATAATGTGCAAAACAGTAAACTGTCTGATATCACTAGGACTAGACATGAAATAAATACAAATTCTAGTATAGGAGAGGAAAATATTAAAATTAATGTTTAATCAGTTGGCCTTTTCTCAAAGATTTCATGAACCACAAACACATAAGGTCTGGTAACATATAATAGTAATTGGCTGTCAAAATAGCAAATATATTAACATAGCAATATTTTTAAATGGCTCATTTCTTCAAGAGGACATCTAGTTTCGCCTGATTTAGACTTCACATATGTAGTCCTTGCATCATTTTTTTGTTTTGTTTTTATTTTGATGAACATGTTTTGATTACTCATACCATATTTAGTCCTTGAATCACTTTTTGTTTTCTTTTTATTTGATGGAATGTTTTGGTTAGTCATACCTCTGTGCCCTTCCTGGACAAAAACCAAACTTGCATTGGTTCTTTTTTGCCCTTCATGGAAACAGGACCTCTGTGTTCTAAATGGAACTGTGGATCTGAGTTTTCTGGACTCATCAGACATCTGAAATTAAACAGATTATAATTAAATAGGAGCATGAATGAAATAATAACAATAATAACAATAACAACAATAACAACAACTACTATTATCATCATCATAATCATCATCATCATTATTTATTGTCATTGTACGTATATAAAATGTAGAACACTGAATTTTGGAAGATTTGTTGACACCATTCAGGCTGGCCGTGATTCAATATAAACAGATCTGGAACAGTACTGGATGTTTCATCCAAGAGAAACAGTGATTAGGTTCCTTCGGCTGCCAAAATCTGAATGACCACCAGAAGGCAGCAAAGAATTGCAGAAAACTTTTATTGTTTGCCATCATCTGGATTTTTACAGCTTGGATCTGGTATCCTCAGCCATAGCCTTCTTTGGAGCAACCGTTTTTCTAGCGGCTATAGGATTTCTAACTGAAAAGAATGTTAGGGAACATAGATTTGGTTCTGTTCCTGATCTCCCAAGGCCTTTCAGTCAAGCACTTCCTCCAGAGCATGACCACTCTTGTTGTAAAATATTGATTATAAAGTATTAAATCATATTCATATGCTCGGAAGCACCAACAGCAAAAGCATCATTATAAGCCACACACATAACCTTGATCAGCAGTTCAACTGCTTTTTCAATAGCTCCATCAAATGTACCAAATCAACAAGTTCAAATAATCAACAAGTTCAAGTTTCGCAGCAAAATATACCATGGACTGAATCAACAGGACATAAATGCATGGTCAAAATGAATATATACACCTAAACAGAGCATGCTGACTAATACAACATCTTCTTGCATCCTTAGTGGTCTCTGCAAGCAAAAAGGCACAACATAACGTCTAGAGTCCAATGATGAATGTATTCAAGTCATTCATCACTGAATTCATTCAATGTCACCAAATCCCCCAAGAATCAATCAACTGTGAACAAGAGCTTTTGACCAAAAAAAAAAGCAGTCGTAGCAGCCTTGGCATGTGCCTTGTGTGCCCCCCAGTTCATAATGAATGCCTTCCAAACCTGAAGGCATGCGAGATACATGCCAAGTCTGCTACCAGTAAGGTCTAGCAAACCCAAGAGGAGATAGACACCACAGTAGGAGTTTTGGTGCTCCAGCCGCTGCCTCAACTGTTGCAAACAGGGCACCTAGTGGAACTGGCCAGGTGAGAGCCAAGTGCCAAAAGACCTCACCTCTTCACATGAAGTTCGATGAAGACCTCCAGCAGTTAGGATTCTTTCTGGCCCACATTCTGACACATATGCAAGAATATGGGCAGAAGATCCCTATCAAAGGTGCCAAGGTGAGAAGCATCACCCTGGCGTTGGAAGGGGCCACAGTCTGCTGGATTGTGACCTTCCATAATGTGAATGCATCAGAGCTGGGAAACTTCAATCACTTTATGACAACGATTCGCCGGCGATTCGAAGACCTCCTAGCTGACCACAAAGCAAGGGACTGCATCAAGACAGTGCATTATGGTCGCAGAGTATGGGCAGAGTACACTGAGGAATGCCATGATTTGGCATGTCAACTTAATGACTGCCCAGAAGATATCGTCATCAGTTGCTCCGAAGATGGGCTGAACAACAATTGGTACAATGCCTGCATCTCGAAGGGAGCCCCTGTCACTCATCACAACTGGTACGTCTTGGCTGAGGAGGTGGAGATCGTCCAAGTACACAACACATTACCGCTCAATCCAACTGTGGAAGAAACCAGCGCCATAGAAGAGACAGGTGGCAAAACCACAAAACCTGCAGCCACGTTTTGCTGCCTGCTTCAAATATGGCCAGGAAGGGCAACAAACAACAGAGTGCAAGACCAGCCGCCCAGCCAAGAAAATACCTCATGCCCCCCTCTTGGAAAAGCCACCAAGGCCTCATAGCATACCAGGAAAACAGCACTGAAGGGAGTGGAGGTTGTTGAGTTCTCTCCATCACTGAGAAAGAGAGAACTCTGACTCGACCAGCCGACAGCCAGGAGCTAACTGACACCGATGATGATCTCCTGGTAAGTGGTCCAGTCACACCAGTGATGCTGTCCATCAGTGGTGGTATCCAAAAACTTTTACTACTGGTTCTGGGCGTGGCTTGGTGAGCGTGGTCATGTGACTGGGTGGGCGTGGCTTTTCTTTTTTGCAGTCCTCACCCATTTTGGGGAGCTTCTTCGCCACAGAGGAGCCCCTGGGGGGCGTTTTTGCTCCTCTGAGGCTCCTCTGGGGCTCTGGAAGGCAAAAAATGGAGGGGGGGGCTGAGCTCCTTCCTCTATTTTTTTGCCTTCCTGGGCCTCAGCAAGGGGAATCCCGGCACAGCTGATCTTATCTACAGCTGATTGTCGGGAGGGAAAAAAAGAAATACCTTATGCGAATGTCAGGCAGGCGGGCGGGAAATGTCAGGCAGGTGGGCGGGGTGAGCGAGCATCCGGCGGGAGGGTGACCCAGTGGGGGGGCGTGGCCAGCCAGAACTTACTACCGGTTAGGCTACCCACGCCAAATTCTTGCTACCCATTTGCCCGATCCATTGCGAACCAGCTGAATACCACCACTGCTCTCCATAGACCGAAGTTTCCAAGCTTCAGGGTTGAAGGCCACTTTACGGTCCCTGCCATACTCAGGCTCACCAGGTACCTGGTTGAAAAATTAGGAATCCACTTGAGGTGGCTGAAAGTATCCTCTGTATTTTGCCAATTAGACAGACATTTATCTTGTTTTATGTTCAGGAGTAATGTCGCTATTCCGGGGGGCAGCATGTCAAGTCCATCACCGTGCCCTGCCATTCTGTTAGAAGGGGAGGGGATGAAGCTTGCTGGCATTTTTCATATGCTATTGCTGTAACTGCTTGGAAATTAGGGAGGGGGATTGTCTTTGGAGATGAAGCGGACTCCCTCCCAGCTGGTTCCAGCCTGGTTTCCAGGCTGTTGTGCCCTGAGGGTGACCTGTTATCTGCCTAGCACCTCTGAGTTCCCAAAACAACCTTGCAGCATCACATTGGCTGCTGGTGGACTGGTGAGGAAGGTTTGGGTTTGGGGAAATGGAAGAATTGCTGTGTGCTTCAAAAGACGTGATTCAAGTCTTACTTTCCTGAGGGACCAGCTGCAGCAAGTCCTTTCAGTCAACATCACCAAGAATCAAGATCCATATACAATGTGCACACACTCATAATGCCCCCGTAGGGTCAGAAAATAGATAGGTTAAAGAAAATAAAATGTTCAATGTCAAAAAATGAATGATAATAACAAAATAAAAACAAAACAGAGACAACCTCTCACTTTCCTGTGGTGGTATATGAAAGTAGTGACAAGCAAACAGAGAAAAGAGACACTAGAATTCAGCATCTTCCATTATGCTGATCATCCAAAGCCATAATCTCAATAATAGTACACATCACAGTCATCAATGCACATTCCTAGTTAAGCTACTGAAATTTGGTATCTTGGCTTTCATTTAAATATTACATTATATTTGGCAAAAGACCATTCAGATTGTTTGAAAATTGCTGTATTATTCATCTGGGCAATGCTAAGTAACAGATAACAGATAATCAGAGTTGGAAGGGACCTTGTAGGTCATCAAGTTTTTTTCTCTAAATAGTTTACTTAATAGGACATGCATAAGTCAAAGCAAAGGGACTACAGATAATTCTTGACTTACAGCCATTCATTTAATGACTGTCCAATGTTATAATAGCACTGAAAAAAGTGACTTATGACAAATCCTTGCACTTACAATCATTGTAGCATCCCCACAGTTATGTGATCAAACTCCAGATGCTTGAAAACCAGTATATTTATGATAACTGTTGCATGTCATGTGAACCTCACAGTTGGTTTCTGACAAGCAAAGTTAATGTGAGAAGATGGATTCACTTAATGACCATTTGATTCACATAACAATTGTGGCAAAAAAGGTTGTAAAATAGGGTGCAACTCACTTAACCGCCTAACCAAGCAACATAAATTCGGGTCTCAACTGTGGTCATAAGTGAGCATTATCTGTATGATAAACTACTTCCATATTGTTATGACAAAAATAACAAGAGCGTATCCATATTTTACCAGCAATTTATCTCAACTTTAAACTAAACTTTAATTAGTTAAATTGAAAAAAAATATTCTTAGAGTAAATTTCATAAAAACACCTTGTGTTTTAAAATTTGTGCTTTGGAAATAGATACAGTGATATAAGTAAACTTAATTTCTCACCTATAAGTATATTCGGAGACATTAATCTTTCCTTTTTCACCTGTCGTTTCTGTTCTGCTTGTGAGATTTACAGTGTTCCCAAAAAGACAATAACGTGGCATCCTTTGGCCAATGACACCTGTGACCACTTCTCCAGTGTGAATGCCTATTGTTATCTATTATAAAAAAATAATAGAAAAGAAAATGATACCAAGCTGATTTAATATTAGGACAAGAGTATTGTTAGTCAGTAATGGGAATGCACTATGAATATGAAATTAAATATTAACTTTATGTTTAATTTTAACAGAATTTATATACTAAAATATGTAACAACACTACAAATCTAGAACAAATATAGCAGTCAGTCTATTTCAAGATTTCACTCATAAACTAAACTAGAAAATCATTCAATGTAATTCTGAAAACATGTACACTTTCTCTAAGAATGGCAAAATAAAATTATGTTTTCAGTAATATAACTAATTGCCTGGTAAAGAATTGCAAGGAAATATTTATCTATTGGTCCATCTTTTTCCTGATAAATTAGAATATTATATTATAGATATATATACGATTTCTTCTCCTTGTCCCTAATTTTATACTAATGACCCTCAGTTTTAAGAACTCTTTTATCTATATAGCAACAAGGAATTAATAAGTAAAAAAGTAGCAGATTTCTCATAATGTGGGTCATCGTCTTGCCTATTTTTATTGAGTTTAAAAACCTGAAAGTTGATCCTACATTAAGTCAGGACTGAAACTGCATCATAATAAAATCCCTAAATTCTATAATATGTTGCCAATCACTGACCTGAATAGATTCTCCATCCACTTGAACTTGTCCAGCTATTTCCATCATATCCAATGCTAAGTGGCAGATAGAACGTGCATGATGAATGCATGGCTCTGGCAAGCCACTTACTGTCATATATTTGTCTCCAACTGTCTCAACCTAGCAAAATATAAACCTGAAAGTTATTATATTCCCTTCCTTTGCTTGCCTCAGTAAGATCATCTTTGATTATCAATCATCTGGCATTAAAGCAGTATAATTTCATTAGAAAGATTATTTTCACAATTATTAAACATGGAACATATTTACTCGACCTTCCCCATTTTTCACAACTCCTGAGAAGCTAAAATCTTCAATACATACACTTACATCAATAATTATGGGAGATGTATTTTTAACAAATATGCAGGAAATCAAGTTCTAGAAAATTGTATTAACTTCCCATCCCAATTTAGCACTTTTTTGCCTGAAAATAACATCATTTCCATCTTAATATACCCACTCCATTTGCCAAAATTCCAGTATGGTCAATACAAGAAATTTTATTTAAAAGTAAGTTTAAATATATCTCTCTCAAAAAGCCACAAAAAGAAATGCAAGACTACAGATCACGACAATCTTTTCCTATTATCTATACTATTTTATAGCAGCAGTTAAAACAATTTTCCTAAATGTTATTCAACCCACAGTGACATATAATATTCAAAATTATCACTCTTGTATGGTTAAACATAATAAAATAGAACATGTTATTATTATGTTTATCTGTATGCAAAGCTCTAAAGCTCTGTTGACCAAACTGATCTTTCATTCTATTTCATGATAAACCAACCTGGAATTTAATTTCAGACTAAATATTATGCCTAGCATCAGACTGTGTAAGCCCATGTTAGGAGATTGCCAAGAGATAGTTTGAGACTTCAGTAAAATGTTTTGGAATCTGCAACCTATTTCTCTAGAAACGTGCTCAGCCATATACCTTTGCACTATTTGTCATAAGCTGGTCCTTAAACAGAGTTACCTCTTCACAGAACAGAAATGACACATCATATTTACCTTATAAACAAATGGGTTTTTTCGTGAATCGGTCAAAATATCAAATCTTGTATAAAGATCATTTAAAAGATTGACAATTTTCATAGCTCCTTCGCCAGAGGCATGTTTACTGCAGAAGGCATTGAAACCAACAATGCCACTAAACAATATAGTCACATTATCATAACGTTTTGCTGGTACAGGACGCTTGTGTCTCAGTTCATTGGCCACAGATGGAGGAAGCACAGAGTACAATAACCTATATGTTTGTGTAACAGTAGCAAAGGAAAAAAAATAGAAAAGAAATAAATTGATCTTATTCCAATAAATTTATCATATTTGTGTCTAGAATTCACTGATTTAAAAACTTAGCATATTCTACAGCAGGCATAATTGCATTATAAAGTTTACTTCCAAGCAAACAACACAATAAATATATATAGTAAATTATTTTATACATTTAATTATATTATTTTATTATTACTTATACAGACGTATGCCAATTAAGCCCAATGTAGGCAAATTATATATATTCTGCCGAATAGATATATGATTAAAATCCTATTAATATGTTCTTAACAATAATTCTATTATCAATAGCTAACAATTTTTGTAGTACTTCGTTTGGATTTGTTTCTAATTATTTTTTACTTATTTGAATTTAATGTAGCAGTCTCCAACTTTTCTGGTTCTGCCGACCAGCAGGGGCGAGAGGTGGAAGTGGGGTTGGTTCTGCACAAGCAGCAGACACACACGCTCACGAAGCTCCATTTGCACGAGTGGTGGGCATACACACCTGCCAGCTGCACAAAAGGAGATTCCTGTGCTCCCTCAATACTTGCATGGCCTGATTTCCAATGGGCCGTGGACTGGTAGTGAGCTGCAGACTGGAGGTTTGGGGACCCCTGATTTAATACATAACGAACTTTTGTAACAGAAAATACTGTTACAAGACAAAAACTGCATGACAAACTCAGTAATAGCCCATGATACATTAGGATTTCAAAAACAGATATCCTTCAGATACGCTCTCATAACTAGAAATTAATTCGGCAATGTTGACTGCATATTATGAGGAGTAAATTGCAACTCATTTAGATTGCGAAGGCTGAAGAATGCATTTATTACAAGGCTTCATAACCATGCCATTTAAAAAAACATTCACTAAAATTAGTAATTTATATCATTGAACTATATATGATCATTCCATTAGAAAGTTCAGACAGTGATGGCAAATCGGAACAAGTGCACATACATGCATGCTTGAGTGTCGGAACCCAAAGACCAGCTGGCTGGTGCACATATGCACGCCAGCCAGCTACTCTTTGGGTTTCCGGCATGTGCATGCGCACTGGCCGGCTGGTCTTTGGGTTTCCAGCACTCCGGTGCACATGAAAACCAGTTGGCCTGCGTGATGCATGCGCCGGAAACCAGACGAGCAGCTGGCGACAGTGTGCGTGCCCACAAAGAGGGCTCTGCGTGCCATCATAAGTTTGCCATCACAGCTGCAGATTATTTAGGTTAGTGGCATGACATTAAATTATCTTCACTGTATTCAAACATTTATGTCTTCTTTATCCACCCAGACTGATAAGAGAAATGGTGACCTAAATATAAAGGTCACATGTATGCAAGAACTGTAAACAGAAAACATTTTCAGGCTTCAGCAAGAGACATGTTTGTGTTTCTTTGTTCAACATTTTTATCTGACTTTATCTAGAGTAATGTCACTGACTTTGACTAGGCAATTAGGAATCAGAGTTGTTTATAAGCCCCCAAAGAGAGGCAGCAGAGTGATAAAAATTGATCATTTGTACCACTTCATATTCAAAGTAAGAGATTAAATCGTACGTATCTGTCTTCTTCTTTTCATCTTCCAAAGCTCTTAAAGTGTGCTGGAGCCTATCCGTTAGTATTTCCAGTTCTTGGGTCAGTTTGTATTCCTCTCGGAATTGCTCTCCCAAAAGGACCAAATCACGAGTAGCATCATGCAGGGGAATGTCACTTAAGTACAGTCCTCTTCTCGTTAAGTCATCCAAATTCATCACACTAAGGCAATGAAAAGGGAGAGGGAGAAAATGACAGGGCAAGATTTTCCTGGCACTTATGTAAAAGATACTGATCAATCTGTTTTGCAGATTTTTCAATTGCCAAAAAGTAACAATACATCTCTATTTCATCAATTAGTACACTATTAATATTGCATTTTTCTATTATACTATGTGGTACATTTCTATTTAAAAAAAGCAGTTCATCAACTTAACATTAGACTTATTCTGCTGAAATAACTGGTTCTTTCATGACATTGTTTGAAATCAAAGTCAAAATACAAACAATTAAAACAGTTGTTATCGAGGGACTTTAACCATTGCCACCCACCCTTCTATTGACTATTTTTTTTTTCTTAGTGTTATTATACTTTAATACTTTGCCCAGCAGTGATATTATCATCAGCTTCAGGAATGGACCATATACATTAGGGATCCCTAAACTGTGGTTCATGGACAAACACCAAGCCATGACATGCCAGAATCTGGGCCACACAAATAAGCATGTGGGATGCAGGCAGCACACAAAACCAGACATCCCTCTGGTCCACGAAAAAACCTCTCTCCACAGAACCAGTCCCTGGTGTCCCAAAAGGTTAGGGCCCACTGTTATACAAGGATGTAGGACAAGCAGAAATGTTTAATCACCTCCTGATCAAGAATCAAAAGGGAGCTTCTAATGTAGCGATATCACATAAAAGAAACACAGAACCTTTTGCATCATAGCATTTTGGTTTCAAAGGCTGCAATTCTCGTTGTTGCAACACTATAAATGCACTTACACACGCAAATCTTATTTGCTTACCTTGGAGAACAAAGAAAAAGAATACTATCTGCTTCAGGTAAGTAGATCATTTGCCCTTTCAGGCGTAAACAGCTAATTTCTGTACCAGTCAATTCATCTTCACATTCCAATTTTTCCACATCCAAAAGCCCTTCCTTTTAAAGAACAAAAGGAAACTTCAGTGAAAAGTACCATTGTTATAAGCCTTGTCCTCAGGTTCACCCATCAAAAACTTTAGTGTTTTTTTTTTTCTGATTTTCTGATCTTTACCTAAACAAATATTATAAAAAAAAGCATTTATGCTGTTGTGATAAAACCCAGTCCTCAACTACACTGGGTGGCTCAAAACAATCAAAAGGAAGAAATTACACAATAGAACATTAAAAAAGGAGAACAAAGATGTAAAAATAGATAACAAGAAAGATAAGACTGAATGGAAACAAAGAAAGGGTCTCACTCTCCCTTGTCAAAGGACTCGTTGAAGAGCCAAGTCTTGACCATATTCTCAAAAATAGCTGGGTAGGGGCCATATGGATCTCAGGAGAAATTCCATTCCGGAGGGCAGGCACTGCTACAGAGAAGACCCACTTCCAAGGTCCAAATAGACCTTTATTTAACCAAAGGAACTCAGAGCATACCAACTGCCATGTGCAGGACAGATCAGCTATCAGAAATCAACTCTTACAAGGTCTAAGCCCAGCACTTTCATTGCACCCAAGGGCAAATTATCAATGTGTGCAGCCTGCAAAGCCGAGGTTTACTGGAGATACCAAGGCATACCTATCACTGCTCATGATGCTGCATTCTGGATCAGAGGGGCTTCCAGGTGGCCAACACTCCTATGAACAGCCACAAAATAATATGACCATGGCATGAGTGACCATCTAAAGCAGGGGTGGGATATGACAGGGTTAACTACCGGTTCAGGATTTACGAGGTTCGGTGATTTATGATTTATTTATTTATTTTATTAAATTTTTATACCGCCCCCTCTCCCGCAATGGGACTCGGGGCGGTGTACAGCCAAGATAAAAAACCCCACAATAAATAGAATTTTAAAAAGGTTTAAAAGAATTAAATTAATGGCTGAGAAAAACAGTAAAAACAAGATAGGAAAGTTAAAATTACCAGGAAAATTTTTAAAAAATTTTAAAACCCTAATAATTGGGACTAGGCCAGACTGGCCTGTTGGAAAAGATGGGTTTTTAGTGCGCGCCGGAAGGTTTGCAGGTCACTAATGGCCCACATCTCCGGAGGTAATTCGTTCCAGAGGGAGGGTGCTCCCACAGAGAAGGCCCGCACCCTCGGGGCCGCCAGCCGGCGTTGTCTAGCCGACAGCACCCCAAGGAGGCCCACCCTGTGGGAGCGCACTGACCGGCGGGAGGCCGATGGTGGCAGCAGGCGGTCCCGTAAGTACCCGGGTCCCAAGCCATGAAGCGTTTTAAAGGTGACTACCAACACCTTGAATGATGTGGTTTCCTGCACGCTGTGATCGGGCGCCTGTAAATCGTCATCAGCACGCTGAGTGCAGAGAAGCAGCCTTTGAAACAGCCTTCTTTTCCAGCTTTTTTAACTGCAGCTGTGCCTCGTTCGGCAGCTGAAGTTGAAAAATCAGGAAATAAAGATCAGGTAAGAGCCTGGGTGGGCGGGTGGGTTCTATGTCTGCTGCTCTTCAGAGCTACCAGTTCTACAGAGGTGGACAGAACTGGTAGAAACCCACCCCTGAAAGGGTGCCTTTTTGACCACAATTACCACTGGTTCTTTAAGCATAAGCTTTAGGTCCACGAAGATTCACAGACTGTGCAAGCCCATCCAAGATCCAAGATGGAATATCCTCATATATGGGCAATCAAAAAAAAACAGAATAATAGAATTGGAAGGGACCTTGAAGGTCTTCTAGTCCAACCTCCTGCTCAGCCAGAAAGTCCTATACCTTTTCAGACGTATGGTTCTCTAATCTCTTCTTAAAATCTTCCAGTGTTGTAGCATTCACAACTTCTGGAGACAAGTTGTTCCACTGGTTAATTGTTTTGTCAGGAAATTTTTTTTTAGTTCTAGGATGCTTCTTTCCTTGATTAGTTTCCACCCATTGCTTCTTGTCCTGCCTTTAGGTCTTTGGAGAACAGGTTGACTCCCTCTTCTTTGCAGCAAACCCTTAGATACTGCTACCATGTCACCTTAGTCCTTCTTTTCATTAAACTAGACATACCCAACCGTTCTTTATATGTTTTAGCCTCCAGTCCCCTAATCATTTTTGTTGCTCTTCTTTGAACTCTGTCTCAACATCTTTTTTACTTTGTGGCAACCAAAACTGGATGCAGTATCCAGTACCCTAGCCACATGGTCTTCTTCATTTTTACTATTTCAAACTAACATGAGTTTTAAGTCTTTTCTCCTTCCTAGTAAAACAGATATCTATTGAAAAATTGCAAACTGGGTTTTAGATTACCTTACTCCTTAACACAAACACTGTGTTGATATGTGAGAGGATTCCATGGAAACTAATATCAATATGAGGCCGAACCAATGAAAATACTGATAATAGATTACAGTATCCTGGCTGGAGCTGAAATACAAGTAAAAAAGAAAAATACATTTTAAAACTTTGAATTCTGGTTAGTGACTGCAGTCCATTTCCCTCTGTACTGTCTGTGGCGTTAGTACAATAATATTTAGTGAAGGAGTGCTGCACCTTGGTGGTGCGGGCTGTAAATCATCTAGCACTTAGCTCAATTGCCTGCAATTAGTGCAAGTTCAAATCCCACCAGGCTCAAGGTTGACTCAGCTTCCATCCTCTCGGGGTAGGTAAATTGAGGACCCAAGATTGTTGGGGGCAATAAGCTGACTTTGTAAAAATGCCCCTTTGGGGGGGCCAAAAAGCCCTAGTAATAAGCAGGCATATACAATGGAATGAAGGCTATTGCCGAGCACTTAGCATGATGCTCCATAGACTGTAAGCCGCCCTGAGTCTCCAGAGAAGGGTGGCATATAAATGTAAATAATAACTAAATAATTAAATAACTAAATAAAATATTGTACAATTAAATAATGGATTTTTTGCATAAAAAATTAAATTGAGTAAGAGTTGTTCACACTGTCCAAGTTCTAGGATGAAAGAATGAATCCTATCTTTAATCATACTCAGCAAAGAAATATTCTAAAGGAGTATTTTCAGCCTTGCATGATGGCTGGGTAATTCTGAGAGTTGAAGTCCTCATGTTAAAGTTGCCAAGGTTGAGAAACGCTGTTCTAAACAATCTCTATGCCTAACTTTGTGTTCTACAATCCGCAGCAATAATTCAAGCAACATTTCTAGAAAGTGGTGGCCCCTTCTACTTTGACCTGTTCCATGTGGCCCTATTCCCAAATTTCATGTTTACAGTGATTCAGGCTGCAAAGGCTAAAATACATTTAAGTTGATTCTTTATGAAAAAAATTTAGAATGAAAAACTCTAGGCTTTTCATCAAGGATTGTATTCTATTGTCATACTTTATGAAAATCAACCTGAAAGGGGTGGCAGGACGAAAGGCAGAGGCATGAAATAATATAAATCTTTTGAAATGCTGGATTACTTAATATTTGCTCATTTAAAAAGGAAAAAAAACTTTTCAGCAGGTAGCATAGGCATAGCTAATTATGAAATAAAAACTATTTAAAACATGTAAGTACTAAACTACCCAACAACCTATGCTTGTTTTTCAATATTAATATTTTAAATGAAATATTTAAAAAGTTGATCATTAAAAATTTCATGTGTGCAGATTCAGACATAATCGTAAAGAAGGGAGAAATATGAAATACATTTCATAGTCCAAATAGAGCATACAAAACATTGAATAGGACTGGTATAAAAATGTGAATAGGAGGAGGATGGAAAATCTGGAATTCAAAAGCTTTGCATGAAAAACAAGAATTCTTACCTGGGGAAGGACTCGATATATTGCATTTCCACACTGAGTGACAACTAGGTCTCTGTCAAATATAATGTGGAAAGGAAAAGCCTTGCAAAATGTGTATGGACTGATGCGAGACTCTTGAGTACCATTCTCTTCAAATCTGTCAAGGTCTTCATAAAAATCTTCTTCTTTAGATTCTTTTTCTTCAATTAAAAACTGAATATGGTCACACTCTTCATTTCTTTGTTGAACAACCTGAATATCATAAAGAAAAGATGGTTAATCCAATATTAGTCTATTTTATTCTTCAGAAACAAGTGTTGCTCATACTAAATTCCAATCTAGACACCTAAAGTACATGAGTAAAAATAAACAGACTTAAATTAGAATTCCTGGCAGTGTTACTGCTGTGCAATGAACTAGTAGCATAAACAATGAACTAATAGCATAAATGTAAGGCACGATGACTTAAGGACAAGAAAGCCTCCTTTTGAAGCTCAATCTGGTCTTCAGATCAAGCAATTTTCCAAAGAAAGAAGGCCATCAGGAAGAATCAATTTACAGCATAAAAAAACTATAGGTTCTAAAAAGCTCCTTGCATGATTAAGAATAACTTGACAATTTGAATCTCTGGTTTCTAGAATACCTAGGTCTGTTTGCAATACTTTGAACACATCCAGTGTTTCTATAGTATATGAAACCAAGAAAGGAAGAATAGTGCCAGTGAAGAAGATGTGCTTTTACTTTAAAATATAATGAAATATAATAAATGTTTTTACTTTAGAGATATTCAATCCAAATGGGACACTTTTACAATATAGTTTTGTGAAACAGATGTTCAGCTAAGAATATAAACTCCTTTTCATCAGTGGTGGGATTCAAATTTTTTTTTGCTATCGGTTCTGTGGGCTTAGCTTGGTGGGCGTGGTATTGCTTGGTGGACGTGGCTTGGTGGGCGTGGCAGGGCAAGGATCAAACCTCCATTCCCACCCTACTCCAGGGGAAGGATACTGTAAAATCTCCATTCCCTTCCCACCCTGCTAACCTGCTTTCCAGCTCCGTTCTCCTGTGCAGGGCAACAAAAGAAGACCCAGCCAATCAGCTGGGACTCAGGAGGTGGAGAATAGATGGGGGCGGAGCCAGTCAGAAATGGTATTTGCCAGTTCTCTGAACTACTCAAAATTTCCACTATCGGTTCTCCAGAACTGGTCAGAACCTGTTAAATACCACCCTTGCTTTTCATCCATTTCCTATTTTTTCACATACTGTGATCATATTCATAAAGAATCTTTCATTACCCTTATAGAGATCCAATAAACTTGAATTAAAAGTAAGAGTAGCAATTTTTTTAAATTGTATTTTGATTATATAAAGCTTTTGCCCAAGGAGGAGGAAATTATCCCCCATGTAAAAGAGATGTATTCTGTCATGTACAAAACCAGTCTCTGGACTCAAGCCAGATTTATTTCCATTGTTTAAGCTAACTGCACTGTGGCAGAGGCAAGAAGGTGAAACTCTTAGTAGTAAACAAGGGTTCCTTCAAAATTAAAAGAACTAATTCGATCTGTGGCTCACTGTTATTTAAACTGACATGCATTCATAGCCTTCCTCTGAATTTATATGAACTCCATTGCAGAAAATAATATATTTGGCATGATACTATTTATTTAATATCACTGACAAACTACCACACAATAAAATAAAAGAACTTGAAGATACTATGTATATCTGGAAAAAAATCCTATTAAGTTCACCGTATCTTACTTCTGAGTAGACACGGATTTCAGTCTAACCCAGAGCTGTCAAAACTCCCCGCCCATGGACTAGATATGTCATGCATTGGCTATGTCCACACCCGGTTTAGCAAAGGGGGAAAAAGTCATGATACATCACATGATGCCACTGTGACAATGTGAGTTTGATGCCCCTGGTCTAACTTGTCATTTTTCAGCTATATCATACGTATTAAAATTACAATGGTATCTAGTTACCAAAATCTTCATTCATTTTAAAATAATAATGATGCATTGGAGAAATAAGTCTTAATAATTTTAGTTCTGACTAGTCATGTCACAGAAAATATTATTTTAGAGAAATAAGAGTGCTTGTTGCTGCTGTTGTTAAAGTTGTCACCAACCAAATTAGGGGTGGGATTCTAATTTTTTAACAACCGGTTCTGTGGGTGTGGCTTAGTTGGTGGCCGTGGCTTGGTGGTCATGTGACTGGCTGGGTGTGGCCAACTCAACATCACTCACATTGAGGCACGCATCTCCTCGCCTGGCCTCTCATGACTGTGGGGATGCTGCAACAGTCGTAAGTGTGAAAAACGGTCATAAGTCACTTTTTTCAATAGTCACTCCACACAAGCAAAGTACCAGCAAAGGAGGGGAAAAAAACTCCAGGGAAGTTTCTGAGGTCTAGTCCTGCCAAGAATGTAATAAGGGTTAATGGAGAGGCAGTTTTTGTAAGCAACACCAGAATGTTTCCTTCCTGCCTTCCTTACAGGATTAGGCCAGTAATTTCTTCTAACAACTGGTTCTCCGAACTGCTTAGAATGTTAACAACCGGTTCTAGAGAATAGGTACGAACCTGTAGAATCCCATCCCTGAGCCAAATGCTTGATAGTTAAAGTGTGATTTAATAGCTTTCAAAAATGTTTTAAAATATTGTGACTTATTATGCCCAGCTTTTATTAATCAAAGTTTTAATAAAGACATCAATTAAATCCTGTAGACCTATTCAAAAAACACATTTTTGAACTCTATAACCGAAATGTTCAAAATACCACTTAAATGGTTTAATCATTTTTTATCCAAAGCGCTCTCTTTAACCACCAGATTAAAAAGGTAAACAATACAAAATATTATCTAGAAAACAAACATCCTTCTGCCACACAGTTAGGCTGTTTCAAGCGCTGACACTAATATACACTAGCACAGTAAACTTTCATAATTTGATAAAATTCATCTTTTAATATTCTGCTAGTCTCCTGTGTCACTAACAAACAGCAAAGCTGCAAGGAAATTTATAGCAAATGATTTAGACTATATTGTGAGACACAGGGAGAATATGTGTCTAGAAGAAGAAAGGTAAAAAAAATGTGAAATAAGTTGCATTATAGTCAGTTCACAATAGGAACATTGAACAAACTAAGCATTTGATAGAGTTAAAGAATATATATTACCACATATTACTGATTACTTCAAGGAATTTTATCTAAACTTACATAACACATCTATTAAAAGACACTTTAGAATTAGATGCAAGCTTTAAAATATTAACATGTATTTTCCATTCCTAGCAAATTTGACAACATTCCAATTTCCATTGTATTAAAATAATAATGGAATAATAGTGCCATTCCTTGCTTTGTTTCACAGGACTAAGAACAGTTGTATTCTCTTCAATATTAGACTGTGATATTTTTTTCAAGCATAAACACCTGATTCTGATAAATGGCAGGGAATTGAAAAATAAAACCAACTCCCTTTCTATGAATTCTCTACATTCCATAAGCTTTCACACAGTTTTAGGGATAGATGTGGTAAAGAAGAGGCTAAACAAGAGTATCAGTACCAGTGACACAACCTGGAATAAAGTTTAAATTATCTTCTCCATGAACTAGCTAGCAAACGAGAGCAACCAGCACCATCTTCAAAGTCGTTCACCATGGCAACAGCAGTAAAAATGAAGACAAATTGCCTATCAGGTTTCAAAGATGCTGCAGATTCTCCTTCCCCAGCAGCAAAATGAATCTCTTACAAAAGGAGACATTTCTATTCAGCTAATGAAAAAGAGGAAGGGTCTAAAACTGCCTTTCTGTTATTTATTTATGCATACACACATACACAAACACACACATGCACCTATGTATGTATGTATGTATAAACATTCCTCTGTTGGGAAGTTTTCTATATAAATTCATTCCTATTACTTTTCCAGATTTAAGATATGTTGTCACATATATTGTTTGAATAAATTAAATATTTTTATGTATTTAGCACCAGAAGGGAAGAATATTTGGTGTTTTCCTAATATATGCATGAGTATAGATGTGAGGAAAAAAATCATAATATACGCAAAGATGCAGGCCTAAACAGTAACTTATTAATTAAAATATTTAATGTTAATGTAGTATGTAGGAGTTTTGAAGGGTCTGGATATTTGGAAAGCATGACTGATGCCCTTTCTATTCCTTCTTGGTCAATTTTCTTAGCCATTGTTTTTCGGTCTTGTGCTGTTTTTGTCTCTGTGTGTTTTTCTATTGCATTTTGTTTTTAATTTTTTTTTTTATTGTAAGCTGCCTAACAACATTGGGAGTTGGCCAGTATATA
Organism: Bungarus multicinctus; assembly: GCA_023653725.1. Taxonomy (NCBI): domain Eukaryota; kingdom Metazoa; phylum Chordata; class Lepidosauria; order Squamata; family Elapidae; genus Bungarus; species Bungarus multicinctus. The sequence goes on from CM042849.1 coordinate 73,709,086, forward strand.
AATTTAATAAATTATTGTTGGTTGCATAGTCAGCCAGGTGTTTAGGCTGGATCTGGCATTTTATCCATCTATCAAGTCCTTCTAAGGCAGGGGTGTCAAATTTATGTTGTCACGGCAGCATGATGTGATGTATTGGGACTTTCCCCCTCTTTGCTAAACCGGGCATGGGCGTGGCTAGCGTGGGCCGGGAGTTTGACAGACCTGTTCTAAAGGATGTGAGATAGGCAGATGTCGTTTTGATAGTAATTAAAGATACCATTACAAGATGTAAGTTGTTCTGCCTTTTTCAACTGACTGATGGGGATTTTGTCAATGCTGATGATATTCAAGTGGTGCTCCAGATTTTTTGGGATTGTGCCTACTGATAATATAATTGCTTTTTTTTTTGCCACAGTCATTCTATACCTATTTGCAGGTCTTCGTATTTTGTGATTTTATGCAATTATTATTAAAATTGTATCACCTTTCCAGAAATATTTCCAGAAATCGTATTACCTTTCCAACCAGCATTATACACAGATTTGCACCACCTCCTTTGGGAGGCCACATAGTCTTTGTTTAGTAAAGCTATTTCATTTACCTATGACTGACTTTTCTAGGAAGACCTTTCAGTAAATTAAACAATAGGTATGGTCCTATTACACTTCTAATTTCACTAATGCTTTTCTTAGTCCATGTTAGGCAAATCAATAAAGGTAGGGTGAGGATAGGGTGTTTTCTTTTTTTAAGTATTCAACTGGATCAGTTTGTCAAATCAGTTATCCTCCACCCATGGTGCAATCCATCCTGTCCAGATTAAACAGTCAACATATACACTTTAAAACAGGGGTCGCTAACCTTTTGGATCTCAGGGATCGCCAAACTCATAATTTTAGATCCCAGGGACCACTAACCGGTTCTGTGGGCATGGCCTAATTTGTGGGTGTGGCTTGGTGGTCATGTGACTGGCTGGGCATGGCTTGTATGTAAATATTATAAATATTTATATAAATATTGAATTTTTTATTAAAAAAAGAGCAACTTTTACCCAAAATCAGGCAAAGCAGGCAGGCAGATTGAGTTGCTCACAGAATCACAGATTCATTCAGAGATCTATCTATCTGCCATTGGCTAGCTCAGTCTGTCACATAAAATTTGCTAGCAAGCAAACTCACAAAATTAATTCACAACACACCATGCATGTAAATATTGAGTTTTTTATTTTAAAAAAGAGCAACTTTTACCGAAAATCAGGCAATGCAGGCAGACTGAGTTGCTCACAGAATCATTCAGTGATCAACCTATCTGCCATTGGCTAGCTCAGTCTCTCAAATTTGTTTGCCGTGAGTCTGCACTGAATAATAGAACCTTCAGTCCTAAGGAAGGTTAAAGTAGCTAGAAAACAAGAAATCCAACCATTTCCTGCTTCCTAGCTAATCTAAATCTCCTGGCACAGCAGAACAGATGATGGTTGGAAAAAGGAAAAATAGCAACTTAGCAGACAAGTTTGCCGGGTAAGGAGTGAGTGGGCGGGGAGGGTTCCCGCGGGCCATGTGGGCTGAGCAGCCTTGTGTTTCTGTGCAGCCTGGATTAATTGTTTTGTGGGGGTGCTCTGGGGGTGAGATTTCTCTGCGGCCCACCAAAATTTTATCCTGGCCCACCAGTGGGCCACAGCCCACCGGTTGGCGACCGCTGCTTTAAAAGTTAAAACAGAAATAAGGTAGTACAATATAAATTGTAGATATCATCTAGTTTACTTCTCAGTCTGTAAACAGTCACTTTATCTAACAATGCCATTTACTCATTTTTTATATGGTCTGAAAAGCAGGAATTGCTCTCAACACATAATAGAAAGTGACCCACTGTTGCCATCCCTCAGTTGAACTAGCACAAAAATAGCCATGTTATTTCAGGTGGGAATACTATTCTACTACCAGGTAGGTATAGGCTATTTGTGGAGTACCTTGCTAGCTAACTACCATCAATAGTGAGCCCAGCCACCAATTTGTTCTCGTGGCAAACTCAATGTGTCCAGTAATTTGGTATAGATTATGGAAAATCTATATATATGACACTGCCTTCAGTAGGCAAACAATGCTGTTGTTATAGTATATATGCTACTTTTTTACATATACGCTACTTTTATTTATCCTCTCTAATCAATTCCTGCTAAACTCTCATATCATCTGGTTTCTGATATCTAGTATATAATGTATTATAAGCTGTTTAATAGATTAAGAGTTGGAAGGGACCTTGTAGGTCATCCAGTCCAAACCCCCCCCCCCCCCAAGTAGTAGACCCTACAACATTTCTGATGAAAGGCGGTACAATCTCTTCTTAAAAACCTCTAATGATGAAGCTCCCACAACTTCCAAAGGCAAGTTGTTCCATTGGGTGACTGTTCCCACTGTCAGAAAATTTCTCCTTATTTCTAGATTGAATCTCTCCTTTATCAATTTCCATCCATTATTCCTTGTCTCTCCTTTGGGTGCCTTGGAAAATAGCTTGACCCATCCTCTTTGTGGTGGCCCCTCAAATATTGGAACACTGCTATCATGTCTCCCCTGGTCCTTCTATCCGTGCCCAGTTCCTGCAACCATTCTTCATGTTTTAGTCTCCAGTCCCCTAACCTTCCTAGTTGTTCTTTTCTGCACTTGTTCCAGAGTCTCAACATCTTTTTATAGTGTGGTGACCAAAACTGGATGGAGTATTCTAGGTGTGGTCTTATTAAGGCTTTATAGAGTGGTATTAGTACCTCCCTTGATCCTGATTGAATGCCTCTGTTAATGCAATTTAGGATTGCATGGGTTTTTTTGTCTGCCACCACTCACTGCTGGCTCATATTGCTGTTATATATGATCTCATCCATAATAACACAAAATAATGTATCGGACATTCTCAATTTATGGAGCAGAAATATAATTCAAAAAACCAGAAGTCAGGCAGTTTCTATAACTAGTCTATGCAGTCTATTATTTGTGTGTATTTTAAAAAAGAAAACAAGAGGACACAAAAAGAGAAGGAATTGGTGGGCCCTCACCCGAACAGGTAATGATAGTCATTCCTAATTTGGTACTTCTCAAACAGTACGGTCAATGAGTTAGGAATTATGGTTACAAAGTTCAAAGTATCTGAAGGACATCAACTAGAGAAGTCACTTACATAAAGAAGCTAAGGTATTCCCAAGTAACATTTCTATGAAGATTAGAACTAGAAACTCTGTAGTAATATGTGTAGTTATTATTTTTTGTCCATTCTTAAAAATCCTCCTCCCATCCTGAGTCAGATAATAAAATATTGGGACAAATCCTGATTTGTATCATAAGCACATTTAGGATTCTAGAATTGTTGGATCAATTAATATACAAATAGCCATAAACATAATTTACACAGATTTCTGTTCCTGATATTGCTATTTGTAATTTCCTATACATAAAAATTAACTCTTGAAATTTGTAATAGAATAACAAAGTAATGATGAGCTATCCATTGTCACAATAATCCTTGGGGAGACTTTATCTTGACACTTACCTTCATATCTATTTCTGTGCCATGAATTTGTTGAGCAACTGTTTTGATGATTCCAATGACAATATCTTGGAGTCCTTCCCTCTCTGAATAGTAATGCAGAATGAGGCCCTTCCCCTTGTCTGCATCTGTGCATCTAAAGGAAGGAGCACGCATACCTGGGTATATTGTAGCAAGATGGTCATGTAAAGCATCAAGATTCTGGGAGGAAAATAATTACAAGAAAATGTTATAATCTAATTTTCTAGCATTCTCATAGAGAAGCTGTGCTCAAGCTGAGGTAAACAGAGATCCAAAGTATACCCATCATATATAAAATAAGCCCATAAAGGTGTCGGAAAGCAAGAAAGGAAATCAAGAAAACAGTACTTGGATGGAAAATCTGTTACCTTGCAAGTATCCCCTACTTTCATTAACTTACTTTTACTTACACTAAGATAGAAAAGGAAAAACATTCACATAGCTACCACAATCAGCATCATTTCCATCAGTTCTAAATTACCATACAGTCTTTATCCCTACTCCTGAATTTTATGCAGCTATATTTTGTTAATGTAACCCTAAAGCACAGGTAGTGTCAGGTCCCTAAGATCCTACCATACCCTCCCTTAAGGAGTGGATACAACAACTGCCAAACACATGGCCAGTTGTGAGAAAAGCCCTAGATTAAGATTAGAGTTGTTAATCTGGGTGCTTCCGATTCATGATCTGGTTTCGTCTTGTTTGATAGTTTGATGGTTGGCCAGCTCACAAGAAATTGGATCACGTCTCAGTAACAACAGCCAGCCACCCAAACTATCAAACAAACCAAATCCAGACCATGATTCAGAAGCACACAGATAAACAATTCTAATCCTAATCTGCATCAGACAGACAATACTTAACTGTAGCCCAGCAACAACAGCCAGACAATCAAACAGTCCAAAATCAGATCACGACTCAGAAATATCTGAACAAACAACATTCAGGCTAATTTGTGTTTCATCGAAAGGTATTCAAAGACCTGTGTTCTGACAGACAAGCACAACTCAAAAGACACTGACGATGTATCCTCAAATGGTGATGAAATGTTTTTTGCAACCAAATTGCCAAGCTCAGAGTTCAAACCAACAGCATAACATAGCTAGGAATTTGTCTCCTATGAGTTATGTAATGCCTCGTCTTTTGGGATACATCCAAAGGAAACAAGGATCTTTTGAATTAATTTCTTAGGCACCACATAGCCTGTTTCCTCCTTCACATACATGCTTGTTTTAAATTTATCCAAAATAAGATTATTTTTTCTCACGGAATTTAGTTTTGCTTTGAATTAAAAATATAGCAACAAAAATAACATACACTGTAATACAATGAGCTGTTTACATGAACTCACTAATTATAAACCTCACTATTTCAAGGATATGCTTGTGGGATAAATAAAGCACAGCAGTGTAGGGAAAAAACTTACAATCTAATGAAAAATTGGGATGGATTACTTACTTTAGATTTTTGTGTATTGTACTTCATAACTTCATTATACTGATAGAAACTTTGCTAGTATTGGAATAAAAGTTTAAATGACTTATTTTATTATTTCAAATAATTTCTGAAGTATTTATAAATCACGGTACTGTAACACAGTGGTGGGATTCAAATAATTTAACAACTGGTTCTCTGCCCTAACCATTTCCAACAACCAGTTCACCAAACTGCTCAGAAAGTTAACAACCGGTTCTTCTGAGTAGTACAAACTGGCTGAATCCTACCACTGCTATAACAGTTTATTTAAAATGTGAATTCCTTTCATTTGAACACTTCTAATTATGATGTTTCCAAATGCTATTAAACCCCCGCCTATGCATCAATATGGCTCATTCTGAAAAGTCAAGAAAAATGCATTATAATGAACCTTAGGTAATGTTTATAAACACATTTGTTATGCCTTCCTATCTCTCCTTTACATCAATTTTTATTCCTCCAAAACAAAATTAACTCCTGCAATCTTCTATATATCTATATCATAATAACAATCTTTTAGTTTAATTTGCTAGTCAAGAGTATTTTTCAGAAGAAATGTATGTATACTAAAAGATAAAGAGCAAGCGGATTTCCAACCAATGAAACTCCATTTTTAAATGTACAGTGTTGTATATCCTATTGTTATTTTTCTTCTTGTTTGCTTAATGGTCCCATTTAACACAGCACAGTTGGTAATTTAAGGACATTTTAGATATTATCAGTTTTTTGAATGCTAGTATTTGCTGCTACTTAGACAATCAATTTTTAGCCAGTTTTTAAGTCAGTTTTTAGCCAGTGATTCATTTTCATGAACTATCTGACTGGTAATGATGAATGCTAGAGGTGTTAGATGAAACAAGGGACAAATTTTGACCAGCTGATTAGTGCTAAACATGAGGATGTTGTTGACTGCAGTCACATGGAGTATAGTCAGAAGCTCACGTCTTATCTGTTATGGCCATGGAAGCTGGTGACATGAGCTAAGCTGGTGACGTGAGAATGTCCCACGTTATCCTTACAGATGTAAGGAAATGAAATGGTTGTGACTGTCACATTGATATATTTGGTTACTAACACTCCTTCCAATTACAGGTAGTCCTCAAGTTACAAATGTAATGGAGCCTGCCCATTCCATTCATACCTTGAGGATTTGTAGGAGTGAATCTCGTACCTTGAATGACATCACTCCCTGCTTTCCGCCCACATATTTGCTAATTGAATGTGCTGTTTGTGAAGTAAGAACAATCAACCAACTGGAACAGCTTGCTCTCAGAAGTTGTGGGAGTGCCATCACTTGAGACTTTCAAGAAGAGATTGGAGTGCCATATGTCAGAAATGGTGTAGGGTCTCCCGCTTGGGCAGGGGGTTAGACTAGAGGACCTACAAGGTCCCTTCCAACTCTGATTATTTGTTATTTATCTGTTAAGTGCACATGAGGTATCTCAGGATGGGGAAGGCCATTTGGGGAGAGTGGCTAGTGATGGAACAGGCTCCCAAGGCCTCCGCAACTCACTAAGCTACCTCATGCTTCCCCCTCCCTTCCTACCACAAGGACTCACTTATTTTATCAGATATGTTTTCTTTGTGCTGCAGTTTCTGTGCCTTTGAGGGAGAGAAGAGTATATGGAAGCTCCTATCCTCTTTTGCAGATAGTGAGTGCCTGAACTCTCATGAGATCATGGACCCGAAACTTTCATTTTGGGCATGAAAAGTGTTTGTGGTGCCTTTCTCCTGCTCCCTCCCAATTCCCTTCTGCCACCACCAAAACACTTTTCACCCAGAAAAGTGAAAAGCCATCTGCTTTGTTTTTAACCACAACTTTTGCAAGGAATGAAGCTTTCAGTCTGCATCAATTCTCTGTCTAGACCAAAGGTGTTTGGATGCCTATGGGATGCCTATGCTTAGAAACAGGGCCATCCACTTTGTTTCCAAGCATCCCATAGGCATCCAAACACTTTTTGCCCAGAGAATTGATGCGGATTGAAAGCTTCATTTCCTTGCAAAAGGAATGCTTAAAAACTGAGCCAACCACTCTGTTTCTAAGCATCCTTTAGATACCCAAACACTTTTCACCCAAACAGAGAACTGATGCGGGCTGGAAGCTTCATTTCCTTGCAAAAGGGGTGCCTAAAAACAGAGCCACCCATTTCATTTCTAAGCATCCCATAGGCGCCCAAACACTTTTAACCCAAATGGAGAATTGATGTAGGCTGGAAGCACAATATTATAACACACAGGAGCTTCCAATGAGTCTGCTCTCCCTCATAGGCAAAGAAACTGCAGCAGAAGACACAGATCTTTGCAAGGTAAGTGACTCTGGTGAGGCAGGATAGGAGGGGGAGGGAATTGTGGGGAGCGGCTAGGAAATAGGGTGAGTATTGCAGACCTCTGCAGTCATTCATCAAGGTGAACAACTGCCATGATGCTGCAACATTTGTAATTTTGGGACTTGTTTATAAGCACTAGGGAGCACTTATCTCGTAACTTCGAATGGGTGCTAAATGAACATTTGTAACCCTGAAATTACCTGTACTTGTTAAATTGTTTTTTTTTTTTAGTGTAACTCTGACTTTTAAACAGTACATCAAAGCAAGTTGAAAGAATAAAAGATTCCATTTATTTCAAGTATCAGTGAAAAATATGGATTCACAATCATGTTTTCCTCATTACATTTTGCTTAAAGGTTAATAATTGTGCATAAAACGCAATTTAGCCAATGGAAACATAAAAGATGTTTTTATACCTGGCCATCTTTAATCTAGCTTTCAAGGTTAAAGCTACCTGATATTTTGCCATGCTTTTGAATATTATATCTTCAGAGAGTGCATATTTGTGTCAGTAACAGAATATGACTAGACTGCTCCCTAAAGTATTTTTTATTAACCACTACTCTATGTCTGATTGATTTTTCTTTTATGCTATTAATACAAAAATACCCCTGGGATGCCTCAAATTGCAGTTATTGACTAGCCATTCTTCATTTACATGCTGCATTAACATTGCCTTTAGCAATATTTTCTTCTCAAATTATGTACTGGAGATATTTTTATAGTCATATAATTAAACTGTTGTATTTAAAGCAATGGTTGCATTTTGGAATGGTATATGTATATATACATACATGATGTATGGATGAATGAATGCACAGAATCGGATTTTTCATTGTTATTTTTGTTCTGGATGACTGTTATTTAAATATATTTCTTCTTATAATTTCCACTAATTTCCTAATTATATGAAAAACTGAAGTTTGATGTGTATTATTTTGGTTCTTAAACATAAATTATCAAGACATTATTTTTGAGGCTAGTGTTATTAAAGTTGCTGCCTACAAGTAGCCAGAGTGAAAGGATTTCTGATTCTGGATCTAGAGATTTGATAAATTACATTGTTGTATTTAAGTAAATGTGCATAGTACCACAGCAACCACACTGTTCAAATTCAATTGTCCTGGTCTCAGTTAACTTACTTGTAAAAATTCTCTAACATTTGAGCCCAACACACGTAAGATTGTGTCATAACCAGATTCTTGGCAAAACACAAAAAACATCTTCCCAAACATTTGAAGGATTTCTCCAGCATTAAGGTCTGCAAAATAAACAAACAAAACAATAAAATTCTATGTTTTGAAAGTGTCATGGTCAATGCTTTTTGTTAAGCAAGAAATTCAGCAAATTACAATCTAGAAAGACACATTATATCTACTATTTCTTTTCAAAACTAATTATAAAATCTTTATGAGAATTTAAAGTATGTTAGAGATTTCAGAATAGATAACCACCACATTTAAAGGAGCTTTAAGAATTGTCTCAAAGTTCAATGGATTGGATTGTGTGAAACAAAGTCTTCTAAAAATTCTGATATACTCATGCATATTTTTTTTCTTCTAAATTGAACCTCTTAAGAATAACAGTGATATGCAAAATACATTTGAGAAATGCATATATTGTAAGTATCTTGTATTCTATCTCACAATTCTAATTTCAACAAACTACAATTCATGAGTCTGTTTTAAAGCAACAATTTGGGAAAACTATATGATGCTAAATGCTCACATGTAATAGACATGCCTGTATTTATGTGTGCACATACAGTATAAACATGCACATTTCAGTGGCAGAAATCAGCCACTCCAGTGAAAGGGACACCAATATTTATTGAGATTATAGCATGTAGGAATATGAATATAAATTTAGCCACTTCACAGGAAAATTGATTCTCTGAATCAATTGATCCTTGTAAAGAAAGTGTTTCTTAGCAGTCCTAAAGCCTGTTCTTAATTTAAAACAAACATTCTAAGAATGACTGCATATACCATTGTCAAGTCATTGAAAAATAATAGTCCAGACTGAAGTACAGCAAACTTTTTTTGTACTATGTGTAAACTATCATGTATATCGTAAAACACAAAACTAGCTGAATTGCATTATACCCTTTAGAAGCAATGCTGAAAGAAAGCCAAGTTTACTCACTGAGGACTTTACTTGCTGCAGCAACCAAATCATATGTTTTGGAATCATCATAAATAATTCTGACCAAAAACTGTCCTTCCTCATCCAGCTGTGCCTCTCTCCTAGAACAAAGTACAACATACTTTTTTTTTAAAAATGATATATTTTGGACATTTATAAAAGAGATCAAATTTGTTAGTTGCTGAGAACACTGAAAATGTGCTAGGAGTGAAGATGTAATGTGGCCCAAGGTTATAATCTTAACAGAAAGAAAAAAGAAAGCATAAATGTCATGTTTTGACTCTTAATACTAAAAGAATCTCAAATGTAATGTAAGGTACCGGAAGTTTCCCAAAGCCACTGAGATGCCAAAGGGAGTGAGACTTGAGACGAGACTTGCAAAAGTATCAAAGCTGGGTGACAAAACTATATCTAAAACATACAGACAAAATGCATGTAAGGAATAGCCACACCCCTGCAAGAGTGACTCAGAGTATTATATACATTATACCCCATTAGAAGTAAGGTTTACCCAATCAGAGACAAAGGTTCATTACCAACGTGATCTTTAAAGCATTCTTGTATGGAGCATTCCTATACGGGAGGTTTCTCTCCCTGCCAAGTTGTTTATTCCAGGGATCGCCAACCTTTTGGACCTCAGGGACCACCAAACTCATAATTTTAGATCCCAGGGATCATTAACTGGTTCTGTGGGCATGGCCTAATTTGTGGGTGTGGCTTGGTGGTCATGTGACTGGCTGGGCATGGCTTGTATGTAAATATTATAAATATTTATATAAATATTGAATTTTTTATTAAAAAAAGAGCAACTTTTACCCAAAATCAGGCAAAGCAGGCAGGCAGATTGAGTTACTCACAGAATCACAGATTCTTTCAGAGATCTATCTATCTGCCATTAGCTAGCTCAGTCTGTCATATAAAATTTGCTAGCAAGCAAATTCACAAAATTAACTCACAACACACCATACATGTAAATATTGAATTTTTTATAAAAAAGAGCAATTTTTACTCAAAATCAGGCAAAGCAGGCAGGCAGATTGAGTTGCTCACAGAATCATTCAGTGATCTATCTGTCTGCCATCGGCTAGCTCAGTCTCTCAAATTTGCTTGCTATGAGTCTGCACTGAATTTGCTTGCAAGCAAACCTTCAAGTCCTAAAGGAGGTTCGGCTGTGCTGAGCCGAAGATTTAAAGACTAGCTAGAAAGCAAGAAATCCAACCATTTCCTCCTTCTGAATCTCCCAGCACAGCAGAACAGATGATGGTCAGAAAAAGGAAAAATAGCAATTTAGCAGGCAAGTTTTCCGGGTAAAGAGTGAGTGGGCTGGGAAGGTTCCCACGAGCCATGTGAGTGGCACAGCCTTGTGTTTTTGTGCAGCCTGGATTAATTGCTTTGTGGGGGTGCTCTGGGGGTGAGATTTCTCTATGGCCCACCAAAATTTTCTCACGGTCCACCAGTGGGCCATGGCCCACCAGTTGGTGACCGCTGGTTTATTTAGCAGAAAATGCTTTCAGGATTTAGAATCTGAGGCAGGAAACTCCCCACTCTGGTTCTTTTATCTATTGGACCTGATATTCCTGGGTAACCGTTTCTTCTGTATTTTCAAGGATGTGCCTAGCTTCAAGCCAAGGACAGAAGTGAGACACAGAAGCAAGATAACAAACTTTGTACTAACGGTAACCAGTATCAAAGCTACAATTTACTAAGCTAGAATCTCGTTCACATTAGAAACTTGTGAATTTTTTAAATAGTTTTATTTTCATAATGCTATGTATTAATATTTGAGTGTGAGTTCTAGACCTGTCTTAGCACAAAGCTGAATGACCTTGAGCCGATAGGACCGTACTAGGAAGCTGGTTGCAAGAACTTATTCCAGGCAATTGCTGGAAATCAACACTGACTCAAAGACACCCACACAAAAAAAACCAGTAAGTTATGTTTGCTGAGTTAAGTTCTCTGGATTCTGGAAATATAAATAAAATGCTCTTTGATGTTGATCTAAATTAGTCTTTTTGATTTAAATTAAACCTTGTTCTTTATTGTGGCTATTTAAAAATACAGTAAAGTCAAATAACAATTTAGGGAGTTGATTGTTAGCTATACTTTCAGGTTTCCAAACCTGCCTCCATTAATTGTTTCCATAAATCAGAAACAGGAACAGAATAGTACAGCTGGATATACAAACAGGAGATCTGACACCAATTTAGACAAGGGGCTCTCCAATCTCTTCTTAAAAACTCCCATTGTTGGTACATTCACAACCTCTGAAGGCAATTGTTGGTTAATTGTTCTCACTGTTAGGAAATTTCTTCTTAGTTCTCTCTCTCTTCTTCTCTCCTTGATTAGTTTCCACCCATTGTTTGTTTTGCCTTCTGGTGCTTTGGAAAATAACACAATAACACTGGGTGTTCCCCCCCCCCACCAAGCTCTTTATTGAAAAGGAAATGACAGCGAAGCCAGACTGGTGGATTTATGGTCAAATAATATCTTTTAATTGTGGTGATCTTATCCTCAAACCCAAAGGAGTTATAATCAGAAGGATATGTTTGCCATTGGTTCACTTATGTACAGTTGAAATAAAGTTTTAAATTAGATAAAAAGTTACAGTATGGTTTTGACGTGAAAAATGAATTGGAAATCCTACTGCGTGGTCGTGATGAACATATTATTGCTAAGGTTTATAAATTGTTATTGAATTTGAATTTGTGAACATGTTAATCATTGTACGACTCAGTGGGCAAAAAACTTTGGATATAATGTAATGCTTGAACAATGAGAGAATATGTGGATGAAAGGTCCAAAATGTACACTAAATTATAATTTAAAACAAAACTTTTACTCGGATGTATTTAACACCAGATAAGTTGTCAAGAATGTAGAAAGGTATTTCAAATGAACACTGTAAAATGCAAATGTAAAGAAGGGATCTTTTATCATTTATGGTGGTTATCATGGATTATTGCAATGCTCTCTACATGGGGCTCCCCTTGAAGAGTCTCCGGAGGTTGCAGTTAGTCCAGAATGCAGCCGCGCGGGTGATTGTGGGCGCTCCTCGGAGCTCCCACGTTACACCGCTTCTCCGCAGGCTGCACTGGCTTCCTGTGGCCTTCCGGATTCGATTCAAGGTGGTACTGATGGTATTTAAAGTGCTCCATGGCTCGGGACCTGGGTACTTACGGGACCGCCTGCTGCCATCATCAACCTCCCGCCGCCCAGTACGCTCCCACAGGGTTGCCCTCCTTGGGGTACCGCTGCCCGGCCGCTGTCGGCTGACGGCCCCGAGAGTTCGGGCTTTCTCTGTGGGAGCTCCCTCCCTATGGAATGATCTCCCCCCGGAGATACGAGCTATGACGGATATCTTGACCTTCCGGCGCGCAGTTAAAACCCTACTTTTTAGGCAGGCTGGCCTGGCCGAATGAATGGGTTCTGGTTTTAAATTGGGTTTCAGTAATTAACTTTTAATTTTTATCTAAGATCCCTGATTTTATATTGTTGTATTTGGTTCTGATGGGATACAGCCGGAAAATCGCGTTTAATATATTTTTAATTGTATTTATAATGTATTTATATGTTTTTAGTAGGCTGTACACCGCCCCGAGTCCCTTTTTTGGGAGAGGGAGCGGTATAAAAATATGATAAAATAAATAAATATCAGGGATGGGATCCAACAGGGTTAACTACCAGTTCGGTCATTTACGAGGTTCGGTGATTTACGAAGTGCTTCCCTGCACGCTGCTGGCAGACATCTGTAAATCGTCATCAGCATGCTGCGTGCAGAGAAGCAGCCTTTCAAAAAGCCCCCTTTTCCTGCTTTTTTAACTGCAGCTGTGCCTCGCAGGGCAGCTGAAGTTGAAAAAATCAGGAAATAAAGGTTAGGTAAGAGCCCGGGTGGGTGGGTGGGCAAAAACATCAGCAGACATAGAACCGATTCTATGTCTGCTGCTCTTCAGAGCTACTGGCTCTACAGAGGTGGACAGAACTGGTAGAAACCCACCGCTGGTGGGTTATGTGATAAAGCAAAGAAATATTGAAATAGAATTCACAACCTAATACAGAAGATTTTCAAAGTCAATGTAAAGATAAAACCAGAAACTTTTCTCCTGGGTTTAATGGAAAAAGACTTAAGAGGAAAAAAAGGAAATTTGATGTTATATATGCTGATGGCAGCAAGACTATTTGCTGGAAGGGCACTTTGATTCCTATGATGGATGAATAGTTGCAAAAGTTGATGGAGTTAGCAGGGGATGGCTAAACTGACTGCTTTGATCACAGAAAAAAATACAATTACTTTTGTTTCTACTTGGAAATCGTTTCTGGACTTGGTACTTCAGATGGAAAAAGTGAAACTTTGATTTTGGGTTTTACTGATTAATAGCTTCGTTGTTATAGAAATGGCTAGCGCTAATATTTCATGTGATCTTGATTCTATCCCTCTGCTAATGCAGCCTAGGATTGCATTGGCATTGGCTCTTTTTGGCTACAGATGCACGCTGTTGGCTCATATTTAAGTGATTTTCCACTTGGACTGCAGGATCCCTCAGAGAGCCAAATTCGTTCTAGTCTGTACCTGTACAGTTAGTTTTTCTTGTCTATGTCAACTGTAGAATTAGCAAACCCAAAACGAAGTACTCTCGGGAGAATTGAATTCCCCAAAGTAAAACTTTATTGGATACACCATGTTGCAGAGGTGATATTCAGCAGGTTCTGACCAGTTCTGGAGAACCGGTAGTGGAAATTTTGAGTAGTTTGGAGAACCGGTGGTAACCTTTCCCAGAAGTGGGGAGGGAATGGAGATTTTGTTATATCCATCCCCTGGAGTGGGTGGGAATAGAGATTTTGCAGTATCCTTCCCCTGCCACGCCCACCAAGCCACGCCCACAGAACCAGTAGTAAAAAAATTTGAATGCCATCACTGACCATGCTTGCCCTGTTAAACAATACTTTCTCTTTCTCCCCACCCTTCATCACACTGTCCAATTATGAGATATTTTGTTATGAGAATGATCCATCCCTTTCTCAAGGACCTGCAACAGTCACCTTGATGGCTCCAAGCTCTCACCATGCCTGCATACATTCTCCACGTTCCATTTCCCTCCCTCCACTTCATTGGCAAGTTGAAAAGCATTAGGCTTAAAAGAAGTAAAGTGGTTCAATCTTGACAGCTTAAGGTAAAACTACTTTCCTCTCCACTGAATTTCATTTTGTTAGATATGGCCCAGTGTTCAAATCTATTGAGATCCTTCTGGATCTTGAGCCTATCTTCTTGGGTGTTAGCTATTCCTGCCAGCTTAGTATCATCTGCAAATTTGATGAAATTCCCTTCTAATCCCTCATCTAGGTCGTATATGAAGATGTTGAAGAGTACTGGGACTAAAATGGAACCTTGGGGTACCCACTGCATACTTCCTTTCATGTAAACGTAGTTCCATTGAGGACGACACTTTGAGTTTGATTTGTCAGCCAGTTACAAATCTTTCTGAGCTGATGCTATTCCACATTTTTTAGCTTACCAAGAAGTACATTGTGATCTATCAAATGCCTTACTAAAATCCAAGTATACTGTGTTCACTACATTTTGCTGGTCTACTAGTTTAGCCACTCTGTGAAAAAAAATGAAATAAGACTTGTTTGGATGATCTGTTCTTGACACATCCGTGTTGGCTTTTGATTATAACTTTGCTTGCTTCTAGGTATACACAAATCTATTGCTTGATTATTTTCCAGGGTTTTCCCAGACATTGATATCAGGTTTATTGGTCTGTATCATTAGAACTACTGAAGCATGAAGGTGAAAGGATACTACTGAATGTGCAATATGCTGCTCTTAATTAAAAATAAATAACAATAATAGAAGTAACTAACTATTTAGAAAAATTAGAACATGTAAAACAATATCTAGCCTCTGAAATGCTGCCCTTGGCTGAAAAATGTAAAAAATTAATGATTTCATGCATCTCCATAATAATAAACCACTGGACAATTTTCATGTAACAATCTCATTATTTAATGAATTGCTATTCTAGGCAAACTGATTTGCAAAAAGCAAAAACACCAAACATACATGGTAAAGTTATAAATGGGAAGGAAGTGACAGTAATGGAGGATACAAAGGAGCTTAATTCCAGATTATTTGTAATAATAAGAAACTTTTTTGTTGATTCTATTATTGAAGTATCTTGATAAACTTTGCCATAAATAAAGTAATGTACTGAAACTCATGAATATTGCCATCAAATATTAAAGTACATTTCAAGTTATTACAAGCGAAAACAATAATTTACAACAATAAGTTAGGAAAAAGATTTCAGGCCACAGCATAAATGGACTCTCAGAAGCACCTGGATTCGTTAAATCTAGTTAATTTACATATTAGAAATAAACAATGATAGCATCGTTCTAACTGTTCTTTTCCTGCCAACTCTAAAATAAGAAAAAGTTAGTGCTACCAGATCTGAGCTACAAAAGTTTGTACATCTAATTAGAGTCACCTTTTTGGGGAGATAGGTGGCATAAAATTTAATAAATAATACATATTTTAATAATAAATAGATGGTACAAAAAGGATACAGAAAAGTAGATTTTGTACCTAATACAGATATGCACTATACACTAAATACATTCATTGTAAAATCTTAAATTGTGGTTTATCTTATCAAACCATATTTAAGATTTAGCACATTTTAGGATTTAGAGGAGATGATAATGTATTGTTAATCAAAAGTTTTGCAACCTACTCTCACTCATGGTAGATGATGAGTGTGTGTAAATACTAAAGCAAATAAGTCTAATTCTATTTTTTTGTGATCAATGAATAAAGTCATTTATTTTTGCCCTATTTTTATCACAATTTGGTTAATTCAAGGACAAGACAAAGAGAGCATAACAGTGTATTTATTAGCAGTGAAGAGCAACAAGGAAAGAAGTGGAACTTAAAGTCACTGCTTATGTTTTGAAATTAAGTTGAGTGCAGACAGCAAACAGATTACAGAGGATAGTGAGCAGCCTTCTCTGTCACATACGTATTTTACCCCTTTGGATAAAGGGCAGTAACTGTCACTCAGTTCAATAATCCAAATAACTGAGCACATTTAAGCTGCATTAAACTCAGTGAGAGAGATTTATATAAACAAATAAATCCTAATGTTTGCAGACAATATTACAACAACTTACTTTGGTGTATTATGTGACCTATTATGTAGTCTAATATTTTGATCTATCATATTATATAAGAGTATTTTCTAAATTTTCCTTTCCTTTCCAATTTTTTCTTGGGTGGACAAATGATATAAATCAAGACAATTAACTTTGACTTTCTAACAAATAGATTTTTTTTTTTTGCAAAATAGCATTCTTAATATTTCTGCTATTTGTTCACTCTTTGTACCAGCCTTCTACCTTAGGGTGGAAACTATAAGCAATAAGACAAAATGACAGCTCTGCAACCAGCTAGGTAGAGGAAGAACAGTGATCATGTTAACAGTTCAAAATTTTGTTCCATATTTTACAAGGAAATGCAGCATTCCATTGCTCTTCTGCTAACAAAACTATATGCAACCTGATTATATAGCACTGTTTTTCCTTACCCCTGATTTATGGCCATGTTAGAAAACATGACTTATAACGTTGAAGCTCTATCTAGATACTGCACTTCGTATTCACTGTGAGTTCTCATGCAATAAATTTTTAATATAAAAAGGAATAGCTCATCAGTAGAAATGCTCCCAAGAGAACAATAGCAAAATAGAATGGAGATCATCCTAAAGAGAAAAAAGAAAATACCACATCTCTTTATAAATGTTAATACAATTCAACTTTATCTAGGACAAGTTTGATAATAGGCTGTCACAAACAATTTAGTCAGACACAAAATCTTTATTCCATGTGACTTGAAATATTTAACATTTTAAATACTTCTCATTAAAGCCCCTATTCAAGAATCATTGTGTGCCCAGAAACATTATTGCTTCCTATATATTTCTTCTCTATTAGAATATCAGGAATTTTGTTAAAATGTCTTATAACGTATCAGTGGAATTGATCATCTAGCCATCCTAGCAAAGCAATGGTAATGATTTGAAGGATCCACAACAAAGTTCCTTCATTCATCTTATTCAAGAAAGATTATATTTTTATTTTGAACCCGATTTACTTTGGCCTATAGAAAAAAACATAAAGCCCTACTTACTTCATTAATTGTGTGTATTGCTTTTATTACTCCTAAATATGCAGCAAATATTGTTTACACTGATTGATTGAGGAAACATATTCTACTAAAATCAAAGATATATGCTTCTGTCAAAGAATTAAATATTTGTATTAACAAAACAGTGCTGTTTATAGGATTCAGAATTGTATGACTATTTTTGCTGGTGGCCGGGTGTTTTTAATGTAGGGTTTCAAAGTATATGATTGCTTTGATGATAAAATCAGTAGTAACATACATAAATAGGATAATTAAATGCACATTGCATTCATTTGTGTGAAAATAATAATAAAAAGAGCTGGATTAAATTGCCTATTTGTCAATCAAAACAGAATTTTATTATGGCATAAAACATGGAATATTTTATTAAACTTGATTTCAGAAAAGATTAAAACAGTGTATAAAATGAAGCGCATAATATGTAGCCTCCATATGCTTCCTTTTATTAGCATATTGTAAATATGCACGGGAATGTGACAATAGCAATTGCCTGCAATTTCTCATATTAAACATCCTCTTTCCAGGATAATAGAAAATGCAGAAGATAATTGAGCAAATGTGGGACTATTGTTTTTTTAAGGAATTAGAGATGGAAGCTATGTATTCACGTATTCTAAAGCAACTTTTCTTTAAATTCCAAAGGCTGCACAACCCTAATTTTTAACATTATTAATATACAGGAGTGCAGCTCACACATCTCAAAAGATATCCCTGGAAAACAGTACCTGTAGATGGTAATGTCTTTGTAAGAACTTGAACTGAAGTTAATATTAACATAAAAACTAAACAAGGAAAATAGGCAGAGCATGGTTTCAAGAACAAAAGAGACCTTTGACTACTATTAAGTGTTATACCTATGATTAATGTATTTTTTTCTTTTTTCTTTTTATGAACACTGAGAGCATTTGCACCAAAACAAATGCTCCTTGTGTGTCCAATCACGCTTGGCCAATAAAAAATTCTATTCTATTCTATTCTATTCTATTCGCTTTGCTCTGATCACAATGAAGCTCAGCAGTTGCTTCTCTCAAAGGGATATATTGCAGGAATTTTTCAGGAATATTTGTTCTGCAGTCCCCAGCCAGACCAAGACCATTTTCAAATTCAATCTTTCCTTTGCTCTTTTTTTTTCAACACCAAATTTGGTCCCATTGTGTTTCATTTTTGGAAAGTTATCTTGCTGATGGACAAGAATCTCAGAACTGTCTACATATCTTCTTTCCAACATTCCATTGTGTTGGAAAAAATAAAAATGAAAAAAATGTCATTTCCCTGAGACATTCTTCTGTATCTAACATTTCAAGCTAGTTCCCTATGGTATTTACATTTTTTGCAGAGTGTTTAATATTTTCTATCACAATCATGAATTACAAATAATGAAATAATAAATATCTATAGCAAAATGTCTTGTAGACCCAATCCCAAGAAGTACAAGATTTAATAGTTCTTTAAATGTTATCAGCAAGGAACAACAAAAACTTGATTTTCCATATAAAGGCAACATATGAATGGAAGTAAGCCAACACCCAATTCTTTCTTGTTAGTTCCCACACTTCAATTCTACTTGGAGTTGAAATATCTGAAAATGTCATGCCTTGAGAAATTGTCTATTAATGATAATGGCATCAGCAATGACTAGAGTTTTTGAAGTTGCAACTTTATGCAGATTAATCTACAATAAACCCCTGTGGCAGGATGGGTTGCATTGTGTTTTGTTCCAAAGATGAATTTTTCACCATGTGCCAACTCCATACAAATAGTCATGTCAATAGTTAGAGGATTCTGAAACTAGTGAAGGTACATTTGCCGTTTAGATAAGATTTATAAGCAAGCATAGTTAGAGAAATGTGCAACTGAGAATTTAACAGGACTCAGAAAAATGAAAAATCACACGCATGCACACACAAACACACAAGATGTTTGCCTACAGAATAATCTCCGTGTTCATTTAAAACAGATATGCAATTTTATTGCTTAAAAATTATAATTATAAATGTATATTTATAATGAAATAATTATACATGTATATTTATAATTATATTTTTTTATAATTAAACTTTGTTTCATGAATTGCCAAAGTAATTTAATTTGACTTTCTGTCTGCGCTAT
Source organism: Bungarus multicinctus (assembly GCA_023653725.1). Taxonomy (NCBI): domain Eukaryota; kingdom Metazoa; phylum Chordata; class Lepidosauria; order Squamata; family Elapidae; genus Bungarus; species Bungarus multicinctus. Next base: position 73,728,874 of record CM042849.1, read on the forward strand.
AAATGCAAAGAATTACTCTATTGATGTAATTCATATTGAAAATTATCTTAATCAATAAAATTGCATATCTGTTTTAAATGAACACGAAGGTTATTCTATAGGTAAACATCTTGTCTCGTTTTATCATCTTAAGAATCAAAACACACACAAGACTGGTATTTGAAGGTACAGCATATCGCCAAGCCATCTGCCTAATCCAAAATGTCCTCAACTCTCTCACATACATTTAATGAACGAGAAGGCTCTAACCTTGCGAAGGCTACTTTTACAATGAAGAAATGCTACAATACATTTAGAAATATAGAAAAGTAAGCAAAATTTCCAAAATTCCAATTTCCTCTCATTTCCAATTGCTTCTGAATACATATATAAAAATATAAAAACTGCACATTTTTATCGAGTGAAATACAATTTCATAAAAATAAAATTTGTCTTTATTTATTGAAAAATTTACTGACAATGGGATATATTGTCTTTTATCTATGTGATGATTTGGCATTTTACTGCTCAGGAAATAAACTTCAAGGAGGTGGAAGACAAGCTTTCACTGGCTCTTAAGAATATGTTGGAATATTATAATGTACTAAAACCTAATCCATCAAAAACTAATGTCTGTGCATTAGATCTCAAAAACAAGCAGGCCAGATGCAGGCTTAAAATTATCTGGGATGGAGTGAGTCTGGCCCAGTGGTGGCTAACCTTTTTGGGCTCCTGTGCCAAAAATTGTGCGCGCCCTGGCGCATGTGTGTTCATATGCCACCATCCAGAAAGCAATGAGCCCCCCCGCCCCCTGCGCATGCACACGCAATCCCGCCACCCCAGAGGTAGGGATTCAAATTTTTTAACAACTGGTTCTGTGGGCGTGGCTTAGGTGATGGGCGTGGCTTGGTGATCATGTGATTGGATGGACATGGCTTGGTGGTCATGTTTTTGGCTGGGCATGGCCAACTCAATATCACTCACATCGAGGCACGCATCTCCTCGCCTGGCCTCTCATGACTGTGGGGATGCTGCAACAGTCGTAAGTGTGAAAAATGGTCATAAGTCACTTTTTTCAGTGCCATTGTAACTTTGAATGGTCACTCCACACAAGCAAAGTACCAGCAAAGGAGGGGAAAAAACTCCAGAGAAGTTTCTGAGACAGGAAGTCTAGTCCTGCCAAGAATGTAATAAGGGTTAACGGAGAGGCAGTTTCTGTAAGCAACACCAGAATGTTTCCTTCCTGCCTTCCTTACAGGATTAGGCCAGGAATTTCTTCTACCAACCACTTCTCCGAACTGCTTAGGATGTTAACAACCGGTTCTAGCGAATAGGTGAGATCTGGTAGAATCCCATCCCTGCGCCACACCCCTTACTGCACTGTGCCTCACAGCTGATTTTCGGCTGGTTTGAGGCCTTTTTCAGCTTTCTATTCTGCAGGCCGAATAGGCCCATTTTTGTCACTTCTGATATTACAGGAAGTGACAAAATGGGCCTATTCAGCCTGCAGAGGCTTTTTTCAAGCCTATAGGAGGCCAAAGAAGGCCTCAAACCAGCCGAAAATCAGCTGTGAGGCACGCATTTGCGCAGTGAGGTAAGTTTGCCTGCAGCTCATGTGCCGGCACAAATGGCTCTACATGCGTGCCATAGGTTCACCATCACGGGTCTGGCCCATTGTGAGACACCATGTTACTTTGGCATTACCCTGTACCAAACATTACCTTTAAAATGTATTGTTGCAATTTAAAGGAAAAAAATCTCTACCAATAATAATTGCCTAAGAAAGATGGCTGGAATTAAAGTATTTGGGGGTGCCCGCCCCATTATTCTATGAATGGCCATCCTTGCACTGTGTTACTCAGTGGCATACGCCTACTCCATTTAGGTCTGGTCTGTGCATTCTACACAGGTGGATAGGGTGCTTAGTGATACATGCTGCATTGTTGCTGGATGACTGCACCCCACCCCACTTGACAAACTTTATATCTTGGTGGGAATAGTCTCACCAGGTGTTAGAAGAACTGTGACACTTGACATTGAATATGCAAAGGTGTAACATGATCCAGCACACCCATTATTTGGCCAAGTATCCCCTACAAAAAGATTGAAATGAAGAAGAATTTTTTTCGACTGCACTGAGGAGATTGTTACCACACCTCAAATAGAAGAACTAAAAAGATGGAAATCTCAAGTAAAATATCTTTATGATTGAGGAGTTGCCTGGAGAGGAAGTGGACAGTTTGGAGATATTTAAATAGACACCCATTTTAACATGTGTTCTTTAGTTCTAGCCAACTAAAGCTAGAACTAAAGAACACATGTTAAAATGGGTGTTCTTTTCTGAGGATAAGGATGCTTACTGTGAATGTGGCACTATTCAAACAACTAACATCTTTTGCACTGCCCCCTGGGACAGACATGGACACAGAACAACTTGCTGGTCAGAAATACCTCTGCCATTAATACAGCCTAGCACCAGGCAATATTATATTTTTATTAAAAATTTTAATTTTTAAAATTTAAATTAATAATTTCCGCCTTTCTAGTTTCTGTATTTTTGACATGAGACAAGAACACCTAGGCTGTAGTTCCTCTTCCTCCTGTTTCTCAAATTTATTCTCACAGACCATTTATTACAATTCTGAAGTTTCCTTTCATTCTCTGCTATTAATTCAGAACATTGCTTTGTCAATTATATATTGCCAAGGTAGAATATTCCAAATTCTTGATAGGAAATCTTGAAAAAAAGGTATTTCAATGATTTTTCATTTTCAGCAAAATGGTAATAGTTTGCAATGGAAGCCCAAATATACAAGCTGTCAAAATATACTTTGTCATGCTTGTTGTCCAACTTCATGCAATTAATATACTTTGTCATGCTTGTTGTTCCTCAGACGACCGGATGTGAATTCCTCTTTGTGAAGTGTGGTTCCGGGGTTCAGATGGGCCTGTTGATCACATACCTGGCTCCCTGCTATGTGACATCGGCCCTGCCTGAGCTCCTTGAGGTGATAGCCGGCTTGGCGGTTGAGACCCCCAGGCTTATGATCATGGGGGATTTCAACCTACCCTCTGCCGGCGGGGCCTTGGGGGCTGCTCAGGAGTTCATGGATTCCATGACAGCCTTGGGCCTAACCCAATTAATTCAGGATCCCACACACACAGGGGGTCACATCTTGGATTTGGTTTTCGTCTCTGGTCAGTGGCAGAATGATCTAGGTTTAGGGGATGTTTTGATAGAGCCCGTCATGGTCGGATCATTCGCTCCTTAGGCTGGACTTCGGTGCCGCACCCCCTCGTCACAGGGAGGCAGGACCGATTAAATGGTTCCGGCCCAGGCGCTTGATGGACCCGGATAGATTCCTGACGGAGCTTGGGCCATTTCCCGAGACTCACACACACGACTCGGCTGAGGACTTGGTGGCCGCCTGGGATAGGGTGGCGACCGAGGTCCTTGACTGAGTCATGCCCTTGCGGCCTCTGACCTGGTGCCGATCCCATTTGGCTCCTTGGTTCTCCGAGCAACTGAGGGAGATGAAGCGCCGGAAAAGACGCCTAGAGAGCGGTTGGAGGACCAGCCGTTCCGCATCTGACCGAACACTATTGTGGTCCTATGTTAGAGCCTATTTAGTGGCAATAAGGACAGCAAAGCGATCGTACTTTTCTGCCCTTATTGCGTCCGCAGAAAATCGCCCAGCTGCCCTTTTTAGGGTGACCCACTCCCTTTTGGATGAGGGAGCACGGGAGGACCCCTTGCAAGGACGGGCCAAGAATTTTTCTATTTTTCTGCAGGACAAAATTGCTCAGATCCGGGATGGTTTGGACTCTGACTGGGCAACTCTGGGTGGGAGGGTGGGGGTGGTTTTCGGTGGGGTCATTTGGGGGGAGTTCAATCCTGTGACCCTGGAGGACGTGGACAGGATACTGGGTGGGCTTAATGCCACATGTTTACTGGACCCGTGTCCCTCCAGGTTGGTTTTGGCCACCTGGGAAGTTACGCAAGGTTGGCTCCAGGGCATTATCAATACTTCCTTGAATGAGGGGTTTCTGCCTGCCACCTTGAAAGAGGTGGTGGTGAGGCCCCTCCTCAAGAAACCATCCCTGGACCCAACATTGTTGTCAAATTACTGTCCGGTCTCCATCCTTCGCTTTGTGGTGAAGGTTGTTGAGAGTGTGGTGGCACGACAGCTCCCTCAGCACTTGGAGAAAGCGGTATATTTAGATCCCCACCATTCGGGTTTCAGGCCCGGGCACAGCACGGAGACAGCGTTGGTCACGTTGGTAGATGATCTCTGGAGGGCCTGGGACAGGGGTTGTTCCTCTGTCTTGGTCCTGTTAGATCTCTCAGCAGCTTTTGATACTGTTGACCACAGTACCCTGTTGCGGCGGTTGGAGGGGTTGGGAGTGGGAGGCACCGTGTTACGATGGTTTATTTATTTATTTATTTATTTTAACATTTATATACCGCCCTTCTCCCGAAGGACTCAGGGCGGTGTACAGCCAAATCTACCCCAACACATATACAAAAGTTAAAATGAAATTAAATAGTGGGCTGTTAGAATTAAAAAAAAAATCAACCCTCCCCCGATATATTAAAAACCCCAAATTTAAAATCCAAATTAAAAGGAGATGGATTAAAATCTCATGTCAGCCCAGGCCAGCCTGCTCGAAGAGCCAGGTTTTTAACACACGCCTGAAGGTTCTCAGGTCCGTGCTGGTACGTATCTCAGGTGGCAGACTATTCCAGAGGGCAGGGCCCCCCAGAGAAGGCCCTATTCCTGGGGGCCGCCAGACGACACATAGAAGCCGACGGCACCCGGAGAAGACCCTCCCTGTGGGAACGCACAGGTCTGTTGGAGATCACCGGCAGAACGCGGTCCTGCAGGTAGCCTGGCCCAATGCCATGGATCGCTTTAAAGGTCAAAACTAGAACCTTAAAGCGAACCCAGAAAGCCACCGGCAACCAATGCAGCTCGCGCAGGAGAGGCGTCACATGGGAGCTACACGACGCCCCCATAATCACCCGCGCGGCCGCATTTTGCACCAGTTGGAGTCTCCGGGTGCTCCCCACAGGGAGCCCCAGGTAGAGAGCATTACAGTAATCCAGGCGAGAGGTGACAAGGGCATGAGTGACCGTGCGCAGGGCGTCCCGATCCAGGAAGGGCCGCAACTGGTAAATCAGGCGAACCTGATAAAACGCCCCCCTGGAGACGGCCGCAATATGATGTTCTAAAGACAGCCATGCATCCAGGAGGACACCCAGATTGCGAGCCCTCCCTGTAGGGGGCAGAATCTCTCCCCCAATAGCCAGCGAAGGTGTCAGCTGGCTATATCGGGGCGCCGGGAACCACAGCCACTCAGTCTTGGATGGGTTGAGTCAGAGCCTGTTCCCGCCCATCCAATTCCGCACGGCCTCCAGGCACCGGGACATAGCCTCCACAGCATCGTTGGGGTGGTCTGGGGTGGAGATGTACAACCGGGTGTCATCTGCATACAGATGGCACCGCACCCCAAGACCACGGATGATCTCGCCCAACGGCTTCACATAAATGTTGAACAAGAGAGGGGAGAGGACCGACCCCTGAGGCACCCCACAAATAAGGGGCCTAGGGGTGGACCTCTCCCCCCTGCCAACACAAATTGCGAGCGGCTGGAGAGGAAGGAGGAGAACCATCGTAAGACAGTTCCCCCAATCCCTAACCCCTCCAGCCACCGCAATAAGATACTATGGTCGATAGTATCAAAAGCCGCCGAGAGATCTAATAGGACCAGGACAGAGGAAAACCCCGTCCTGGGCCCTCCAGAGATCATCGACCAACGCGACCAATGCTGTTTCGGTACTATGGCCAGGCCTGAAGCCCGATTGGAATGGATCGAGGTAAGTCGCTTCCTCCTCCTTCCTCTCCGACCACTTGCAATTTGTGTTGGCAGGGGGGCAGAGATCGACCCCGAGGCCCTTGTCTTATGGGGTGCCTCAGGGTCCATGCTCTCGCCCCTGCTGTTCAACATTTATGTGAAGCCGCTGGGTGAGATCATCTGTGGTTTCAGGGTAGAGTTCCATCAGTATGCTGATGACACTCAGCTATACATTTCTACCCCAGGCCACCCCGACGAAGCTGTTGAAGTGATGACCCGGTGCCTGGAAGCTGTGCAGAGCTAGATTGGGCTCAACAGGCTTTGGCTCAAACCGACCAAAACCGAGTGGCTGTAGTTTCCTGCGCCCAGATACAGTCAGCTCATTCCATCACTGACCGTGGGGGGAGAAATTCTGATCCCCACGGAGAGGGCGCTTAATCTGGGAGTCCTCCTGGATGTATGGTTGTCGTTAGACGATCATATAGCAGCCGTCGCCAGGGGGGCTTTTTATCAAGTCCGTCGGATCTACCAGTTGTGGCCCTTTCTGGATCGGGGCGCATTGCACACGGTCACTTCTGTCCTTGTCATATCCTGCCTAGACTATTGCAATGCTCTCTACATGGGGCTCCCCTTGAAGAGCATCCGGAGGCTTCAGCTGGTGCAGAATGTGGCCGCGCAGGTGACCTTGGAGGTTTCTCGGAGCTCCCATATTACACCACTCCTGCGCAAGCTGCATTGGCTCCCGGTGGCCTTCCGGGTGCGATTCAAGGTGTTGGTGACCATCTTTAAAACGCTCCATGGCTTGGGACCTGGGTACTTACGGGACCACCTACTGCCACCATCAGCCTCCCGGTGGCCAGTGCGCTCCAACAGGGTGGGCCTCCTCGGGGTGCCGCCAGCTGGACGATGTCGGCTGGCGGCCCTGAGGGTGCGGGCCTTCTCTGTGGAAACATCCTCCCTTTGGAATGAACTACCTACGGAGATGCGAGCCATTGCTGACCTGCAAACCTTCCGACATGCACTAAAGACCCACTTTTTCCAGCAGGCCGGTCTGGCCTAATGTTATGAGAAGGGTTTTAAATTTTTAACTTAATTTTTAAATTTTTATTGGGTTTTATTGGCTTCGTAGTTTTTAATTCAGCCATTTATTTAATAACTTTTTAATTTAACTTTGCTGATTATATGTTTTTATCATGGCTGTTCACCGCCCCGAGTCCCTTTTTCGGAGAGGGGGCGGTATATAAACTTGATAAATAAATAAATGATAAATAAATTATGCTTGTTTATTTTTGTTTTTAGAATTGCTTAAAATGATTTCGATAAATCCAACTCCTGTATACTATATATTCTTCTATGTCTTTTACTATTCAAATCAAATTGGAGGTTACACATTTTAATATTGAAATAGATGTTAGGACTTTCCTTTATGTAAATCCATTGTCTCTGATGCATGTGAGAAGAGGGTAAGGGTGATGGAGTGCATATAAATAATTCCAATTAGTTAGGACGAGCTGGAACATTTGGCAGTTGTAGATGCTGATTACTGTGAAAGTCCAAGAGCAGGAAACCATATGAATCCAAATCCTCAGGAAGCAGTTGGACTATTTCTGAGAGATAAACCTGATGTTGCACTCTAATAAGATATATGCTACTTTTAGCCTTCCCTTTTTGAGAGGAAAAAAAAAAAGCAAGAACTATTGTTTTATGGTTTAAAATATTTTTAAGACTGGCTTTCACTTTAGCAGAGCTGTCGACAACAGCTGAAAATAAGAAAATTTCTTGTTCTATTAGCTTCCATGTTTCTTTCTGCAGATAGACAAGGTAAACAGCAAACATTAGCACACTAATTCATACAATGTTAACTGGTTTTATATAAAAGCATAATAAATACTGTATGATAGATATGATAAATGTTCATATCCAGACTGCAATGCTTTCAGAATTTTTGTTAGGCAGACTGGGGTTATTTGTTTCATAAAATAAAGTATTCCAGAATAAAGGGTTTCTTAAATAGCAAATGCAGCACAGGGCAGATGACTTTTTGCTTAGCAAAATACTGCACAGTATAATGTGGAACCGTCGTTTCCTATTTTTAGGGGGGTGGGTGGGAAATCCCCTTCATAGATTTCAAGATATATGGAAACCATGATCTACAACTCTGAACACATGCCAATCCATAGAGCTGTCATGTCATTTAAAGTTTTACTTTAATATTAATTCTGAACTTCAATAAAAAAGATTTAAAAGATATGTTTTCATAATTAGTTTTTTCTTCTTCAAATATTCTGATCTCAATGGACAGGAAATCATATCATTAGCATCCACTATACATCAGTAAGGTGGAAGTAAAGAAAAGAAAGAACAATTACCACTAAAATCATTTCATGAAATCATGAAAATGTCTCTGTTTTTCTTGACCTTTGCCAGTCTATCATACTGACTGGGGAGAAGGACTTCTCCTCAAACTAATCAAGGTCACATCTTATCATAACACCACTGCCTTGATTGACAAGATGTTGAATAATAGGTTATTTCAAATTTTCACAGAATTCAATAGAAGCAGATATCGTAAGCTGAATAATGGACTACCACAAGGATCAATGCTACTTCCTACATCCATGACCTGCCTGAAACTGTTTCTCTTTACTTAATTATTGTAGACATTTAGCAATGACTTTAGACACTATACTGATACTAATACTAGCAATAAATAGAATAAAAGTGAATTACTATACAATAACAACAAAACTACCTTAGGGTTCCACATTTAATTCCCAAAGCCATTCCAGAACAGCAGTCTTGCCTCTTCTCTAGGAGGGGAGCTCCACAGAGAACGTGCAGGGTGAGGCCCTCTACCATCGCATCTCATAGTAAGTGGGGATCATTAACAGGTGTTCTCTGGTCACACCAAGCAGGCAGATGTAAAGCAATATGGGTCTCTAAAAGTAACAACTAGCACTTTTAATAGATATAGAATAATAATATATTTAATATAGAGCAGCACTCTGAGATATTTCATTAGCCAGCAGAACTCCTGTGTCAGTGTAACGTGGCAGTTAATGCAACTGACCAGAAATGATTAAGGCCACTGCATTTTGCACCAACTGAAGTTGGTCTTCAAGGACAGCATAATATAATGCAAACTAATGTAATAGAAGTTGAAGACTTTTTTGCATCACTTTTGGCCTTAAACAACTTTTTATTTAGATATCCTAGAGATACTCTTTCCTTTTATAGGCTTGGAAAATTGCCAAGATCATAAATGTAAACCTATTGCATTGCTGCAACTGATAGTGTCACCTTGTGAAGACTGATAAGAGAGGCAGGCCCTCTTCTAGCTTCACTCTGAAATATTCTACTTCATGTACTGTATTAATACAGAACATATTATCCTCTTTAGATCCTTCCCTATATGGATGAATTATTTCATTTTGTTCCCCACTTTACAAACACAATTTTAATAAATGTATTTTATGCAATTATAATTTACAGTGTTTTTAATACTGTATTTTAACACTTTTTATTATAAACTACTTTAAGATATGTCTACTTTGGACAAAATTATGTTAAATGCATTTTAAAAATCAGTGTGTATATGTAAATATATATATACTTTCCTGAAATATTCTTTCTCAAGAAATAATTTACTTCGTTGTTTTTAAAAGTAAATAAATCATTAAAGTGCACTGAAAATAAACTAAGGTAATTTTTAATAGATTTTTTTTTAGTCATAGACCAGAGACCAGAACAAATAAAAACATTCAGTAAATATACAATTAAAAATTCTAGTATAAAACAATAAATAACTAAAATCTATGATAAAATCCAATCTGTCATGCATGACCTAACTATATTAAAATTACAACCCATAAACTGTGTGGCCCATTGTCAGTTTAATACTGAAAGGGAAAGGAATAAGCAGAGCAAAGGCTTTGCCACATTTGTTATATAACATAACTATGGTGGATTATACAGGCGTTTCAAAAAAATCCAGCTACCTGCGTTGTAGTTATGGACTATTTATCCTTAAGCAGCCACTGAAGATAAGCAGTGTCGGAATGGCCAGGATGCCTAGCAATTTTTGACAGAATATGTTTTTTTCCAAATCTCAATGTAAAAGGAACATCGAAGGAGTATGTGACCCACAATCTCCACCTCTCCTGAGCCACAGGAAGAGAGTCTTTCAGTCAATGGTATATATTTTTATACTTGCCATACAGGAAGGCCGATGGAAGCACAAGGCACCATGTGAAAATGCTTTCCAGTGGTTTGAGGACTCCAACTGGCTAAGACAGTTGACAAGAGCAACAACATATCTAATGGTGTCTGGAGACAAGAAACAGCAGAGCTTTCCCTAAGTCCATTTGCCTTTCAATGTCCTCCACCCTTTGTCACAAGGTTTGTTTTGCTTGCTCGTAGTCCATCTTGAGTGCTGAGGCTGGTTTGAGTGCCTAGTTTGGCAAGGTTGGACTTGACAGCCTTGATCCCTGATGAGGAGAATCTGTCTTGGGCAATTAATGGAGCGAGACCTTGCAGAAAGAAATTAAACTTTAGCCAGAGATTCTTGCTTCGACTTTTGTCAATCCAGTCTCCAGGTGCAGAGACACAACAGGACACCTGGAGAATTGATCTAATGAATTTAGATTGAACTTTTTCCAATGGTGTAAAACAGAAAGCTGAGGGTCCGAGCAAGATCCCATAAAGAAGCTGTTCTAGCAACTCGGCCAGAAAAAGCTTAATTACGGCAAGGACATAATGTCCTACCTTTGTGCAGAAAAATGTAAGGATGGCGCTTGCTAATCTTTGGCTCAAGGCAGGCACATATTCATCATGTGTTTTTCGTGACCTGGATGACCACTCCCAGGTATTTCAAGGTGGTTTCCTGTTCTAGCTGCCATTTAGATACCATGAAGAGAGTTTTGGCTTTTTTGCAAAGCCCGTAATCTTTGTTTTCTCATAATTTATGTCCAGTTTATTGTAATTACAATACTGGAGGGCTCAAAAAATTCTTTTAATACCGACTGCTGTCCTAGAGAGGATCACAGCATCATCTGCATAGAGCAGCAGGGTGATGCTTCCATCACCTATTTTTGGTAATTTGGTTTATTTAACCATTTTACCATGTCATTTATATAGAAATTAAAAAGCAAGGGGCCCAAAATGCACCTATTTAACCCACTTGAGTTTTTACTGACTTCAAGAGGGAACCTTGCATATTACACCTCACTTTTTAGGGATGTTTTAGTATGTAGGGCACGTAATAGATGAAGAAGCCTGGGGTCAATTGAGACAGCTTCCAGCTTGTCCCATAGCTGAGATCTGGTAATCGTATCAAAGGCTATCTTGAGATCTATAAAAACGGCGTATAATGATAGAGGTCTATTTTATAGGTATTTTTCAATCAGATGATGAAGAACTAAGCACTGATCTACGGTGCCTCTCCCCTCTCTAAACCCAGCTTGCTCTTCAGCGATTAAATTCTCAAGATCCAAGCCACTCCTTTAATTTATCTTGGAGGTGTTTGGCATAGAGTTTGCTGATTACATTTAGCAGGCTTATTAGTCTGTAATTGTCAGGATCGTGTCTCTTTCCCTTTTTAAAAATTGGGACAACAATTGCCAAGCCCCAATCTTCTGGGACATGGCCAGTGGAGTTGATGTAAGTGAATAGCGGCACCAGAATTGGTATCCACCACTCCAAATTGTTCTTTAATAATTCAGCAGAAATGAAGTCAGCTCTTGAGGCCTTCCCAGGCCTGAGTTGGCCAATGAGCGATTTAATTTCGGAATCTGAAACTGGGAGCAATTCAGGTAAATCCCTCACTGTATACTGTATACTCTCACTGGAGGGGTCTTCATACATTCTCTGAAAGTGAAGTTCCCAGGTTGTAGAAGGTATACAGGCACCTAGTGGGATATGAATTCTGTCAGAGTGACTAGCTATTAGATGCCAGAATAGAAAAAAGTTCTTTTGCTTTGCTGCCACAATAAGCTGTTCCCAGGAGGACCTTGTGTTGTGTCTCTTCTTAAGAGCAATCAATTGCTTGAATTGTTTTTTGAGTGTAATGTTTAAGAGTTGTTTTATTGCCATTCCCAGTTTCGCTTTTGTACATCTTATAGGCCAAGGTGAGAATTTTTCTTAGCTGAGAAGTTCCGGTCATGTGCAAGTAAGTAATGATTGTAGCTCATGAACTATGCTTTTATATAGTTCTAATCAGGGGTGGGATTCAAATTTCTTAACAACTGGTTCTGTAGGCATGGCTTAATTTGTGGGTGTGGCTTGGTCATGTGACTGGGTGGGCATAGCTTGGTGGTCACATAACTGGCTGGGCATAGCTTGGCGGTCATTTGACTGGGTGGGCATGGCCAATTCTAAGACATTTGCTTGGGTGTTGCCTGTATGGGCCAGGAGGAAAGAAAGATCCAACCTCTGTGCATGTGTGTTTGTGTGAGACAGAGAGAGGTGGTGGGGGTGGAAGGGGGGGAAGGTTAGTTTTTTTAAAAAGCCCAGAGGAGGGAAAAAGATAAAGTTGTGCCAAAGAAATCCCAGGGTGGGGACAAGGAAAGAAAAGGAATCTCTGCTTTCAAAAGGGAGTACCCTCCCAAGAAAACAAAGGAGTCAAAACCTTATTTACTCATACTTTTTAAAAAATTAATTTAACAGACATTAAAAAGCAATTTCATTTTCACTTTCCCAGGTTCAAGTCTCTTTGCTTAACATATGTCATATGTTAACATATTTATACCCCTCTATATTTTTAAGCACTAGGAATTCTCTATTTAACTAGATTTAAGAAAAACACTTACATTAAGTTAGTGACAATGTTCTATATCTCACAGGCAATGAATTAGTGTGGAACTACTTTATAACCATCAGACATAAACTTTTGGTCTTTTTTTTTATTCCATTTGTTTTCTGACACATCTTCATTCTTAGATTCCAAAGTGGTTTTCCTTTTCAGAAATTTTCCTGTGAGTCTCACCCTCAAATACTTTGTGGACTTATCTACTCAGACACAGATGAGCCTTTAATAGTAAACTCTTTTAAACTCTTTTCTGGATTAAACTCAATAACCATCACAACAAAATCTATTCCAACCAATGTAGTACCTCTAGTACTGCCATCATCTCTATAACCATACATCTGCTTTCCAGAATTTTGTTATATTTCATCTTATATTGATAAAGACTGTCTTCGTATTACCAAAGCAGAAGAAGATATCTAGTACAGAAAGTGTTTATATTATTCAGGAATGCAAGGATACATGAAGACCTAATGAAACAGAGCAAGGTTATCCCGAAACCTGTTTTGTATTTTGAACAAATGAATCCCATAAAGGGAAGGTATCTTTAGGGCATCTCCTGATCTTAGCCTTCAGACTGGCTCATATTGAGATAGTTCTTCAGATAGCCTTGAAATCATTTAAAGTTTAATATCTTAAATAGTTTTTGACAATCACTGTAAATTTTATAACACATCTGGCAATTTAACTGCTGTATTTTAGTTAAATTTCTGGAGATTCAAATGCAGCACTGCAGATTAACACATTGCATAATCAGTTAATATGTAATTAAGGAATAGGTGACTCCTGCTAAATCTTTTAGCTTAGATATAGTTGCCACTAGGTGTAATTGTGCAGTTGCATTCTTTTCTAGCACTGTCACTTGAGAATCCAAACATCAGTGAAAAGTAAGTATTTCCAGATCATTCAAAGGGATTATATAACATACAGTATATTCACCTGGAATAGAGAGTATCCCAATCCCTGATTACCATACTTATTGATCAGTTCACTTCTGCTTCAGCATTTTCTTCATTAAAATCAGGATTGGCTAAATCAGAGGTCTCCAAACTTGGCAACTTTAAGGCTTGTAGACTTCCACTCCCAGAATTCCTGAGCTAACATGACTGGAGGAGGAATTCTGGAAGTGGAAGTACACAAGCCTTAAAGCTGCCAATTTTGAAGACCCCTGCCCTAAATCATGTCACTCGCTAGATCAGGAAGCTGGGGTGGGTGCAAACACACAGCAGCCTGGAGGGTTGCAGCCACCCCCCCCCCACTTAAGGGTTGCATCGCCAAGCGGACTTCCCCTCCCGCCTCACCAGCTGCCAGTGGGTGTCACCCGCAATCCGGTCGGTGAGCTTGGTCACCCTGCTAACTGCAAAGAAAAGGCCCAGCAGCACACGGAGGGTGGAGAAGAGCAGCGCCATTGCCTGTTTCTCCTGCATTTCCTGCCTGTTGGCGGCCAGCCAGAGGTGGTGGAACCGGGGAAGGAGGCTGGAAAAAGTGAAAGCCACCCCACATGAAGCAAGTAGGTTCAGCGCCCCCTCCCCACCTGCCTGCTAACCATCCAAGCAACCCTGGGTGGCTTAGTGAGACATAAGAGAGCGCTCCCACGCATGTGCAGAAAGCTGCAGGGTGACGCCCAGACTCCAAAAGAGATATCGGAGTTGGTGCGCTTTTCCTGCTTCTGTTGCAGCCGTCTTGGGCAAGACGAGTTTGGTGGCGATTGAACGAATGTCTTCCAGCTTTTCAAGGTTGAGTTTAAGAGCGCTCCATGGAAGAAGCCAAGAGCAAGGCAGGGGCGTATCCCTCTGCAAGGAGTGTGAAGGGAGGCAGACACTGCATCTCTGAGGAAAAGAGGAGGCAAAGCCCTGGCTGTCACCTGGGAGGGGATTACGGAGGCAAACATCATATGCCCGTCGCCCTTGCAGTTGCTACTTTTGCTCTTGGCTTCTTGCATGGGGCGCTCTTAAACTCAATCTTGAAAAGTTTGCAAGTTCCCCTCCCATCAGAAAATGGGCTTGGCCAGCGGCAGAGAAGCAGCCAGGTTGCTCTCTGTTTCTCTTTGCCCAGGAGCCATTTCCCGATGGGAGGGGGACTTGCAAGCTTTTTGCTGTGCCGGGAAAGATTCTCTTGCTCTCCCAGATGGAGCAGCAAGTGAGAGCACATGTTCCCCAGCGTAAGGCAAGTGGTGGTGGTGGGGAAAGGCGACCAGTGGTGGCGGCAAAATGCAAGTGGGGGAGGGAAGGGGCAAAACAAAAGGCAAGTTGGGGGGGAAGGCGACCAGGGCTTGCAGAGCCTCACTCACCCAGGGAGATCAGATCAGGCAGGACTGCAGCGGAAGGTAGGCAGCAATGGCTGGCTGGGCGGGTGGGCAAAAGCAGGCTGCAGGCATGTCGCGCATGCATGATAAGGACTGACTGGGCAGGGAGCAGAGAAGCGGGTAGAGGGGTGGGGCCAGCCAGTGGCCCTATTTACCAGTTCTCCGAACTATGGAGAATCATAACAACCGGTTCTACTGAACCGGTCCGAACTGGTAGAATCCTCCCCCTGGTTCTAATAAATCTTGGGAAGGTATATGAATTGCCTATCTGATCTTCCTGTGTGCATTTGGGAGATGGGAGTGGCTTAAATTCAGAATTTATGATTCAGATTGATTCTAATTCAGGTAAAAGTGTTATAAATTTTGTGTAAGTTTATTTATTTATTTATTCAACTTATATGCCACCCTGATTTAAAAATCTTAAAATATCAAAGTAATAAATAGTAACATTACATTGGCTTAAAATTGACTGGGGGAAGGAAGCAAGATGTACATGGGAGTTATCTTAGCCCTTTAGCTATATCTAGAATGGTTGGCGTCCTTGGGAGTCTAGGTCAGTTGGCAGAATCAGGTCTTCAGTCCTTTTAGGAAAGCTGAAAGCGTACATATACCATCTTTCAAAGGGGAGGAGTCACAGCGGAAAAGGCTCTTCTGGATCCCAGCCAGAATTCATTGACTAACTGGGTTCACAGCATGTTCCTTCAGCTGGTTTGGGTAGGACAAGTCAATCCCGTTGAGGTAAAATAGTTCCTCAGATAGCCCAATGCTTAATCTTTTCAATTGCTTGAAAGATGCAAATCATTTGTTTAATATGTATGATAGATATATTAAAAAGCTCCATTTTTATGACCCTGTAATTCCTTAATTTGGGGTAGAGTCAGGGCAACTAGATGGAGATGAGAATTTTATTGGCCAGATGCCCTTCCTGATGCCAAGCAGAGTTTGCAGCAAGTATTTTTTTCTTTACACCCTAAGAGAGAAGCATCTACCATTACCTAGGATTGAACTTTCAACCTTCCAAGAGGGAGGCAAGCATTCCATCACACTGCTCTTATGATAGATTTTTTTAAAACATTTTTTTTAAAAAAACATGGTTTTTGTGCACCTGTATGATACATATACAGGTGCACAAAAATATGATTTTTACCTTTTATAGTCTATAAGAAAATTGAAACCTTTAAGATCTAGTTTGAAAATAAATCAGAAGGTCAGGTTTGACTCAAACGGAAAGTTCAGACAAAAGAAGGTAGGTAATCTAAAACAGGATATAAGAGTGATTAGTCCTGCTATACAGGTTTGCTAACCATTTGTGTGTGTATTTTTAGGAGTATTGTTTTGTTTCTGTCTTAGAAATAATGAATCTCCTGTTTCAGTTTAAACAATATTGTTCTGGTTCACTTTGTGTAAATGAAAGAACTCAGGTGCAAAACTCTGAAATTTCATGTGGTTACAATTATGCATTTACTTCTTAAGAGCTAAGTCCCATAAACTCAATTATTTTTAGCAGATAATATATATTGCACTGTCAAATATTGTGTTTATGACAGACCTAATTCATTTGGCAAAGGTCCCATGGAAGGACTAGAAGCACTGCCTGGTAAAATAGCTTAACTGACCTCTCTTTTTGCATTTTTAATTAAATTATTGTAGCATAATTCAGTTTAATATTATGCCTACCAGATTAAATTAAGAAAATGGAAATATATATTTGTCATAGGCAGAGGTTAAATTTGGGCACGCTACTTCATCACTATTACATTAATCATAAAGAAAACAACAGTATAAAAGACAAGGACTCTATATGAGAAACTTATTTACTTTCTTAAAGAACAATATGAATTTCTCATTCTGTGATATAAACAGAACTCTGCTGTTAGCAGCACAAATCATTTGCTATCCCTTTGTCAAAAATTTATCTGAAACACAATATTATAGTTTGTATTTCATTCCAATTCTTCCTCTTATACATTGGTGATTTTTTTTATCCTTCTTACTAATCTCTTTCCTCTGGCATAAGTTTTGCACCTCAGAAGATTGGCAAGATAAATGTGACAGAAAGTAACTGCACTTGCAGAAATACTTAAACTTTTAATGGAGAAAAGGCTGTATGCTAAAAATTCAATCATTATAAAAAGTGAGTTCATTGTGTAAAGACCTACTTAGTTACACAACTGAGCATATTTGACAGATCCAGAGAAGAAATCAGATATCAACAGAGGATAAAGTACGCGTGAAGAACATAACATGTTCTATCGCTAGCATTTCCAGGTAGAATTTTTAAAAATCATGCCTGAGATCCCAGAAAGTAACTGGCAGTTAACATAAAAATGAGTATCCTAAATGAATTGGGGGACTGACTCATGAAATTGGGCTTCCTTCTGTAAGTGAAGATCTAGGAGCATCCAACTGTTCTACCCTCTTTTGAGTGCATAGAACAACTACCTGATATAAACTAAAATATCAAACCAAAAATGAAATATGGCTTTTCTCCTATCACTAAATGCTACTGATCTTTTGCATCTTCTTGAATGAAGACAAATGGAGAAAACTGAAATCCTTCTGAATTGTTCTTCCTCTCTTTTCCTATTATTTTTAATTAAAGGAACATAAATCTAATTGAGAGTCTATTTGAAAGCAGTTGTCTTAATTAGTTTTATGCCTCTTTTTTCCCTGTCTGTGCAACTTGTGTATATTCGCATAGTGTGTATTTCTGGATTTGTTATGGACATTTTGTTTTTGGCAATAATATGAAAATAAATTTCCAGTATGCTCTGACATGTTTTTTTTTTCCAGCTTTCTAGTTCAGTTTCTTAATGGTCTTTAATCCAAGTGTTATCAGATCCAACTTTGGTTATCTTTCATGGACAGCTAAATGTGCCAAAGTACAAAGGAACATTCAACTCCCTTTGTGAGATGCTGGTCATAGACTGAGTTAAGGCACGTAAAACCAGAAAATAGGGGACTGCCCTTTGGACAATGTCTTTAAACTGAAGCTAGCCAGTATGTTAATTGAAATTCCTTTTGCAAATAGATTATAATCTCAATAGCCATTTCCAATTCTATGATTCCACATTTTCTGTACATGATCCAAAGCATTAACCCAGTTAAGAAGGGATGATTCAGACATCCTAGATAAGATAATAACTTATATATAAATACACAAAGTGTAATGTAATCTCAAACTATTTGTCTGAACGAAGAACTGTGCCAAATGACAAAATGATAAGCATACATATTTGTCTGTTAACATGTGGCATTCAATCGTGGCAAAGAGAAAGAATTATTAAATTAAGTTAAATCTAGGCAGCTTTTCTTAATCTATGTACCATGGAAGAACCTTGAAACAATTTTCAGGCCTTAGCAATCAAATTGCAGCATATCAAAATTCCTACAGTTGCAAGCATTAACACCATGTAATGCATGTATTTTTAAACATATGTTTTCAATTACAATAGCTAAGGTTCCATAGAATCCCAGTTGGCCTAAAAATTAGACAATCCCTTTTTTAAAGAGTCTTAGAAAAAGCACTTATAGCTTGTTACTTAAAACCTATATGCAATTGCCACATTTGCAACCAACATGTTAAAATGTCTTTTTCTATTCCTTTTCCATATATTTTTGGGTTGGCTTTGTGATATTGGGTAGTTTACATACATTGATTTTAATATAGAAATCGGGCTATGCTAATAATTTTTGAAAATTAATATTTAACAAAAGGATGGCTGTAAGTTTGCATATATAACATACAGCATGTAAGTCTAACACAATAGTTCTATAAATCCATATAAAAGTATACCTAATCACTTGCCCCATATAAGGCCCATTTAAGATTTCCCAACACCAATTTTATGAAAGCTCATTTAAGATTTCCCAGCAACAAAAATAATTTGTGATAAACATGTATTAATTTTTGAAGAGCCGAGAAACCAATTCCTCAAAAAAAATAAGTCCTCTCAGGAACAGTATTAGGAATAATTGGAATTAGGAATAATTTACCTGCTCAAGTTACATACTAATTTTATGCATAATGGAATAATTCCTATATTTGACCTAATAATAAATATAACCTAGTGCAGTGCCAAGTTTTTGCATTCTACAGATTTCTTCTTAGGATAGGATGGATGGCTCTCTCTTGCTGGCCTGTTTGCATCCACATATAAGTATACAAGTTGTTTTATATTTAGCATTTATAAAGGCATATGGCAAACTTGCAAGCTTGTATTTTGCTGATCCTAATAAAATCATGGAGATAACTACTGCTGTCTGTTGATGTTATTTTTTTAACCAAGTCAAGAAGCTGGAAAGCATGAGTTCGATCATAGACACAAAGCCAGTTGTGTCATCTTGGGCCAGTCTTTCCCTCAGCTCTAGGAAGGATGCAATGACAAACCACTTTTGAAATCTTTCCAAGGAAAACGCAGGGGCTTGTCCAGACAGTGGCCAAAAATCAAGACTAACTCAAAAGCACCAAAAAGCGTGTTCTGTGTCGTTCTGACACAGGTTTTAGGTTTATACATTGTTTTTGCAAACCTAATGCATATTTACTTCAGAGATCATATTAAGGAAGCAAAACAGGACACAATTCCATTTTAAGGGAGAACCAGAAAAAGGTACATGAAAAAAAGGTGCTTTCTCCTGCTTGAAAAATTAACGAAGCAGGACGTACTCTTGCCTGAAAAATAGCTACTGGAACAAAAAATGCTAAAAACTTAAGATGTTATTCAACCTCTCTCCCCGTGGAGATTCTCAACCCTAGAAGTTTTGGCTGCCTGCATTGTTTTTCCCATCAACTCTGAGGTCAGAGTCAGCCATGAAAAAGGGTAACCTCTTCCCATGACCAATTGAGTGCCAAGCTGCTCTCACCTCCTCTTTCTCCCATTAGGGAAATAAGAGTCTTTCTTCCATCAGCCCTTCTCTCCCTCCTGCACCCTTCAGAGCGTGAGAACCAGGCAAAGAGTCCCACCAGCGGAAACAGCCCCGCTCCTCAAGCTCCACCAGGCATGAGAGAAGGAGGAGGAAGAGCCAGGAAAACTTTCACCCTGCCGCATGATAAAAAACAAGGAAGCAGGGCCCATTCCTGGGGGGGGTGGGGGAGGGAGGACAGTTGCTGTGCACACAACATTTGGCCCTGGGGGTTTTGCAGGTGAAGCTGAAGCCCACCTGGCTCCTACTTATAGGGGGGCATGCATAAGCACACCAAAACGTGCCTACCGTCCCTGTCCTACTGTTTCTTTTCTTTTTCTTATTCGTATCCATTTCAATGTCAATGAATACTTCAGCTTCAACCATAACAACACAAGAGCACACAATAGATACAAACTCAAGGTTAATCACACCAAACTTGACTGCAGGAAATACGACTTCAGCAACAGAGTGGTCAATGTCTGGAATACTCTACCTGACTCTGTAGTTTCTTCCCCAAACCCCAAAAACTTTAACCTTAGACTGTCTACTATTGACCTCACCCCTTTCCTAAGAGGTCTGTAGGGGGCATGCATAAACGCACCAAGGTGCCTACCGTCCCTGTCCTATTGTTTCTTTTATTTTTCTTATATGTACCCATTTCATGCATTCATAACTATGTATATACTTATACCTATTATCTTGTATGCGACTGACAAATCAAATATATTCTAAATACTGTCTACTATTGACCTCACCCCTTTTCTAAGAGGCCTGTAGGGAGCGTGCATAAGCGCACCAACGTGCCTACAGTCCCTCTCCTATTGTTTCTTTTATTTTTCTTACATGTATCCATGTATTCATAACTATGCATAAACATAGTTTTATGAATACATGGAGACGTATAAGAAAAATAAAAGAAACAATAGGACAGGGACGGTACCTATTATCTTATACTTATACCTATGATCTTGTAATAGACCTATACCTATGATCTTGTAAGCAATTGACAAACCAAATAAAATAAAATAAATAAATGTCCTGTATTCATAATCATTTTTTTACTTCTGCCTGCCATCTAATAATTGTTTGACAAAATAGATAGATAGATAGATAGATAGATAGATAGATAGATAGATAGATAGATAGATAGATACTTACTTGATGTCTTCCCAAACTTCGGGGCCGTAATTTCGAATCACCAGCAGCTCCAGGGCGTGATTGACAAAACCATACTGTCAAAAGAGAAAAGCCAGGGGAGGAAAAGTCTTTTGGGTCTACAAACAAGGCTTTGGAGCAAAAGAAGAGGCAAAAGGCAAGAAAGAGGGAGGAGAAGCTGGGTGGAAACCTCAGACAAGCCCAGGAGGGGAAAGCTGGCAAGCTTGCCCCTTCCTTCATCTCTTCCAGGTATGTATTTCACGCTTATCCAAGGCAAATTTGAACGACCCACTGAAGGAAAAGCTGTGACAATTTGCACTAAAGGAGGGCAATGCGAGGGGCAATCTGGAATGGGACGGATAGGAAGGTGCAGGGGGCTGAGGGCGCTGCATCCCTCAGCTCGTTATATACATAACCCCTTTTTCCTCTTCCTCCCTTCTCTCCCCCCCCCCCCTTTTTATCTCCCACCTCAAGCACCGCGCATCTTTCCCTTCCTCGCTTTCCACTGCTTCCAAGACGACCCAGCACCCCTCCGGCGGGCCCTGGCCAAGCGTCGCCTCGACACTCACCATCGCGCCGGCGGTCTCACCCCTTCCCCGGGCTTCCAGCAGCGGCTTATAGCCAGGCCAAAAAAAAAAGAGAGAGAGAGAGAGAGGGATGAAGAGCCAACAAAGCAAAGCAGCTCGGCGCGCTAGCCGCCCCCGCGGGCAATTCTTCTGATTGTCACCGAGCCCTAGCCAATCGCAAGATCAGCCAGGAGAGTGACTTCCAATCAAAAAGCAGAGGAGGAATTTGGGGGGCGGGGGGGACGCTCTCTTCTGGGCTCCAGGCGGGGGGGGGGAGGAAAATCGATTATGGAGGGCCGGAGAATGCGGGCCGGCGTCGACAAAGCTCGCGAAGGCGGGAAGAATCCCCTCGGCTGTGGCCGAGAGAAGGAGACGACACCAAACCTCGCATTTTAAGCGCGATGCCCCCTATCCTGTGAGGAGAGGAGAGGATCGTCCCTGTGGCGCACCACTCATACCGCTTTCCCCAGTAATATTAGATACTGCTGCCCAGTCTCCTTAGTTATTACCTGTTGGCTTTTTTTCCTGAGAGAAAGAGATCTTTCTAGAAATTGAATTTTTTTTTCGGTCTTGCAGGGAAACGACCTCTGCTATATTTCATTTGCCTTGGCTGTGCTTGAACGAACAGAGTCCGATTCTAGTCACGATTTCCCCTCCAGGAAGTACAGGATATAGATTCTTGTATATGGAGATATGTTAACTTTTTTATTTATTTGTTAATTTTGTTTTCCGTCCTCATCTCGCCACATGTCAGATCAGTGTATTTGTCATTTCTTCAGTGGATGAAGAAAAGAGGGGGGGTACTGATAAAGAAATCCTTTCTTGATGTAACCTGAATATATTTAATCTTATATCGAATTTGTGTAACCCACATATGATACAATGGATGGATGAAATGGGGATAGCCGGAACTTATCACCTCTGAGAGGCACAGCCAGGAGATGAGGAGACCATCAAAATTCCACAGTGAGATGTGTCCTGGGAACCTCTGGAAAAGATCATTCTGAAAAGGGGGTTGGGGGGAATTAGGTACCCTTGGGAAACTGAAAAAGATCGTTTCTACAGAAGGGGTGGGGGAGAATTAAGTACTGGCTTTTGTCCCACTAAATACACATCGAGAGAAGGGGAGGGGGTTCTAAACTCCCTTATCTATCCCGGTATGCCTGAAAGACATTAGACGCTGCTTTGAACTCCTACGTGAATTGTCTCATCTCAATAAAGGATTCCTTTTGATCCATTTGGTTTTCAGAAGTTCATTCTTGTTAATTGAATGGGGAAAAGTTCTGTAGCCTGACACCACAAGGATATCTGAGTGGCTTAACACTAAAACAAAGCTGTAAATATATGAATGAATATATAAAATCACATTCAAATTAAAAAAACACAAGTTATAACTAAGGATGGGGAGGAAGGGAGCAGACTATGGGGGAGAGGAGGAAACTGCTATTAGTTGAGCAACCACCAGTGTGAAATTCCCCCTTTGGAGCCCCAAGCCAACTGGCAGAACCAGATCTTCAGGCTTTTGTTGGAAGTCTAGTTCTCTGATGCAACAAGCTCATGGGTGGTGCCTGTTGACCCTTAAGATTTTTTTTTAGTATTTTTTTTAGTATTTATTTGATTTGTCAATTGCTTACAAGATACAGGTATAAGAATAAATATAGTTTTGAATTGAGCGGATTTTTCTTCCTACAATGGATTATCCTGAGGAAAATTGGTAATTGTAATAGAACAATATTTTGAGATCCACAGTTTTACCACACCATTGGAATGCCAAGTGTTTCAAAAAATTTTCTTAAGGTCTCATTTAAAATGTTTCCTTCTACCATCCCAGGTCTTCAGAGATCCATTTTAAAATTGCAGCAATGTGCTGTACTGTACTATACTGTACTATCTTGCAAGACGCATCAGTAATATATTGAAAAATTGTATGAAATACCTCTTGGCCGAAATAAACCAATTGACGAAAGATATTGATGTCTTCTACTTTTTTGAAAATAACTGATAAAAATATGGAATACAATGATTGATCCAAAACAATAATGTGAATTCAGAGGTGTGTTAATATTGGACATTTAATTATGCTGTAGTTATTAACATCTATGAAGTAGAAAAAGATAAATTGTAAATTATATATGTTTTAAATTTATTACATTTTATTGCAAATTATGGTTCAATTCAAGTCACTCCCTTCCAATTTGCATTTTATTGGTAAATAAAATGAAATATGAGTCCAAATTTTCATGACACCCAGGTGCAATTGACTGTAAACAAGTGATTTGATTAAAAATCTGCAAATCAGAGCCTAGCTACATATCTAGTATGGAAAAGTAACATAATCCATCAGTGACATCCAATCAAATAATTTTTTTATTATGATTGATTTGTTCTTCAAATATAATCAGATGATTTTGTCAAACTGATTCGCAGTTTACAGATTACTGCATTCACTTTCTATATTTATAATTTAGACTCTTCTGCTTCATTTGAATTTTTTTCATATCACTGAATTTTAAAAATGTAATATATGAACTTATGGATTTTGATGTGCTTTTCACAGGCCTATATTTGTAATTCTTTAAATGTTCATGTGTGTGAGAGGGAGGGAGGGAGGGAAGGAGAGAGAGAGATAGTTTGTCCCCATCTATCCATATAAATTGATTCCTATTTCTACAGGAAATATATTATAAAGAAAGAATATGATGGGAGGAACTCTTTTGACATCAGTATTCCTATCCCTCAAAATGGCACTACTCCATTTTCTCTACACATCTTCAATATTCAATGAATTCTTCAGCTTCAACCATAAGACAACCATAACACAAGAGCAAACAATAGATACAAGGTTAACCGCACCAAACTTGATTGCAGGAAATACGACTTCAGCAACAGAGTGGTCAATGTTTGGAATATTACCTGACTCTGTGGTTTCTTCCCCAAAAACCAAAAACTTTAACCTTAGACTGTCTATTATTGACCTCACCCCTTTCTTATGAGGCCTGTAGGGGGTGTGCATAAGTGCACCAACGTGCCTACCATCTCTCTCCTATTGTTTCTTTTTTATTTTATTTTTTCTTATGTGTACCTATGTATTCATAACTATGTTTTACTTATTACTATTATCTTGTAAGCAACTGACAAATAAATAAATAAAAATAAACTGACTTGACTAAATCAACCTGAAACAATAGGACAATCTAGATTTTAATGCCCATACAATGTATTGTAATTCTACATAGCTGTGGTGGCACAATGGTTAGAATGTAGTGCATTACTGCCGGCTAACTCGTTGCTCACTCCAAGAGTTCTATTCTGAAAAAAGGTTGACTCAGCCTTTCATTTTTCTGAGGTCACTAAAATGAGGACCCAGATTATTGGGGGCAGCTGCATAGAGAGGGCTGTAAAGCACTATGAAGTGGTATATAAGTCTAAGTGCTGTTGCTATTGCTGCTTAGACATCCTCAAATACTGCAAATCAGTACTTTTAAATCAGTCGTGCCTATATCTATTAAATCTGTTGCTTAGAGAATTGTAGCTTTCCAAAATACATTACCTGGTTGGTCATCCAGTGCTTTCAAATGATAAATTTGAACTTGATTTCTTCTGCACAGAAATAATTATCTGTACAGGTCATCCTCAACTTACAACCGCAATCGAGCCCAGAATTTATGTTGCTAAGTGAGAAATTTGTTAAATGAGTTTTGCCTCATTTTCTTGCCACAATTGTTAAGTGAATCACTGCAGTTGTTAAATTAGTAACATGGTTGTTAAGTGAATCTTTGCCTTTGCTTGTCAGAAGATAGTAAAAGGTTTGGGACATTGTAACCGTCATAAATATGAACCAGTTGTTAAGCATCCGAATGTAAATCACATGATCATGAGGATGCTACAAAGGTCATAGTTGTGAAAAATAGTTGTAAGTCACTTTTTTTGGTAGCATTGTAGCTATGAATGGTCACTAAATGAACGCTTGTAAGTTGAGGACTGTGTGTATTGTCAAGATTAGATATTTATTTGGACTTTCCTTGCATCCCATCCCTTATCTATCTGCATTTGTAGTGCAATAAAATTGAACACTTGCTATCATCTTTTGCCAGGCTTTTCATTAAAAGTCAATATTGAAAAATATTTTAGCTGATTATTTTACTTTTCTATTTCAAATATGCTGTCAAGCTACATACTTTTCAAACTGAGTTAATGTGACATAAATAAAGTTTATTTAACATTCAGCTTTGCTGAATATATTTCTCCAAGTGGAAATATCTCTTCTGTCCTTTTATGGGCTAATTCCTGCTATCAACACAACATATTAAAAATTGAATAGTATCACAAAGCTGGTGTTCTCTGATACGTTCTTTCTCAGCTAGTTTTTTCTTTCCTGCCCTTCAACCAGAGAGGAAACCTTAGTTATTTCAGTTTCCAACGTGCCAGTCATTCCTAGAACCAGACATTCCTAATTCAGAGCCAGTTGTTTAAGAATTATTTCAGCAAAGACACTATCAAGACTATATAAAATATATGAAAGGGTTAATTGGGTTGTGTTTATGTATTTCAGGATATGAAGTCTGAGTAGATATAAAAGAAAAGTAGAGTTTGTCTTCGCTTGCTGGCATAAGCAGAAAAGCTACTCGGCTGTCAGCTCGGTAACCTCCGAAGCCCAGGGGACATATATTGTTAAGAGGATTGTTTACTTTATTCCAAATTCCTGAAGAGTTTATTATTTCTTTGACTGTATGTCTAACCTCATGTTCCAATATAACTGCATATTTCACATTCAGATCTACCCTTTGTACTTAGGAGAGAAACATCTTGAATTGTTGTATTTGGGTACTATGCAGAATTCATAGCAATGGGTTATATGTTTGTATATGCCTCAACAAGCATATAAATGGAATTTCATGGCACTGAACGAAAGTCATATAGTGCAAAGGAAACTCTGAATATGACTGATACAGACTGCATATAGGAAGGCAGTAACTTTTTCTCTTTTTCCAGTTCTTCTGTATAGTAATAGCATTATATAGGCAAGATTTATGAAACAAGATAAATATTGGCATCTTCTATGCTCCCTAATAGTTGTAGAATCTTTTCTGATCATTGTTAGGATCCATAATAAAACATTCAAAGCAAATGTCTTCTCCTGCTTAAAAATATCCACCATTTCTTAGTGAAGTGATCTTTACTTTAACTTTCCACTAGAATATGACTTATGGTACCTTAAAAACATTATTTTTTTGTCCTGTAATCTGGACAAAAACTTCCCCTCCTTTCTTCCAGCTTCAGCCTGTGTTTACATCTGTTTAAAAAAAGCTTACTGAATAGTAACATTGGTAAAATTATAACTCTTCATACAGAATTCTAAATCATAGGTGGAATCTGCATGTGAAACGGGCTTGTTATCCAAAATGCGCCTTTCCAGCAAGTGAATAGTAAGTCTAGAAATCATCTTGAGATTTTCCAAAGCGTTATTTAATCAAGGGACCCTGAAATTCAAACATTTTTTTACAAATGGACTATTGGTGTTACTTTATGTAATTGATTTGTTCCAATTATACATTAGAGCCTGAAGCCATATTTTAAAGCAGCGGTCGCCAACCAGTGGGCTGCAGCCAAATTTTGGTGGGCCGCAGAGAAATCTCACCCCCAGAGCACCCCCCCAAAGCAATTAACCTAGGTTGCGCAGAAATACAAGGCTGCACTGCCCACATGCCCCGCAGGAATCCTCTCCGCCCACTCATTCCTTGCCCAGCAAACTTGCTTACTGAATTGCTATTTTTCCTTTTTTCGATCATTAGCTGTTCTGCTGCGCTGGGAGATTTAGATTAGCTAGGAAGCAGGAAATAGTTGGATTTCTAGCTAGTCTTTAAATCTTTGGCTCTGCTTTTCAGTCCCTTAGGACTGAAGGTTCTATTATTCAGTGCAGACTCACTGCAAGCAAATTGTATGTGACAGACAGAGCTAGCTGATGGCAGATAGATCTCTGAATGAATCTGTGATTCTGTGAGCAACTCAATCTGTCTGCCTGCTTTGCCTAATTTTGTGTAAAAGTTGCTCTTTTTTTAAATAAAAAAATCAATATTTATGTAAATATTTATAATATTTACATACAAACCATGCCCACCCCGTCACATGACCACCAAGCCACTCCCACAAATTAGGCCACACCCACAGAACCAGTTAGTGGTCCCTGGGATTTAAAATTATAAATTTGATGGTCCCTGAGGTCCAAAAGTTGGCAACCCCTGTTTTAAAGCATCCGAATAATTTTTATATCATATCAGAAGAGAAAATGAGGCTAAAGATACAGTTGTTTTTAAAACTGAAATACTGTAGCTGCTGTTTATGGGGAGGAAAAGTAGTAATACAAGATGTTTCAGTGATCTGAGTTCAGCTTTTTTCTTTTTTTGTAGTTTTTCAATCTACAGAGTGTGCCTAACATAGAACACAGAATCACTGAGCAAGGGACCTCAAAGTTTACTAATCCAATCCCAATCAAATAAGTTATTCAGTTTGTTTTTGAAAACTCCTGTGATGGAGCATCTACAACTCTGGGAGGATAACTATTCCACTGATTAATTGTTCTCATTGTCAGAAAACTTCTCCTTGCTTCTAGGTTGGATCTCTTTAACAAGGTCCCCCTCTTTACTTCTTGTCCTGCCCTCTGGTGCTTTGGAGAAAAAATCAATCCTCTCTTCACTGTAACAGCCCCTCAAATACCAGAATACAGCTATCATATCACCCCTAATCCTTCTCATTGTTGGCTAGACATGTCTAGCTCTCTCAACCATTTATTAAATGATTTAGTTTCCAGACCTCTTCTCTGCAGAATTTCCAGGTTTCATATGTCTTATATACAGGGGTGGGATTCAAATTTTTCAACAACCAGATCTGTGGGCTCGGCTAAGTTGGTGGGCGTGGCTTGGTGGTCATGTTATTGGTTGGGCATGGCCAACTCAGTATCACTCACATTGAGGCACGCATCTCCTTGCCTGACCTCTCATGACTGTGGGGATCCTGCAACAGTTGTAAGTGTGAAAAATGGTCATAAGTCACGTTTTTCAGTGCCATTGTAACTTTGAATGGTCACTCCACACAAGCAAAGTACCAGCAAAGGAGGGAAAAAAAATTCCAGAGACGTTCCTGAGACAGGAAGTCTAGTCCTGCCAAGAATGTAATAAGGGTTAACGGAAAGGCAGTTTCTGTAAGCAACACCAGAATGTTTCCTTTCTGCCTTCCTTACAGGATCAGGCCAGTAATTTCTTCTAACAACCGGTTCTCCGAACTGCTTAGAATGTTAACAACCAGTTCTAGTAAATAGGTGCAAACTGGTAGAATCCCACCCCTGCTTATAAATATCTATATAACTTACACTGTTCAATTTCTTCTTACTTTTGCAAAATTAAGCAATTTTCTGGCTTAAAGTCATTTGATACAAATACAGGAAAGGGAAGAAAGAAATGAAACAATATAATGGAATCAAATACAAATATTCATGTCCCATTAGTCACAAATTTGTGAAATGTGTTATACTATATAATATGATCTAAAATAATATCTAATGCTCCGCATCATTAAACATACTATTTTTTATTTCCATGTGCTATCATTGATTTTTCCTCATTTCAGTGCCTCTGAAAATCAGCTATTCATGAAGGACCAGAACATTGCAATGAAAAAGTTACTTATTAGTTTTTCCTCCCATAATAGATGTGTTGCACAGCATGAAGTGTGTGGTATCATCAGAAGTCCTATGTGGCCTCCGGATACCTAGAAACATTATTTCCAAACTTGATAGTACTACATTTCATTTTAATATAAATTGTAAATGAAATGAAATGAGTCTTCTACCCATTTTTTTTTCATATTTTGGTGCTAGCATAACTCCCAAAGGACAAATATGTTTCTTAGTCTGGTTATGTGTCTCTCAGGTATGACATGGAACAACGAGCCCTAATTAATAAACATACTGGCACTAGTGAAGTGGAGTAAGTATGTCTAGTTATTCAGAAATATTAGGAACTATAAGAGTAATGCGCGTTTGTTAAAAAGAGAATTAATTATACAGGATCTATTCAGGACTGAAAAACATAATTAAATGAATTAAATGTTGCCCTATGATATTAATTTTATTATTAAACTTAACTGGCAAATAAAGTATACCAAGGCAAAGTAATTTTTGTGGTATCGAAATTCTGTACATGGTTTCTGTGTAATTTTTTTATTGAGCTCAAACATTACCATAATGCATTCAAAGTCTCTATATACATATATTTGATTTATAAGTCCTCATATTTTCCAATATCTGTGCTATGTTAATACTGTTAACCAAAGATTATACACGTTTTAATCTAAACTGTTAAAATTACTTAACTTGAGAAAACATTTATTGCTATTATAGAGAACAGGGTATATACAGGATGTGCTGCCTATAAAATGTGTGCCTCCTAAACTTAAAATGCTGTTTGAATACAGATTTTAGATTTGATTATTCAAAATATTGCAAATTTATAGGCAGTGCTAGCAGTGAGTGGCATCTTTTGTATACTAGTTCTAAAAATTGCCAACACCATACAAATAGGGAAATAACCATCCTATATATGTTTATTCATATGTCCTACTGAATTCATTGGCATTTATCTAGAAAGGTGCAAATAAAATTGTCATCTAAATGACATAGTTTACCTCTTAGTATCTCCATAATCTTTGGTATTATCACCGGACCAAAGCATTCTTGTTGATGTTAAGGAACAAATAATGCAACAGTGAGTAATTTCAATGGCCTTCTCATAAACTGGATAAAACATATATTCTTTTCATGGAAAGCTATATATTGTAGATAATATTAACAGTTGTGCATTAAAAAAACTAGACATAGAATAAAGTAGAAGCAATTCTGAATTTAAGTTCATGTAGTCCATAGATGTAAATATTCTTTAACCGACTAGAAGCACAGTGTCATCTAAGTTAATTTATACGTAACTTGAAAATTGCCAAGGAAGTCAACCAAAAAAAAGACATTAGAAGGAAAAAAAAGCACACCAAGAATTGGATTTCAACGGGCAGGCATGAAATCCAGATATTCTGGACTACAATTCTATAAATTATGGCTTTGGGGGCTAGGTTTATAAATGTTTTAGTCTAAACAGCTTGTTGACATCCTTAGCAGTAAATAGACCATAATGTATGGCTGCACTTTCCAATTCCTTATGAAATCATTTAGAAAAATTCACTAAAACAGCTGTGACATTCACCTGGCACTTGCTATTAAACCTAATTAAATAGTTATTTAATTTTTATTCCACCTATTACTTTATAAATAACTCAAGGTGATGAATATACATATTTCCTCCTCCTATTTTCCTCACAACTATCCCATGAGGTGAGTTTGTTTATTTATTTATTAGTCTTTTATACCGCCCCCTCTCCCGACGGGACTCGGGGCAGTGTACATCCAAATAAAATGCAATGAAAAAATACAATATTTAAAAACAGTTAAAAAGATTAAATAAGATGGCTGATAGATAAAAGCAATCCAGGTTAAAAGTTATAAAATAAAAATTAATTTTACAGATAGGCTGAGAGTCACTGACAAGGTCACCCTGAGGTGAACTCAGCCTGCTATCTTCCAGGCCAGTACCTTGTCCACTACACCAAACTGCTCTCTTAAAAAAAGAAAAAAACGATGGTACATGCTCTGATGCTCATACAACCCAGATAGAGTTGCAGAATGCTGAGAAACTGTTGTGAAAGCTGATTCTAAAACTAGGAATTTGGGGAGGTGCAAAGCACACATTATCAAAATCTGACTTCAAAGTTCATTGCTAGAAGGACGGAATTCTTCACAGATAGATTGTCTCTGTCTTGTTACTGCTTCAACTATTCTTTTTTTTGTACAATGAATATATTATCTCAATAAAAGTTCCACATAGTATGCCATATCCTTTTTATCTAAAATTTAATACTGGCTTTCAAGTGATTAATAAGCTAAAGTGCTATTATGTTTCTTTAACAAAAGGAAATAAAAACTCAGAAATATTATAAACACACACACACATACACACACACTATTTTATCTCCAAAATACAATTTAATCCACTCCTGTGGATGTCCCCAAGAAATTTGTCTTGTCCTCTTCAGCACCTTTCTTCTGAAAACAGGCTTTTGTGCTTTTCCCTTGAAGATAAGCATCAAGGAAGTAACAGATGCCAGGTATATCACTTGGAAAGTTGGAAGGAAGTTCTTGTCTTGAGCGAGGAGTAAACACGAAGCCAGGGTGATCCTTTATCAACCTGCAATGAGAATGAAAACTATTATTGCATATTTCAGATATTACCTGTAGATATCACCAGCATAGTTAGGAGAATGTAAGGGCTATCATCAGTACATACAAAGTAATAGGGTAAGAATAAGATCCGATCTAAATATAGTATATAAAATCATACATTGCAATGTCCTACCTGTCAATGAATACTTCAGCTTCAACCATAACAACAGCAAGAGCAAACAATAGATACAAACTCAAGGTTAATCATACCAAACTTGATTGCAGGAAATACGACTTCAGCAACAGAGTGGTCAATGTCTGGAATATTCTACCTGACTCTGTAGTTTCTTCCCCAAACCCCAAAAACTTTAACCTTAGACTGTCTACTATTGACCTCACCCCCTTCCTCAGAGGCCTGTAGGGGGCGTGCATAAGCGCACCAACGTGCCTACCATCCCTGTCCTATTGTTTCTTTTATATTTTATTTTTCTTATATGTATCCATGTATTCATAACTGTTTTACTTATACCTATTATCTTGTAAGCAATTGACAAATAAATAATAATAATAATAAATACATAATAATAATTCAAAAGAATGCCATCGGAGAGAAGGAAGGTTTCAGATTATTGTTACAGTAGTAAGAAACAAGCAGAAAAGCAAGTACTTGACATGGTAAACTACTATACCTGTAGGTAGTAGGGCTAACATTTATTTTCCTAGGGATACTGCAAGATTCAAACTTGTTGGCAAGTGTTACGTTGTTTCCAAATAGGCAGTAACGTGGCATTTTCACACCAACCACACCAGCAAAAACAGAGCCAGAATGTAGTCCTATACGCATCTTTTATAAGAGAGAAAGAAGAGATGTTAAAAATCATAATCACATTTAGCAAAAATGAAAATATTATTGAGTTCTACATATTTCTATGTCAGGATGAATAGTGAGCTCAGCTTGGAAGCTGTCTTCAGTAGATTCCAGGCCTTAAATTTAGAGGTTTCTAATGAATATGAATTACTGAGATAATTCAAACCTATAGTATACACAAAGATTCAACCACAGCCTATAATGAAGAAACATCAAAATCCCGAGTCTCAAACACATACATTATGTCATCACTGTTGCATGTGGTAATATAATAACATATTAAGCATTATATATGAAATAGTCTAAGAGCAAGCACCACATTTCAAAATCAATTTTGCAAAAAAAAAAAAGTTCTGTTTCTCACAGTCATCTTCTACTCAAACTCAATTTGGGAAATTTTAAAAAAGCAAGGCACCAAATTATACGATGCCATTCATCTGTCCTTCTATTGAGCTGTAAAAAAAAACCCTCAAATTACAACAAATAGATTAATGCATCATTAATATGAAACATTGTTCGCATATTAAATTAAATTAAAACATGTGTGAAAAAAGTATACACAGTAATATTACACGGGACAGGAACAACAGGAGAGGAGATTTTTCTGAGAGCAGATGATCCATTGCAATAACATCAGCCATCTCTCCCATTGGCTAAAGAGTGGCTAAACGTCATAACATTAACACACATGAGTGGAAAAAAAGATATAAGGTTTGAAATTTGGATTTGTTATATTTAAACGAAAGGTGATAGTTTTATTTGTATTAATGGTTTTTTTTTTAAATAGCAAACTAAAACCTTGTCAAGAATTATGTCCAGGAAACCCAACTGTGAGTCTTCAACTGCAAGTATCTCTTTGGGAGAAAACTGATACTATACAAAAAATAAGCGAAGTCATGTTCAATTAGCTTGCTAACCTTTATGGATTCTCCATGTGGTGACATCACTTCATTGGACAGATCCATCATTTTAAGTGCCATTAGTGCAATCTGAACCGCATGGGTTTCATTTTCTTTATGTAAGCCTCCAGCTACACAATATGCATCTCCAATGGTTTCTACCTAAACATTAAAATGAACAATTTATAAGATGAGAAAATTAAAAAAGGAAACCTAAGATGAAGTTTGAAATGCTTTTGTCAACCATGTTTTTCCCCAAACCACCTACTATTCTATTCTTTTAGTACAGAACTATAGTCATAGTTAAGAACTATGTTCTTAACAGAACATAGTTCTGTTAAGCAATCTATCAACTGCTAAATATTTTTGCATAGCAAAGTCGGATTCATTTTTGGCAATTCTTTATTATAATAAAAATGTTATGTCAAAATATTTACCCTGAACTCTACTTGTTTGAGGCACTATCAGCAATCCCAAGGCACTTTCTCATAAACAGTGTCATTGAAGGCAATGTATTTCAAGGTAAATGTAGTAACGATTGCAGTCTAAAGCACATATCGGTAATTTCCCATTTTATACCTAAAATATCAACTTGTAAGTTACATTATGCTTCCTACTTGATTACACCTACAGTTTAGCTGCAAATAAACATACTCCATTATACAGTATATGTTTAAAACCTGTTATAATTTTGAATCAAAATAGTTCTTCATATCCCATTCACTTCTTTTGCAATTATTTCTCTCGGGAAAACCATTCTTTACCTTGTAGATATCCAGTTCTCCACACTGATAATCAAAGCGAGTGTAGAGCTCATTAAGCATGGTGATAACCTGCATGGCTGAACACTGAGAACAGATTGCAGTGAATCCTACAATGTCAGAAAAAAGCATTGTGACATTATTAAATTTCTTGGCCTGTACAACTTGTCCTTGCCATAGCTGCTGAGCAACTTCCTCAGGGAAAATAGAGCACAAAAGATCAACTGTCTTTTTTTTCTCTTCTTCAAGAGCTTGATGAGCTTGTTCAAGAGTTGCTTTAAGCTTCCCTAATCTTTTCTTCAATCCATCTTGAGCTCTGGCTTGTTCACCTATTAAAACAACATCCCTAAGTGCATTATGAATTGGAATATCTGAAAGATATAAGCCACGTCCTGTGAAATCTTCCAGTCTATCCACACAAGGAGATCCCAAGAATAAAATGGCATTAGACTCAATAATGTAAATCATTTGTCCTTTAAGATCCATAACCTAAGCCAAGAGAGAAAAATGAAGCTGTGAGAGAATTCTTGAAGCTACTTAACATATACAAAGATAAAAAAAATAAACGTTATTTACTGTGCTATCTATCCACATTCCAGGCAAACAATTATGCATTTAATAGATTTTGATTTTCTGATGCCTATATTCTACCTTCTTTATCTTCTGATAGCTAGTTTATCTTCTGATAAAGTTAGTTATAAATGTGTACGTTTTTCAAAGTGTCTCTAGACTTTTGCAATTTTCATCAAGATGAATGTCATCTATTAATCTGAAGACCTAACCAATGTTTTGCACAAATGCATGCAAGAACATCTCCCACTTTTGAAAAATCTATTGTACTGACTGAAAATGAACATGCATAGAGGAAAGATACAGATTCAAATATTTAACATGTGTCTCTCCTTCATAAATTCACAGTGAAGAGTATTAAGTGAAAATCTTAAAAAGTGGAGTGGATCATTTACACAAATCAATGAGAGGCTGGGTTCGTTTATAATGATAAGTCATAATCAGACTTGTTTTATGGACCATGCCACTGTAGATTATGAATCATGGTTGGTGGCTTATTTATCCGAACAAAGACAATTAAGCAAACTGTAGCTCATCACAGTATATACAAGTTCAATCATAGTCTCATATTTAATTAAAGGAAAATGGATTTAAGGAAGAAATGAAGAAGAAAGATACATCCAATTCTTACCCCTGTTGACTTTTTAAGTACTTTGTCTCCTCGTCTCACTCTTATAGTAAACTGCATGTTTAGCATTGTCATGATCCCACTAAATGTGCAATTTATTTTAGGAGCTAAAATTTCAAACCACTCATCAAACTGTGGCTTTGCTTGAAATTCTCTTTTGTTTAATAATCTCCTGATGCCATTGCCAACTTGCAAAATATCCATGGCCTTGTCAAACATGCAATGGAAAGGAAAGGTCTTACAGAACATCGAAGTAGGAATGACAAGAGAAGATTGGGGTCTACAAGGTGATAATGATGGCTTTGTGCTTTTGATGTTCACAGAATATAACAAATACGGTTGATCAATAAACTCGGAACTGTCTTTGCAGAAGCTGGGTGGCATTACCATTACTTCCACCTCCATGTCATACAAAATGAGAGCTGCTGCCTTAATAATGCCAGACAGGATGAGGGTAGTTGGTTTTTGGGGAGAAAAATAGTATACATTTAAAAAATTGGGATCTTTTTCCAAGCACAAAATTGAGACTTCTTCAACTCTGCCCATTTTCCCAGCTTCTTGGCAATGAGAGCTTTGCTTCAGAAGAGTACTGAAACTGTTCAAAAAGTCTTTCAGACTTCCCCCAACAACTCCAAGGATGTGTTCATCTTCTTCATAGCATATTTTGAACAGCTCTTCGCCAAGTGATTCTCTTATAACAGTGACTGGAATTCCTGCCGGCATAAAACATTTTGATTACTGATATTGTTCTAAATGCAATCTTTAAATTCCCCCAGTCAACGTACTTTTGATTTTCAAAGTACATTCACCTTTCATTTCCTTTATCTAATCCTGTTTTCTATTACTAAACATTTAAGATAAATAACTATTTTACATCACTTTCTGAAATCAGTTTTTCTCTCCTGAGACCTTATATGGTTGAAGCAAAGTATTATTTTTCTTCTTCTTTTTTTGTTAAAAATCTGGTGAGCATTTATTATTGGCTGTTTCAGGAGAAATGTAACTACCAACTAGGGACATACCGCAAACTTTGGGGTGCAACTGCTTTTATTAAAAATTACTGTTGGTACAAGTGGCAAATGTAAAATGGGTCACAGGTGGATCTTTAACCCTTTTTTAAATTTAATCTGCTCATACCCATTTGGCCTTCTGAAATGAAAAGGACAGAAATGCAAATAACGAATTAAATGAAAAATCTAAGGATAAGAAAAAAAGCTCTCTGATTGCTGCTTTTTTCCTACTAATCAAGGGAACAGATTTACAGATTTGGAGTTCTGTCTTTACAGCTTATCATTTAATTTGAATTTGAGATTATCTGAGATAACATTTAATTTGATGTTTTTCACAGAGAGACACTATCAGAGGAGATCTACATTCTAATCTTTCATTCCGGGAGCTGTTTGTGTGCACATACATGTGAATAACAAAAAAAGAAGGGCATAAAAATAAAGTATAAATATCTTACATACATACACACACATATACATACATATATAGTTAGCATTGTCGACAATTTCATGCCGTGCTATCGGAGTATAAGGGATATAAATTCAATATTGTTGATTATCTGTTTGTTCAGCTGCACGTTTTCCTTTTGGCAGTAAGACATTAAAGAAAACTAAATGTCATTAATAGTCTTGGTGGAACTCAGGTTATTGGGGATACTAAATAAACTGATTCTAGTGTTAACACTTGCTATTCATAAATATATAATTACCAGCCAGATTTGCATTATCAGTGAGTAGCTTCTCAAAATCTTTTTCCTCACACTGTCTGTAAAGGAAGAAAATACAATTGTCTAGTAAAGACAAAATAAAATTTAAATATACATAATTAATAAAACAATAAGTAACGTATCAGAGTTTAAAGTATAATCCTCATTCTTAGTTTGGTTTTCAATCTATCACAAATTAAATGATGACCACTCTAAACATATATTCAGCCAGTTTGCACCAGTTCAACCGGTTGTTAACTTTCTGAGCAGTTTGGTGAACTGGTTGTTGGAAGAAATCATTAGGGCAGAGAACCGGTTGTTAAATTATTTGAATCCCACCACTGCATATATCCATATTTACCCATGAAATTCTGATCAAATCTAAATTTGAAAACATGCAGCCAAATCGGTTTGCTTGCATCTGCAGTGCCACAAATAGATCGCAACACTTGTTCTGATTATATCAAATTGGCTAGAGAAGCAACCAAAATGTTAAGAAATGGTACAATTCAACCTGAAGTCTGGCTTTTTGGCATCTTCACAAAACATATGTAAAACTGTTAAGCTGTCATTTTTCATGACTCAGGACAGCACAGCTTGAAAGGAAAGGAAAGGGGCACAAGCTATTTTCAAAGTGAAATATTTTACTCCTTTCTCCTAAAAAGGAGGTACAACTCAAGATTCAAGTCTTTTAACCTTGTGTTGATGGAAAAGTCCAAATTTTTCTATTAAATTATAGTTCAACTTCTTTGCTATTTAGTACAGAAGACACTATTTTATAGATCAGCGCAAACTGAGTCCTGCAAAAATTTGATGATCACAAGATGGCAACAAAGATCACATTTATATACATTTTTATTGCCATCGTGTGGTCTTCTCCATACTTCATTCTTGTACTTATTGGATAAATGGGATAGAAACCTTTGCTAACTTACAGAAAAATCCCTCAGAAATTTGTTAGTTCATTTTTTATTTTTTTCACCATTTTTGTAAAAAAAATATGAGTGTTACATTTAATAATGTTAAAGCCTTTGTTCAATAATATACATCCCTGTACTAACAGCATATTAAGTGTTACAATCCAAAATACCGAGAGAAGAAACTATATTATAAAGCTGCAATTCAACTTTGAATTTGCAAGTATTAAAACTTAGTCATTATATAATAGGAAATTGAAATTAATGAGGCAGCAATAACTGCTAGATAAATCCTATCACTCTTTTTGAATTTAAATGCTGCAGCTGCAGATAACTTACCTGATTTCTTTTATATTATTATTGGCTAGGCTTCTTTGAAATGCAAGATACAACTTTTCATACTGAAATGAGAAAAGGTCATATTAAAGCAGATTTCAATATGTAATATTGGTGCCAGAGAGAACCTGGTCTTTTAAGCAGAAGGAAAGAAAAGGCACAAATGTTGTTTAGCTCAGGTATAAATCCATTCTATATATTTAATAGAAATATATACTTAATTAGGAAGGTCTCTTTCAGAGGATCTGCACATAATGTGTGACCCTTTGTCAACCACAGTTTAGACCAAGAGTAGTTGCCTTTCTTTCTTCAAAGACGTTGAAATTTACATTAGCCAGCAGCAGGATTGAATCCAGGAGCATCTCTCAACTGTGAGTTCTTGTTTAGGATAGAATTCTATTTCATATAAAACAAAAATATACAGATTTTTGGATTGCCAAAATTCCTAACTATCAGTTTGGGTAGTATACAAGGATTCTTCATCAAAATAACTACATCTGTATACAGATCATAAATTTATGATTTTATTTTAAGATACATTGAAATAATATGCTCACCAGGAACAGCTGTTACTGCACTAACATTTTTTAAATGAACAGTGCGCTTATATTTCGGAATTATTCTCTATTACTCCTCAACAATCCCAAAGATTATGGCTTTAAGAGATTTCTGGTTAGCAAATTTGCAGGAGGAATGAAGGGGACTCCTATTATTATCTGTCCATCAGAATGGCACATTTGGGTAGCTACTATATTTAACATCTGTTGCCATTTTCATTATTTATTGCACCAAAATTTTAAGACATTTAATGAAAGGGAAATAGGTATAAAGGAAGATTATGTTGCCTGAAGAAAAGCTTTAGTGCTGACTTTAGTATTTTACATTTGAAATTAATACCATAGAAATATTATTCCTTATTAAAACAAAATGTAATTGATAATTACATTTAAAAGAAACAATGTATCAAGGATTTTTAAATTTCATTTGATTCCACAATTTCTAGTTTTTAAAACTCAAAGAAAGTAACAGACATTTATTGGTATTTTCAACTTCTAATTCTATATCAACTATGCTGTATTCTCCACATGATTCTTAGAACATACTCTGATTGACATCAATGGACACATACAATCAGATCCGGGGCATGATAGTTGCAAAAATATTTCCAAGTAAAAAATGGGTAACATAAGCTGATCTTCAGCTAGTAGAAAGAAAGGCTACCTATATCGACATGTTTCTAATAGTCTAGAAAAAAGATTGGAAAGGGGTATTTAAAAAAAACACACACAGCATTTCCCAACTGATATTCCAAACAACTTACTTCTGGAGAGATGAGCTTGTAAATGCTCTCAGCTAAAGTATGCAGAAATACTCTGTTCCTGCTGATTTTCCTTTGGGGCAGGTTCCCATGAGGGACTTTCTCTCTGCAAATGGGCAAAGGAGCCTTAGAACTGTTGGGCACCTCAGCACAATCTTCTTCGTTTTCATCTGGAATGCAACTTTGGTTGAGCAAGGAGAAAGGACATTCGCCAGTGATCTTCAGCTCTTTCAGTTTTGTGCAGAACATACTGTACAGATCACTGCTATACAATTGTTGTATATCTCTATTTTGTGCTTAACGTGCCACTTCCATTAACCAACAACAGAAGAAAGAGCTACCGGTAGGAATTCTTGTGGCAAATTACTTATGACTGTAAAATCAACTTCCAAAACAACTTTATCTTCTTTTAGCCTGCAACAAAAGGGAAAAAAGTGAAACGAGTATTATATGATAGTATTATATTATAGTGTACTTTGCACTATATTAAACAACCGGCATAATTTCTCCATTCTCAATTTCTGATCGCTATTTTTTTGGACATCTTATTAAATTATACAGGAATTGGTGACATAATAAGCTGCAGGCACATGAATTCTTACATTCTTCTCTTTTGGTAGCAAACCTAGTTTTCACTGGGTTGCCAAGAAACAGAGAGATATTTCTGGAACAATGAAGCAGAATCAAACTAAATCAATTTGGGGGACAATATGAGAAAAACAGTTCTGAAGAAAGTCAATTGTATAACACTTTAATTCTTTTATATACCATATATCAAATGGATAAACTCTGCTTTTATTGCTTCCTAAGGCAAAAGATTTTAACTGATTATGGACTGTATGCAAGCTGAAAAAAAAGTTTACATGATACAGCATGATGGTCTGTGGGAAACTATTGGGGAAACTGATGGGAAACTGTAGGCCTTGCCTACAACCATCTTCATATAGATTGCTGTAATATTTATTTATATTTTTCTTGGTGCTTTCCATTTAAGTTATGAAAATAACTTTAGCTGTTATCATCATATCCTGATTGTAAAAGGCAGCATTTGCCCCCACATAATTAACCTGGGTTAGATAAATGGGGCCAAATCTAACCCACAATTTAAAAATGGGTCTCATCTCATAAAACATACATCTATTTCCACAAACAGTTCACCTGGCACTAATTTGGGTCAACTACAATATATAATAGAAACTATTCCTGAATTCAGAATGAAGAACAGATATGCTGTCAACTGAATTAGATTGGAATTCTATAGTGACTTCCTAAGATCCATATATGAACTTCTATTTTTTTTTGTTCTCAAAAAATAATCTGATTATTTGCTCCCAGCACTCTCCCAGAGGAAAAGAAATAGAACTAAAATATATTGCTATGAACTAGTGTCAGGTGCGTTGCTATGGAAAGAAAGAAACCATCCAGTCATCCATCTATCTATTCCTTCCCAACTTTTATCAACTGGGAATTAACCTCTGTCATAAGCAGTGAAATCAGCTTATGCTTTGAGGGGGAAGTATAGATGGCTAAGAAAATTGATGATAATGGCTGAAGGCATGTGAGTTTCCTTACACACCACTGAAGCATATTAGACAGAAAATTATTTTTCCCAGCTCTGCCTCCAGATTTCATTCCTGTCGTTCCAACAGCATTTAAATATGATTACTTTGTATGCAGCTCTGCAGTTTTCTGAAGAGATTTTGTAGCACTACAGGGCAGTTGACTAGGGCACTACCTGTACAACTGCATGATGCTGCAATCTGTAATGTTGGAAGGTAATGAACCAGATTTCAAAATAATGTACAATAACAGAAAATATGTAAAATTAATTGTAACTTCGTTGACATGTATCTGAACAATTAAGTATTCTATTTACATAGGTAGAAATGTTGTTAATTAAAATGTATATATAAACAGATTGCAGTTTGGGATATTAGATATTAAAGCCTAGAAATGTTGAAACTGAAGTCTTAGCTCCTCAGTGAGCAAGCAGTTACTAAGAAATTGAGGAGTATTGTGTTTCTCAATTTTAATTTAAAGCCCTGTTTAGAAGTCAGGGCTTCGTAAAAGTCATTATTATTACAGAAGGTTTTGGCATTTAGTCTCCTTCCAACTGGATCTTCCTGTAAACATAGTGATTTATTTGATCCTTGAATACTTGACATTTCAAGCCCAATTTACTGGAATTAAATCCAAAGTAATTAGGAATGTATCAAACTGACTACAAAAGGATATTCTAAAGCAGCATAGCATTTTAATTAAAAGAAAAAATGCAATATAATATTTGAGATTTAAAAGAGATATTAATATGCTCTCATTTAATACCTAAATTTTATGATATAATATACTTAAAAGTATACATAGTACTGTTATTTTATTAACAATGGGAAACATATTTATTTTAATACTAATGTTTTAAGGCATGATTTTGATAGAAAGCAGGGTTCTTGACTGAATAATATTTAAAAAAAACAGAGGACAACTATAAATGGAGTTTTGATCTCATCTTTCAGAACCTTAGTTTTTAGTTCAAATCTCAAGAACCGTGACACAGGGAAAGAAAACTATAATAAAACCTCTGGGTTACTAGAAGACAGATCATAGACAACATGGCTAAATGATTAGCATTTCTCTTCTAGGAGCCATAGTTCAAATCTTATTTAACTTTATCCATAACTATTTTTCATTAAAAATGAAAATGGGTCCTAGCACAGTTTAACCATATTAGGTATACTTTGGCACATAACTAATTTAGGAACAGTTTGTTACAGTTAAGTGTTATAGTTAAGTCACAAAATCAGTAATCAAAGTTGAAATTTCTAACAGAAAAGCAAACTAAAACTTGGGTGCAAGGGGCAATTCCAGATCAAAGTAGGTCATTTAATGCATTTCAGTGCCATTGTTTCACACAGACTGTTTACTAGTATCAGCTACAGCAAGTAGAAGCAAAATAATACAGGATGCCAAATTAGTTTTTTATTTTCATTCAGAGTTTTTTTGTTATATTTAAAACCTTATATCCAATATCGATATGAAGTCTTAAATCATGTATTACATTCTTGCAGCCTATTTGTCAGGTCCACCATTGTATTCTGGTGTTCTGCCATTGTGTTGGGGGGGAAGGGGGTTTGCCATGCTTGGGATTTTTCCTCTTCTGCTGCATGCCTGGGAATTAGAGAGAGGGACTGTCTTTGGAAAGAAGACAGATTCCTCTCCCAGCCAGTTTTTACCAGGGTCCAAGGCCGTCATGCTCTAAGTGGGAAGAGTTATTTGTCTAGCACCTCTTCATTCTCAAAACATCTTCTCGGCATCATATTGGTTGCCGGTGGACTGGTCAGGGGGGTTGGGATTGGGAAACTGAAAGAATTGCTTTTGCTTTGCGTGGAAACTTCAGATTCTCTTTACTTTACTTCAACCAGTTTCTCACAGTCGAAGTTCTTTTGATTTAATTCAATGGATTCAAGAGTCTAGCGTTGCTGAGGGGACTT
Organism: Bungarus multicinctus; assembly: GCA_023653725.1. NCBI lineage: Eukaryota > Metazoa > Chordata > Lepidosauria > Squamata > Elapidae > Bungarus > Bungarus multicinctus. The sequence continues at coordinate 73,772,202 of CM042849.1, forward strand.
ACTGGGACAGGCCTGACATTCAGTAGAATCTGCAATAGTGGTCAACCCGGAGAGACCTACCGCTCTATCCTGGGGACCATACACACAACCAACGTTGGCTAAAGGCAATGACCAGGATCAGAAAATAAAATACAGGCTGAATAGTCAAGACCTTGTTGATGATCCAAACTCTGTCAAGGATCTTGGAGTACTCATATCTAATGATCTAAGTGCTAGAGCTCACTGTAACTACATAGCCAAAAAGGCGTTAAGAGTTGTTAACCTAATCTTACGTAGCTTTTTCTCTGGTAATATTACACTAATAACTAGAGCATACAAAACATTTGCTAGATCAATACTCGAATACAGCTCATCAGTCTGGAACCCGCATTACGTATCTGATATTAACACAGTTGAGAAAGTCCAGAAATATTTCACAAGAAGATTTCTCCACTCCTCTACTTGTTGCAGAATACCTTATGCCACCAGACTTGAAATTCTAGACCTAGAAAACCTAGAACTACGCCGCCTTCGGTCCGATCTAAGTATAGTATATAAAATCATATATTGCAATGTCCTGTCAACGAATACTTCAGCTTCAACCATAACAATACAAGAGCACACAATAGACACAAACTTGATTGCAGGAAATACAACTTCAGCAACAGAGTGGTCAATGTCTGGAATACTCTACCTGACTCTGTGGTTTCTTCCCCAAACCCCAAAATCTTTAACATAGTGTATGGTAATAAAAATTATTAGAATGCATAATTTGTTAAATGAAATATGATGGAAACTACAATTTGTGTACTACAATGAGATTAGAGAGGGACTTTGTTTTAAATATATAACAATGGCATAATTAACATTAAGAAGGGGATAAATACTGGAAAATGTAAATTAATATGAATTTATGAATGATTACTTAAATAATATAATTTGTTAAATATTGCAAATATGACTATTAAGGAAATATGCATAACAAAAAATAATAAGAACATAGAGATTGACATAAAGTAGCATATGAGAATACTGATTGATAAAACTGATAATACATAGTAATACTAAGTTAATTAAGAAAGTTAATAGTATAAATATGAAAATAGGGTAATGTTTGTTTTAAAATGTTAATTGACCTGGAACCACACTGTTCACACAATGTTATATTTATAGAAATAAAAAATAAAAAAAATTATTTAAAAAAAGATTTTTACTAAATTGGACCTGCAGGAGGTACTATTGGGTGAGGATCAAAAAAGGGGATGAGTCAAAACCACTTTCAACTGTCCATTAGGGTGTCTCCAGTTTAACATCCTCCCTTTTGGCCTCCAAGGTATTCTGGCTGTTTTCATGCAACTGATTAAAGAGGTATTGCACAAGCACCTATACAAGAGGAAGCGCTCGTGTATTTAGATGACATATTAATTTACACAGAGGCAAAAGCTAAGCATATGAAGTTGGTGAAAGTGATTCTCAAGAAGCAAAAAAACTGCTAAACTGTACACCAAACTTTCTAAGTATCCCTTTCACCAGAGCAAAATAGACTATCTGGGCTACCGCATCTCTCACAAAGTTGAACTGGACCCCCAAAAGGTCCAGGCGGCACTGGACTGGGCTCCATCACACACCAGGAAGCAATTGCAAAGCTTCCTGGACTTTGGCAATTTCTACCAGTAATTTATCCCATCACTTGCCCAAATTGCACTCCCCATCACTAATCTTTTGAAAATGAAAGAAGCAGCCAAATCTAAATGCAGCTAACCTCTAAAATGAACTATGGAATGCTAGGCAGGATTTGAAAAACTCAAAAACGCCTGTGTTAAGGGACATTGCCATTCTGGAGGGGGCAGGTGTTGGAGCCATATTCTTTGCATGCTTCTGCTTTTGCTGTAACGCATAGTATCTAGGAAGAGGGGGCCAGGTCTGTGCGATAGATGGGCTTCCTCCCAACCAGTTCCAGCCTGTTACCAAGGTCAAAGCATCCTGAGAATGAACTGCTATCGAGCTAACATCTCAGAGTTCTCACACTTTTGCGGCATTATACTGACTACTGGTGGACTGGGGGATTGGAGTGAGGTTTGAAGATGAAAAAATAGTGTTGTGTGGGAATTTCAGATTCCACCTGAATGCTCTGCAGGCGCTTTGTCTTAGTAAATGTTTCCTTTTGAACTACCATCATTTCAAGAGTCATGCTTTCCTGAGCAGACAGCTGAGGCAGGTCCTTACAGTCTATTTGCAACTGAATCTGTCTTAAAACACTCAGATCCAACCACTTCATTTATTATTTGAGCAGATGCTAGTAATGTGGCAGTTGGTGCCATGCTTTTGCAGCAAAACAAACAAGGAAACCTTTCAAGCCGTGCACTTACACTTCAAAGAAATTGTCAAAGACTGAACAAAGATGGTTTGAGAGAAAGAGGCTTATGCTGGGCTCTTGGCTTGGAGGCATTTTCTAGAATGGAACAAGGTACCTTTTGAGGTGTGGACTGACCACAAAAACATAGGAATGCTGAAAACTCCCTGAAGGCTGTCGCCCAAAGAAGTCCAATGGGCACACTATTTTAACAGATTTGACTTTATGCTACTTCCCAGGGTGTGGGGGCGGGGGGAATTTCCTGGCTGACGCTCTGTCATGAATGCCTCAATATAGATAGATGTGGTCAATCCATTAATTCCATCATGCCAGCTGTCTGCGCAAGTGAGAGAAAACCTCAGATAGACAACAGTGTAACAGTGGCTCTTAAAACCTCACTGCAGGAGGACAAGTGGTTTCAAAGTCACAACAATGAATGCTCCATATAGACAGACTAGCTTGGCTGGGGGCTAAATTGTATGTGCCAGAAAGCCAAAGATTATGAGTCCTGGGTAAAAGCCATGACTCAAAAGAGACATTTTGGCTTTGTGAAGACTTTGCATCTAATTAAGGGGCAGTTTTGGTGGCCATTGTTAAAAAAGGACATTGAAAACTATGGGACAAGTTGCCCAATCTGTGCCTCTGCCAAATGTGGCAAGAGAAAACCTCAGGGCTCCTGCAACCAGTGACTGAGCTGAAAGCATCATGAAAGGAAATCTCAATGGACTTCATAGTAGAATTCCTAGAAAAGTCAGGAAATAACTGACTTGTCCTCCAAACAGATACACCTTGTCCCATATTAAAAAATCACCTCAGCCCACATGATAGCCAAGCTTTTTCTGCAACACATCTATAGACTGCATGGGGGCCCACAATACAAAATTTGATAGGGGAATGCAATTAACTTCCAAATTCTGGCAGGAGTTTTAAACCTCTTTGGGGCTCACCAGCGGCTTAGTTCCGATTACCACCCCCAAGTGAATGGGGTGTGTGAACGTATGAACTCAGTGTTAGAACAATATCTCAAGTCGCAGTGGTGGGATTCAATTTTTTTTTATTACCGGTTCTGTGGGCATGGCTTGGTGGGCGCGTGCATGCCAAACGCATGCAGAGAGGGTTTGCTACTGACCTTCTCCTGCAATCCTGCACTGTGTGTTAAACGTGCAGCAATCCGCTGTGCCGCATGAAGCAGCTGAGCTTCAAAACCAGGAAATAAAGGTCAGAATAGAGCCGAAGCAGGTGGTCAGGCCCAGCAGCTGATCGTCGGAGTGAACCAGTTTGCTCACTGATGATCCTCCGAGTACCAGATTGGATGAACTGGGCTGAACCACCCTACTCAAGTACTATACCACCCTACTCAAGTACTATATTAATTATCAACAATATAACTGGATAGACCTCTTACCATTTACAGAGGTAGCATATAATAATTTGGGACATAGTAGTACCAGATTTACCCCTTTTAAAATGGTTACAGGACAAGACTTTACTCCAGAGGTGGTATTCAGCAGGTTCTGACCAGTTCTGGAGAACCGGTAGCAGAAATTTTGAGTAGTTTGGAGAACCAGCAAATACCTCTCACTGGGCCCACCCCCATCTATTCTCTGCCTCCCGAATCCCAGATGATCAGCTGGGTCTTCTTTGGCTGCCCTCACAGTAGAATGGAACTGGAAAGCAGGTTAGGAGGGAATGGGGATTTTGCAATATCCTTCCCTTGCCACAGCCACCAAGCCAAGCCAAGCCATGCCTACCAAGCCATGCCCACAGAACTGGGAGTAACAATTTTTGAATCCCACTACTGCTTTACTCCCATGCTCAAGCTGCCTCTTAATGACTCTCCTGTGCCTTTCCAATTACAGAAAACATGGCTGATCTTGAGAAAATCCCTTGCAGATACAAGGGAGGCATATAAAAAGCAAGCTGACAAGAAGTGCATAAAAACCAACGTCTTTAATGTTGGTGACCATGTTTATTTATCCACTCAATACCTGCAATTGCAGCAACCATCGAGGAAATTAGGACCCAAGTACTGTATATGGGTTCCTTCCCCATCAAACGCATTGTCAACCAGGTAACAATGGAATTAGATTTATCCAAGTCTCTTTACAGGATCCACCCAGTGTTGCAGTTTGTTAAAGACCAAGATCATCTCTCCATTCAGAGGTGTGAGCCACCTCCATCTGACTCTTTAATGATCAAAGTGGAAAAACATTTCGAAGTTATTTTAGACTGAAGACATTTCAGATTCCAAAGACATTGGGAAACGGTGCAATATTTACTTGCTTGGAAAGATTTCTCCAAATCTCAGAGTAAGTGGGTTGACCAACACCATGTCAAAGCTACTAGGCTCATTAAACATTTTCATAAGAATAGAATAGAATATTTTATTGGCCAAGTGTGATTGGACACACAAGGAATTTGTCTTGGTGTAAATACTCTCAGTATACATAAGGAAAAGATACATTCATTAAGAATCAAGAATCATAATGTACAACACTTAATGATAGTTCATAGGGTACAATCAACAATCAAATCATACTAGGAAACAGTCAATATAAATCGTAAGGATACAAGCAACAAAATTACAGTTCTACAATCACAAGTGGGAAGGCATGAGTGATAAGAAGTGATAAGAAGATTAACAGTAATAGTAGTGCAGACTTTGTAATAATTGAACAGTGTTGAGGGAATTATTTGTTTAGCAGAGTGATGGCTTTCGGGAAAAAACTGTTCTTGTGTCTACTGTGTTTCTCCAACAATATGGCCTCCACCAATAGGAAGACCCAGCATGTTTTCTAGGCATGAAATGAAATTAAGCCTCTCCCCCCAAATTTAGGCCTAGTTTAAAACATGCTGCGGGGGGGGGAAACTTGCCTTTAACAGTGCCCTGCGCAGCGCTGCCGCTGTTCTCGCACCAGCAGGAAGTGTAGAAGCGTTTCTGCTGCTTCTCGGGCGGGGGAGCTACCTCCATGGCTTCCACAGTTCCTGCTGGCATGAGAACAGCAGCAGCACCGGCGGAAACATGGAAGGGTTCCTGCCGCTGCTCCAGTGTGTGAGCATTCCTGCCGCTGCTCAATTGTGTGCGGAAGAGAAGGCTTCCGCACATTCCTGCTGCTGCTCGAGTGTGTGAGCGTTCCGAGCAGTGGAAGCGTTCCTGCCGCTGCTCGAGTGTGTGCCGCGGCAGGAATGCTTCCATTGCTCAGGTGTGTGAGGAAGAGGAGGCTTCTGCACACACTCGAGCAGCGGCAGGAACATGCGGAAGCCTCCTCTGCACACACCCGAGCAGCGGCAGAAACGCTTTCCACGTTTCTGCCGGCGCCGCTGTCGTGCCAGTGGGAATGTGGAAAGCATTTCTGCCGCCGCTCGGGTGTGTACGGAGCAGAAATGCTTTCCACGTTTCCGCCGGCATGGAAAGCGTTTCTGCCGCCGCTCGGGTTTTCGCCGGCATGGAAAGTGTTTCTGCCACCGCTCGGGTTTTCGCCGGCATGGAAAGTGTTTCTGCCGCCACTCGGGTTTCTGCCGGCATGGAAAGTGTTTCTGCCGCCGCTCGGGTTTTCGCCGGCATGGAAAGTGTTTCTGCCGCCGCTTGGGTTTCTGCCGGCATGGAAAGTGTTTCTGCCGCCGCTCGGGTGTGTGCGGAGCCGCACACACCCGAGCGGCGGCAGAAATACTTTCCACGTTCCCGCCGGCACCGCTGCTGTTGTCGTGCCGGTGGGAACACCGCTGCCGCCCACCCGCTGATGGGGGGGGGGAGAGAAATTAATTCACCCCCGAAAAGACGTCCTAGCCGTTTTTTCGGGGCTCAAAAAAAAATAAGGCCCTGCCTTATTTTGTGAGAGACACGGTAGTTGTTCTGGTGTGCAGTGCTCTATAGCATCGTTTTGAGGGAAGGAGTTGAAACAGTTTATATCTGGGATGTGAGGGGTCTGTAAATATTTTCACAGCCCTCTTAAGCCAATATCCAAATAAATAAGTTATTTTTACCTCTTCTCTTTCGTTTATTATTTTTTGTTCTGCAGCACTAATCTTGCTGTTCAGAGGGACAGCATATCAGAGCCACCATTGTATTTTGCTTCTGCCATTGTGCTGGGGAGAAGAGGGTTTGTCATGCTTGGGATTTTTCCACTTCTGCTACATGCTTGGGAATTAGGGAGGTGGAATGTCTTCAGGACTTCTTCCCAGTTTTCACCAGGGTCCAAAGCCTTCGTGCCCTCAATGTGAAGTATTATCTGCCTAATACCTCAGTGTTTTCAAAACATCTTCTCAGTATGATATTGCCTGCTGGTGGACTGGTCAAGGGGGATGGGAAACCAAAAGAATTGCTTTTGCATTGAGTGGGAACTTCAGATTCCGCTTGACTTTACTGCAAACCAGTTTCTCCCAGTAAGTGTTCTTTTGATTCAATTCAAAGGATTCAAGTGTCTTGCTTTCCTGAGGAGGATGACTGGGGCAGGCCTGACAATATTGTATAATATGTTGTATAATAAAACAGGCACTAAGTAATAAAAAAATAAAATTGAAGAATATTCTATATTCATGAGCAATGGATTTCAATTGCTACACTGGCCACCAATTTGCTTCTAGGGCCAATTCAAGGTGACCATTACCTTTAAAGCCTTTGTGGCATGGGTCAGGGATTTGTCCATCCCACTGGTGCTGGCCAAAGAGACCTACTGCAGACCCTTTTAGCCAAGGGAATGGCAGCTGGTGGGGGCCAGAAGAGCCTTTTCTGCATGGCCCCACCCTTTAAAACATTTTCCACAGGAGATGAGGTCCACCTTCACCCTTCTGGCCTTCACGAAATGCTTTAAAACTTGATTATGCTGGTTGGCATTGAGCCCTGAGGGAGAAGCTATTGACTGGAGTTGGCCAGTATAGTAACAAGAGAAATAACCATCAATTCTCCACTCTAAACCCATGATATTTTTTGTTTCTTTTAATCTCCTCTAATTTGTATCTGTTTTTATATTTTTACCATTTTCTATTTCCATAATATTTTATTATATTGTAAGCCGCTCATAAATAAACAAGTAAATAGAAACAGATAGACTTTTTGGCCTGGTCCTGGTCCGTTTTGATCAGATGTTACTGGACTACAGTAACACTACTTTGGGAGCATGTAAAATGAGCAATTGTGGAAGTTGTGGACTACAGCTTCCACAATCGCTCATTTTACATGCTCCCAAAGTCTGAAGAAAACTAGAAAAAAATGTTGTCTGCCAAAGACGTTAGTGGCCAGATGGTATGTCAAGGTTTTGTGGTAATGGTGCTTTTTTTAATAAGTAATTTTATCTCACTATAGCAGACAAGTAACAGAGGCTTTGTCATGTGCAGAATACACTAACTTTTCTGGAACAGCTCAATGGTTGATTTACTTCAAAAAAGCAGACTATAGGATCAAGCTAACAGCTGCTTAATTAAAGAATTGCTGTATATTTTGAAATGTGGACGAACAATTAAGGATCCTCTAAGGTGTTGAGGGATCATGAAAGCTGTATTTCAAAAATATCTGCAATCAAAGATATCCCTGCTTTAAAAAAATAGCAATGAATAACAATTCTACAATATATATTTGCTGTTGTTTTAGTGGTTCTCATTTGCATAAAGTAAATTATTACAAACTTTGAATTGTAAAATTCTTTCCACTATCTTCCTTAAAATTCTCCTACTGTTTTGTCCCAAAGGTGCTTTTTCAACTTTCTTGTTTTTCTTTGAAGACATTTTGCTTCTCATCCAAGAAGCTTCTTCTGCTATATTGAGATTTCTTTATTTTCAAAGCATACAAGCTAAACCATTAGTATCTAGGTTATATAATATAATATATAATATCATATAATCTGGGATCAATTTTCTAAGAGTATGAAGCCATCTTAATACCTTATCATTTTGAGACTTTTTCTTGTTAATCAGGCCTGATGGTTTCTCTTTTGTCTTCCTAGGCACATATTCCAAGACAGAACTCTAGTTTAAAGCCCTAAGCAAGTACAATTCAGTTCCAGATGTGAAAACAGCAGATACGAATTACAACATTTATAACGTATTTTTTTCAATAAGCAATTTATTCAGATGGCCCATTAAGTTCAGTTTAACTTGCAAACAGATATGTGTAGAGACCTACAGCTATCTGGGGTAAATCCTTACAGTACTTATTCTGAAAAGGTATTTATAAAATTGCACGCAATTGTTATTAATAAATATATGTAACTTTGAAAAAAGGGATATAAGAACTGATAGGTACTATCATAACAAATTATCTACACTGCAAATCACTCCCTTACAAAACCTATCACTCTTCCAATGATACTTCAGTCACACTTTCCATCCATCTTATCATTATGTCCATCCATTGACATAAGCATTTTTCTAATCCATGTTCTGCTTCTATCGTGCCTAAAGTATCATCATTCCTAGAAAGCAGCCAGCTTTTTAAATTGTTAACTAGAGTGCTCTTTTTGAAGTCCACAATATCCTTAGTAATTACCTCCAAATCCATCATTTGAAGATGTCTTATTTTTCTTTTTTTCAATGTCTAACTTTCACAACCATATGTTACTAGCTTATTCATCACTACCACTCATTTGCAGTGCATACAAACTGGATTTCTATATGTTTAAAGTCCTTCATCTGTGAATTGGTATATTTTAAATATGGACAGGTATATATACCAAGAGGCTAATAATTAATTCAGTGTATATGAACAATGAATGCTACTTTTCTGATTTTCAATTTGTCACCTTTACAAACATAATTATTTATTTTTCATGGCTTCTCCATTGACTTTGCTTGTCAGAAGGTCACAAAAGGTGACCACATGGTCTGGAACGCAGCAACTGTCATAAACACACACCAGTTGCAAACTTTAATTACATGATTGTGGGGATACTGTGAGAGTTATAATGTGAAAAACAATTGTAAGTCACTTTTTTTCAGTGACGTTATAACTTTGAACAATCACTAAACAAAGGGTTGTACAAAAAAGAACAGTTGTTAAGTTGAGGACTACCTGTATACAGTTTTATTTATTTTTCTCATACTGATTATTTACATTAATATGCCATAGAAGAGGAATTCTATATTTTCTATTAGGCATCTATTTGCAATGCGTTCTTTGCAGAATATATGCAAGGCGACATCTTATCCCACTTCCCATTATTTTCAAGTGTATTAATGATAACAAATTAATTTCACTAAGACTTCCAAGCCAACTACCTTGGAATGTTGTGAGTTTTGACAGTTCTGTGATTTAAGGTAATGCCCTCCAAGGAATTCTGAATAATAAAAGTTAACTACTTTGTTACTGTTTAAGGAGTACGAATTTTGTGAATATATCAAAAGGTAGTACAGTATATGAAAGAGGTAGAAAGACAAAAGGGAAAAAAATGTTCCTCTTTGCTTTAAATACCAATGAAAGAAATTATGGTACAACTGACACAAGGCATACTTTGTGTATATATTTTAAACTGCAGTGGAATTCAGACAATTCAAATAAATGTCTTTGTCTGGTTTTACTGTTTTTAGATAGACCCCCTTTGGCTGATCAGCCGTCTCACCTTTCTGTACTGCACCAAATTCCATAGTCTCCTGACTGACCTGGCTGACAAAATGTAATGAGACATAATCTTAGCATCATACTCAAAGTAATGCACCGAGATGACCATAAATTAATTCACTGAAGAATTAGATGTCCACAAATTCAGAAATACTGATAAAACCCATTAGTTACTTTATTCATCCAGTGAAAAATACTGTTGTGTCTCTAAATTAAAGAGTTGTTAACCTATTCCTACGTAGCTTTTTCTCTGGTAATATCACACTACTAACTACAGCATACAAAACATTTGCTAGACCAATACTCGAATACAGCTCATCAGTCTGGAACCTACATTACGTATCTGATATTAACATAGTTGAGAAAGTCCAGAAATATTTCACAAGAAGAATTCTTCACTCCTCTACTCGTTGCAGAATACCTTATGCCACCAGACTGAAAATTCTAGACCTAGAAAACCTAGAACTACACCGCCTTCGATCTGATCCAAGTATAGTATATAAAATCATACATTGCAATGTCCTACCTGTCAATGAATACTTCAGCTTCAACCATAACAACACAAGAACAAACAATAGATACAAACTCAAGGTTAATCGCACCAAACTTGATTGCAGGAAATACGACTTCAGCAACAGAGTGGTCAATGTCTGGAATACTCTACCTGACTCTGTGGTTTCTTCCCCAAACCCCAAAAACTTTAACCTTAGACTGTCTACTATTGACCTTACCCCTTTCCTAAGAGGTCTATAGGGGGCGTGCATAAGCGCATCAACGTGCCTACAGTCCCTGTCCTATTGTTTCTTTTATTTTTCTTATATGTATCCATGTATTCATAACTATGTTTTACTTATACCTATTATCTTGTAAGCAATTGACAAACCAAATAAAATTAATAAATAAATAAGAATATCAAATTTCAACATTGTAAAATAAAATGTCAGTAATCTTTCAGCTCAGTGATATGTTTATTAACAATATTAGCCATTCTTGCTCTCCAATGTTATTTAATTGAACTTGATTTTGTTACTCCTTTAAATTTTTATGAAAGGCTCCTTATTATCATAAGTTTATCATTTGATATGTTGTTCTGGTTTTACTATTTCATCAAGATGAAAGGTATTCTCTCCACTAGCCTTGCAGTGCCTATCAAAAGGTAGTTATGAATAACATGCATGTAATAAATGACAAGGTATCAAATCATAATAAAGTTGGAAAGATTCTTATGGTATATTAAAAAGTTGGAAGCATTGTAGCACATGCTTTTGTATTACCAAGCTCCATTTTTAAAATGCATTTAGTAAAGTTATGCCACAATAAATTTACAAAAATTTCATTTGCATCTAAATTCCAACCAATAATGAAATTTTAAACAATTAAAGTAAAAAAGTGGTTAAAAATCAGAAACAAATACACATTTCACTTTTCCTTCATCCAAATAACAATTAAACATTCAAATACCAAACATAGCACGGAAATCCTTGCTATACATCTAGCAAAATCTTGCAATCTGATGTCAATATACTGCACGAGTCAAAAAGAGGGCTGTGAAAATATTTACAGACCCCTCACATCCCGGACATAAATTGTTTCAACTCCTTCCCTCAAAACTACGCTATAGAGCATTACACACCACAACAACTAGACACAAGGGTAGTTTTTCCCCGAAAGCCATCACTCTGCTAAACAAATAATTCCCTCAATACTGTCCAACTATTTACAAAGTTTCCATTACTATTACTGTTAATCTTCTCATCGCTCCTTATCACCGATCCCCTCCCACTGTGACTGTACGACTGTAACTTTGTCGCTTGTATCCTTATAATTTATATTGACTGTTTCCTAGTATGATTTGATTGCTTATTGTACCCTATGACTATCATTAAGTGTTGTACCTTATGATTCTTGACTCTTGAGGAATGTATCTCTTCTTTTATGTACACTAAGAGCAGGGGTGGGATTCTACCAGTTCGCACCTATTCGCTAGAACCGGTGGTTAACAGTCTAAGCAGTTCGGAGAACCGGTTGTTAGAAGAAATTACTGGCCTAATCCTGTAAGGAAGGCAGGAAGGAAACATTCTGGTGTTGCTTACAGAAACTGCCTCTCCATTAACCCTTATTACATTCTTGGCAGGACTAGACATCCTGTCTCAGGAACGTCTCTGGAGTTTTTTTCCCCTTCTTTGTTGGTACTTTGCTTATGTGGAGTGACCATTCAAAGTTACAATGGCACTGAAAAAAGTGACAATTTTTCACACTTATGACTGTTGCAGCATCCCCACAGTCATGAGAGGCCAGGCGAAGAAATGCATGCCTCGATGTGAGTGATATTGAGTTGGCCACATTCAGCCAATAACATGACCACCAAGCCACGCTTACCACCTAAGCCACGCCCACAGAACCAGTTGTTAAAAAATCTGAATTCCACCCCTGACTGAGAGTATTTGCACCAAGAATTCCTTGTGTGTCCAGTCACACTTGGCCAATAAAGAATTCTATCTATGTATCAAACCACATGTTTCAATGTTTGGTTGACACCAAAACAAATGATGTCAACCAAAATGTTTCTAACTAATACACAGCTTACAAACAGGCCTTTCAGAGGACAACATCCTATTATAATAAATTCAAAATGAATCTATTAAGCATAGCAAATTTTAATCAATTATTTTCTAAGCTTATGGGAAACAATATGACTCTATAAAATAATTTGTAAACAAATGAAACCAAGCTACAGTAGAAAACAAACTGCTTTTTGTAAAATCTGTTTTTGTATTCATTCCACCAATCAAAGCTTGAAATAAAAGACAGCTTTTTAAGAAACTGAAAAATCAAAGATTAATTTTGTACATCAACAAAATTTATCTAATATTCTACTAAAAATGGTTCTTGGTGACTAACAAAACGATAGACAAAATTTTAAAACATAAGTAAAATGTAAAACTAAATATTAAAATATTAGCAAACATAAAACAATCTTTAAAATAACTAACTTGTTTTGTTTACTTAGCTACATCTTGTGCTGCAATATATTTGGAGCTAAAATGTTTAGAAATAGGTGTCTATAGCTGCAAGCTATTGTTTCCGCTATTCATTAATATGAATGTATACATCAATGATAAATCAACTAAAAATAGAGCAGACTCAGTTGGTCTTTCACTTTTAATAGTTGTCTGATGAACAAAATTCCAAAAGTAAAGTTTTTCACAAAAGAAAATATACTGATAGCCTTCAAAGCTTTGGCATTTCCTTTTGCTTGAAGACAGGTGCCTGATACTATATCCATATTTTCCTTAAAGACTTTTCTGGGAAACTGATTTCCTTTTTATTTCACAATAACTATGCAATTGGTTGTATATTTTATCTTTTTCTCTTGTTAAAATGTCTCATTAAATGACATTCATACATTTCAGGCTTTCATTGTTAATATGCATTTATTTGCCAGATAGATAGATAGATAGATAGAGAGAGAGAGAGAGAGAGAGAGACAGAGACAGAGACAGACAGACAGACAGACAGGCAGACAGACAGACAGACAAATAGATAGGCAGTGTAAGGAAATAAGGCATTAATTTGGAAGACATCCATAAACACAATCCTTACCCAGTCTGTTCAGCTCAGCAAACGACCTGGCTGGTCAATACCCTGCAGCCTAATCTGACAGTTTAGGACAAGAATTAAAGGGGCAGGGAAAATCTTGGAAATCCTCCTTAAAAATTCAGAGGCAGGCTAGAATAAAAAAGCAACCAATCAATCAGTAAAGCAAATCATTTTAGTACTACACGCGTCTTGTGGGAATCAGTCTTATGAGTGGGCAACCAAGGCTTCTGCATCAGAGAGGAAAAGCCACTTTTAGAGGCAGAGATACAGGATCACCCCAGGAGTCTCCAACCTTGGCAACTTTAAGTCTGGCGGACTTCAACTCCCAGAATTCCAATTCTGGGAATTGAAGTCCGCCAAGGCTTAAAGCTGCCAAGGTTGGAGACCCCTGCACTGAACCACCGTCAACCTTCAAGGAACGCCAGCCAGGGTTGCGAGCTGCAAGCCTCGGTGGTAATAACCTTCCCACCGAGTTAGGAGGGGCTCTGCTCGCCTGTTCCCACGAACCTGCCCCGCTGCCGGTTCCTGGAAGCCCTGACCTCGTTCCCGGCCATTTCCCCTTCGGCTGCGCGATCCGTGGGAAAAGCCGAGGCGCGCTCGAAAGGGAAAGGCGGGGGGGGGGGGTGCGCTGGGAGATTTTGCAGCAGCGGTAGCAGCTTTGGGATCGCGGGACGGGTGACCGGATGCAGCGACAGCTCCTTCCAAGAAAAGGGGGTGGCGCGGTGGTGGCGGGGAGGTTCTAGCTACGCTGCCACCTGTAGCTGCAACTCGGAAGAAGCCGCGGCTGTTACTCTCGGCTGGGATGGAAGAGGGAGGGGGGGGGGGGAGGAAATCCGCCGGTGGGATTTACAGAGGCAACTGAGGAACATTCCCCCGAGCTCCTTCCATTTCCTCTCTCTCCCTTTCGCACACCACCTGCCTGATAACAGATCACCAGAGTGGGAAGGGATCTTGGAGGTCATCTAGTCCAATCCCCTGCCCAAGTAGGAGACCCTACACCATTTCCGACAAATGGCAGTCCAATCTCTTCTTGAAAGTCTCAAGGCATGAAGCTCCCACAACTCCCAAAGGCAAGCTGTTCTGTGGGTTGATTGTTTTCACTGTCAGAAAAATCCCTCCTTATTTCCAGGTTAAATCTCTCCTTGTTCAGTTTCCATCCATGATTCCTTGTCTGGCCTTCAGGTGCTTTGGAGAATAGCTTGACTCCTTCTGCTCTGTGGCAGCCCCTCAAATATTGGAACTCAAATATTGGCGTGCATAAGCGCACCAACATGCCTACCGTCCCTATCCTATTGTTTCTTTTATTTTTGTATTTTTCTTATATGTATCCATGTATTCATAACTATGTTTTACTTATGTCTATTATCCTGTAAGCAATTGACAAATAAATAATAAAAAAAGATAAAAATAAATAAATAAACCTTGCTATCATGTCTCCCCTGGGCCTTCTCTTTACTAGACTAGCCATGCCCAGTTCCTCTAATCCAGGGGTCTCCAACCTTGGCAATTTTAAGCCTGGAGGACTTCAATTCCCAGAATTCCCCAGCCAGCAAAGCTCCCATACTACCACCTCTTACAATACTAGACAACACAGTTTCAACAGTAGAGACCTTCAAATTTCTAGGTTCTACTATATCACATGACCTAAAATGGACACCTAACATCAAAAAATCATCAAAAAAACACAACAAAGAATGTTCTTTCTGCGCCAACTCAGGAAGCTCAAAGTGCCCAAGGAGCTGCTGATCCAGTTCTACAGGGGAATTATTGTCATCTGAACCTCTATAACTATCTGGTTTGGTTCTGCAAATCAACAGGACAGGCACAGACTTCAGAGAATAATTAGGACTGCAGAAAAAACAATTACTACCCACCTGCCTTCAGTTGAGGACCTGGATACTGCACAAATCAAAAAGAGGGCTGTGAAAATATTTACAAATCCCTCACATCCCAGACATAAACTGTTTCAACTCCTTCCCTCAAGACGACGCTATAGAGCACTGCACACCACAACAACTAGACACCAGAACAGTTTTTTCCCAAAAGCCATCACTCTGCTAAACAAATAATTCCCTCAACACTGTTCAACTATTTACAAAGTGTGCACTACTATTCTGTTAATCTTCTCATCACTCCTTATCACCCATCCCCTCCCACTTGTGATTGTAGGACTGTAACTTTGTCCCTTGTATCCTTACAATTTATATTGACTGTTTCCTAGTATGATTTGATTGTTGATTGTACCCTATGACTATCATTAAGTGTTGTATCTTATGATTCTTGATTCTTAATGAATGTATTTTTTCCTTATGTATACTGAGAGTATTTACACCAAGAGAAATTCCTTGTGGGTCCAACCACACTTGGCCAATAAAGAATTCTATTCTATTCTATTCTTCATTCCACTATTCTATTCTACTCTATTTCCTCTGTTTTATTCTATTCTTTCCATTCCATTCTTCATTATTCTATTCTACTATATTTTCTCTGTTCTGTTCTATTCCATTCTTCATTATTCTATTCTATTCTATTCTATTCTATTCTATTCTATTCTATTCTATTCTGGGAGTTGAAGTCCTCCAGGCTTACAGTTGCCAAGGTTGGAGAGCCTGGCGTCTAATAGGTCTTCATATGTTTTAGTCTCCAGTCCGCTCATCATCCTGGTTGCTCTTCTCTGCACTTTTCCTTAGAGTCTCAACCTCGTTTTCATAGCGTGGTGACTAAAACTGCAGTACTCAAGATGTGGTCTTCCTAAGGCCTTTAATTCGGGGAAGGGATTCCAACTGAAGCCAACCATTAAACGAGAAGCGAGGAAGAAGAAGAAGGTGGGAGGCGACGCCCGCCCTGCAAACAACAACAACAAAAAAAGGCGCCTCGGCTTATCCAAAGCGAGGCTGCAAAGCGCGAACCGACACAGGATGGCAGCTTCCGCGCGAGCAGTTTTAACCCTTTCCCCCCTACCCCCCACCCAAGGCACCTCGCCGGGCGATCCAGACCCCCGCCCCCCCCGCCCCCCCGGCTACTCTTGCGCTTGCGCTTTTTCTCCTCGAAAACTATGCGGCCGAGCGTCGTCACCTGTTCAAATGTCGCCTTGGGGCGGAGAGAGACATTCCCAGACGAGAAGGGGCAGCTTTTTAGAGCGGCCGGTCTGGGCGCTCCTCCGCTTCGGGTGCTTGCGCTGCCCCGCGCCGCCGCCACAGTCCAGCCGTGCTCTTCGAAGGGGCGGCGAGGAAGGAAGGAATGGCAGGCGCGCTCCCCCCCCCCCCCCCCCTAAGCCGCTCAGCCTTTTCCCAGCTAAATTCGTATTGGAAACGCGCGCTTGGGCAGCTGGCTTCAAGTCGCTCCTTCGGGCCCCTCCCCGGCGGCTCTCTCCGAGCTAGAAGGCAGAGGATGTGTGTGTGTGTGTGTGTGTGTGTGTGTTTGTCCAATCAGCAAGCGCCTAAAGTAGAACTCAAGCGGCTGAGGGGAGAGCGGCTGAGGAGAAAGCCGCACACAAAAGAGGAGGAGAAAATCGCGGATTCGCCAGTATAAAGCGGGTCCCCGCAGATCGAGGGGTAGCCAGACGGAAGAAAAGACCTTTTCTCATGAACGGCACATACGTCTGAACTCTCGAGCAAAATGTGCACGGGGTTTTGTCTCCTGGGCAGCGCTCCCTGGCCTATCATATTCTGTACCTGTCAGACAAAGCAATAGACGCCATCTGTACAGACTTCTGTTTTGATTCAGTGGTGCACAACAAACCTACTCCTACAACTAAAATCTTATGGTATCTATCGCTGTGACACCTGCATAACGGATAGAAGCATTCCTGTCAAACAAGGCAACAAATGGTCAAAATTGGGAGCGTCCTATCAAATTATGTACCTGTCAACAGTGGTTTCCCCAAAGCAGTGTTCTGGGACCAACTCTCTTAATACTTTACATAAATGACCCCTGTGATCATATCAAGAGCAACTGCGTTCTCTTCGCTGATGATGTAAAGCTGTTCAATACCACTGACAATACTGCTACCCTTCAAAAAGGCCTTGACTATGTGTCAGAATGGTCAAACAAATGGCAACTTCAAATCTCAACATATAAATGCTCTGTCTTACATATTGGCAAAAAAAACCCCAAAAAATAAAATACAGGCTGAATAGTCAAGACCTTGTTGATGATCCAAACTCTGTCAAGGACCTTGGAGTACTCATCTCAAATGATCTAAGTGCTAGAGCCCACTGTAACTACATAGCCAAAAAGGTGTTAAGAGTTGTTAATCTAATCTTACGTAGCTTATTCTCTGGTAATATCATACTACTAATTAGAAGCATACAAAACATTTGCTAGACCTATACTTGAATACAGCTCATCAGTCTGGAACCCATATCATGTATCTGATATTAACACAATTGAGAAAGTCCAGAAATATTTCACAAGAAGAGTTCTCTGCTCCTCTACTCATTGCAGAATACCTTATGCCACCAGACTTGAAACTCTAGACCTAGAAAATCTAGAAGTACACCGCCTCCAGTCCGATCTAAATATAGTATATAAAATCATACATTGCAATGTCCTACCTGCAAATGAATACTTCAGCTTCAACCATAACAATACAGGAGCACATAATAGATACAAACTCAAGGTTAACCACACCAAACTTGACTGCAGAAAATACAACTTCAGCAACAGAGTGATCAATGTCTGGAATAATCTACCTGACTCTGTAGTTTCTTCCCCAAACCCCAAAAACTTTAACTTTAGACTATCTACTATTGACCTCACCCCCTTCCTAAGAGACCTGCCTACTGCCTACTGTCCCTGTCCTATTGTTTTTTATTTTTCTTATAAGTATCTATCTCATGTATTCAAAACTATATTTATTCTTATACCTGTATCTTGTAAGCCATTGACAAATCAAATAAATACTAAATACTAATATCAGAATATCAGAATGATGGGAAAGGAAAACCATTTGGGCCTAGTTTGCTGAGGGGAGCCAGCAATTGCTCCCCAATTGCTGAGGGGAGCCAGCGAGGTAGAGCAGAAAAAGAATAAATAAAAGAGAAAAAAAAAACACGAGAGGCAGTAGGGTACAAATGAATAAACGGGGAATTGATATGATTAATAGAACTTTCGGCTGTTCAATATTTCATTAATAGTAGATACCCAAGTATGTTGGGGTATTTTTTTTTTTTTAAAAAGAATGCTTAGGATTTAGTCCTCAGTAGAATGTCAGAAACAATAGCAGAATGGTATAATATTTAAGAAACACCATAAAACTTAAATATTAAAAGTTTACTGTTTTTTGTGTATCATTTTGAATATGGTAAAAAGCTATATATAAACTTATAGAATAATTGTCCAATTGAGTTAAATTTTTGGTAGATTTATTTATAGGATACAAAATTATTTTGGACATTGAAGCATATCTGACAGTTCAGCTAGTCTTTCTAAAGAGATCAAAAGTTCTTTCTCCCAGAAATACAGGATATCATTGCAGGGGTTAGGATGATCAAGTATGGAATATATATATATATATGATATTTAGGTTTCTTTGGATATTTTCCCATGTAATATATGTGCTTTTATTATAGCGACGTTTCGGCAGAATCTCATCTGCCATCCTCAGGCTTGTGTATTAGGTTCTTTTTAATTTTGTGTGCCAGGCTTGGCAGCCGTTTTTTGTTTGAGTTTGGTGCTGGCTTTCTGTTATATTTGAATGGTTTTTTCCTCATCTTGATTGGCTGGGAGTCTAGGTCTGTTTTTATTGGTCTTCAGGTTGCTGTGTTTTTGATTGGTTGGCACATTGTGTTTTGTGCATTGAGGTTTCTTAGTGCAGCTTGGTTTCTTGTGAATGGCCGATAATTATTTATTAGGAAGCTAGGTTTTATTTGGGTAGCTGGCTGGGGCGTGTTTGGGCTGGAGGTATTGGGGGGGGGTCTGTTTGTGTCCAGGTGTTTGCCTGGATTGTGGTATAGAGATTTTTTTTGTTGGTGAGTGCAGGCTTCCAGATGATTGATAGTCTGGTGGAGTCATCTCTTTTATTCATGCTAGTAGGTCTTTTATCAACTGCTATGGCTTCTCTGATGATTCTGTAGCCGGGGTTTTCTATAGTAGCCAGAGTTTTGGTGCCATTGATGTCGATGCTGTGACCGGTGGCCTTCATATGTTGGACTAGTGAGGAAGTGTGTTCCAGTTTTTTTATTGCATTCTTGTGTTCTTCAAGGCGGGTACTTATCCTTCTGTTGGTTTGTCCTATGTATGTGGCAGGACATGATGCACAGGGTACTTCATATATGCCTTGGTTTTCTAGGTCAATTTTATCTTTGGGGTTTCTTAGGATGGCTGCTATATGTGTGTGTTAGGTTTTTGAGCTGATAAATAATTAAACAAGGGAGACTAGGATATATCTATTTCGAGCTATTTCAGGGAATATATTATATATATATATATATATATATATATATATATATATATATATATATATATATATATAATGGAAATATATGGTTTGTAAAGCAAGTACACTGGGGATTGAAATAAAATTCACAATTGTATTAAGGAAACTAAATTGAAACATACACTAAACTGAGTAGATTTCTCATCTTTCTATGAACCAAACTGGGGGGAGGCGGGAGACTTTTGGGTAGATTCTTCTTTCAGCAAACCTTAAGCTGTTATTGTCCAGGGCTTACTTTTAAGAAGCTTTCAACCTTACATGTTTTCTAAGCATCAGATATTTCTTGCTGAAATAGTTTGTTTATATATTTTGATATTGGGCTGTTTAATTGTACTGTTGGAAGTTAAAACCCACCCCTGTCCTAAGAAAATGAAATATTTTAGAATATATTAAAAAAGCAGAATATTTCCCCAAAAAGAAAAGTAGAAACTCAGAGAGGCAGAAACTCAACCTCCCCACCCCCACACACACACACCTTTGCTAAGGGGCCATTACTCTGGCCTGGGCCAGTCTATTTTACATAACAAAGATCTACCTCTCCAGGTAGAGCCAAATAGGAATTGTCCAAAGCCCTTTCATTACATCATCATCCAGCAAGGCTCAACCAAGCCTGGGACTCAGGACAGCCTACAGAGTTGCCCCTACATGGCCCCATGGGAGTCTGACAACCAATCAGAATACAAGTTCAAATTCAAATCCCAACAGAAGGCATAAAACTAAGGGGCTCTCAGCATCTCTGGCCTTTTTTTCTGCCCAGGAACCCATTCTGTTCATCAATAAACCATCTTTCCAAGCAGTCACCATGTTTTCAGTGTCTTTCTTCCCCACTTGGAACTGAACCCAGAAGGAGAATTCTTCCAACAGTACTTTTTGCCTTTCTTCTTTTATGTATTGTTTATGGTATTAAGAATAATACCAGACTATGCTTATTCTATCATTCCACTGTTTATAACAATATCAAAAAATGAGACTTGCACTGGCAAATATACTGTAGATGCTGGGAAGTGATCCCTCTGTTGGCAACATTTGGACTTCAAGGGTTGTAGAATTTCCACATTTCAATTTTCCATTTCATGTTCTACATGGCTTGCTTTTACTCTGTGATGAAATGCTAGCTATCCTATGAAATAAAAGTGGATAATTACAAAACTGCCATTCTAATAATATGGCCTGTACTTCTAAGTGCATGTGTACCAGATTTAAGCTTCAACTTTTTTTAAAAAAAATATTGGGATTGCAATTAAAAATCATTTTTAAAAAAATCTCGTTTTTGTTTTCTGATAGACAATAGTTCAGCAGGAAAAACTCCTAATAAAAGAAGCATGAACCAGGCAGAATATTTTTGTCATATATTTGACTTTTTCTCAGCTTTTGGGGGGCGTGCCATACACTAAATAAATAAATCTCAGCTTTAATCAAATTGATTTTAGTTAAGGTAAGAAACGCATTTTCACAGTTCCTAGCTCAATATAAATGTTATCTGACAGCAGGTCTTTGCAGCACAAAGACCTTTGGTGTTCAGAGTACTGTAAGATAATTTTTAATAAAGTATTGTTTTATCATTTTAGTACCAATAGAATTTAACACAGATACATATAGAGTAAACATAAAAGCACTGTATGCCATTAAAAAAACATTCTGATTCCCATTCTAAATAGCTACTGAACTAATTTTCTTTGCATTTCTTTCTTCCTTAGCTATATTGTGGAGCCAAACTCTTTATTTCTAAACAAAACACCCCCACACCAAATGTCTTTCATTCTTCTCTGGGCACCATTTGAATAAAGATAATGCTGGAAGAAGTACAAGTGGCGATAGATAGATAGATAGATAGATAGATAGATAGATAGATAGATAGATAGATAGATAGATAGATAGATACAATCAACTAATATAATATGTAGATTGAGCCTAAAATAGGGACGTGAATTCTGTATGATCATATATTTTCGGTTGTATGGTGCAAAACAGGTTCAACTGCATAAAGTTAACTGTAGAACAAGAAGTTCTACAAACTAATGTACCATACTCTCCTCTATGAAATTCACGATTGCACCAGTCTGTTAGAAGGAAAACCCACTTGGTTCAGTTCCAAGCTGAGAGAAAGATGCTGGAAACAAACACGGAGGCTGATTGGAAAGAGGTTTATTGATGAAGCAGAAGCACCAACTATATGTGATTCTTTGCGGCTGACAAAATCGAAGCGAGAGTGGATTTTATATCTTCCTTGGGCTTTGTATTTGAACTTCCTGTTCCTATGCAAGAACATGTCCTTTAATTATTATATTGGCTGTTGTTAGAATCCTATTGGGTCACATAGGGGTTATATAGGGGTCGTAGCTGGCTCTATAGTTAAAAGAGGGAATGCTAATCCTAGGTATTTGTCTGAGCTAATTTTATCAAGCTTTGGCTTATTGTTTATCTGAGTTCCCAGGTTTCTGTGACTTTGAAGTTTGGACTGCTCTGGGGGTGGTGCAAAGAGGGAGCGTGTGTTCTGGAAGGGTGTTGGGCAATTCCTTTCGTCCTGTTTTGGATCTTGGGTGAGGGCCTGCTTTTTAATCCTACCATTCTGCCAAGGAGTTTCAAAATATCCTGTCTTAAATGAATTTCTGCCTGCAGTATTTGCTTTGCTTATGAATAGAGCTATCTAGATACTTGTCTTCCTCTTGCAATAAGTTCTTTATCTTTTAAGTGTTGGTATCTACTATGGGCTGCTTTCTGTCTTTAAGAGCATGTTTTCCCATTTCTCCTTTAGGGAAATATAATATTCTGTCTTTTTAATATTTCCCAAAATATTTCATTCTTCTAGGAGGAGGGCTTCCCACAAGTCTAAAAGAGTGGAGAACTGTATTTTTATGTCCAAGGGTCTGTAAAGTATAACAGGTATAGTAAAATGCAATTGCCTGTGAACTGTTGAACTATTCTTACAAAGCTTTCTGAAGATCAGTCTTTGGAGCAATCCAGCATTTACTCATGTGGTAACTCCAATTCCACTGATGCAACACTTTCCAGCTACTTCAGAGTAAATAACCTTAGCAGGGCAAGCCATGGCTAGGAGTTCTGGAGTTCCACAGTAAAGCCTAAATTGCAATTTTTCCTTTTGTTTTTAATGCAAACAAACACCTCTTTATCCCTTCTATGTCCATAAATTCTACGATGCTATAAATCCAAGGAGGCTGTTTGTGTGTGTATGTATGTGTGTGTAGTGCAACAAAAGGCTGTAAAATATCTTCCCTTTGTTGTTTCATCCATGACTTAATTTTTCAGATCACCCGATGATTAACACACAACACTGAAACAATACTTAAACATTGTATGTTATATTTTGTCTCACTAATTCATCCCTCATTCCAATGCACGTCTCTGGCACATATTGGAAAACAGCTATATGGTCATAAAGTTGATGGTTTCTTTGCTTCAGCTTGCAAATCACCCAATTTGCTATTCTTCTCTTAATTAAATCACCAAAAGCAGATGTACATTTAGCATCAAGTTATGATATTTATCCAACAATGCAACATTGCTCTCAATGAAGGTCATAGCCTATCTGGCTGCCCCTTCTTCTAGCAGACGAGGAATAAAGGCAAACCTGGGATTTCTAGGAAATTCTACTGGCCAGGCTGTCATAAACAATTCATACAATGTTAGTGAAAGTCAGGAATTGATCTAGGAGACTGGACCAAAATCTGCTGGGCAACAAGTTATGGGACCACTACTGGGTGAGATAAACCTTGCCTGAATAGCTGCGTCATGCCATTGCCATTCTGCAGGTTTGTTACTTGCATACATGATTGATGTAACCAGGGGTGGGATTCTACTAGTTCGCACCTATTCGCTAGAACCGGTTGTTAACATCCTAAGCAGTTCGGAGAACCAGTTATTAGAAGAAATCACTGGCCTAATCCTGTAAGGAAGGCAGGAAGGAAACATTCTGGTGTTGCTTACAGAAACTGCCTCTCCGTTAACCCTTTTTACATTCTTAGCAGGACTAAACTTCCTGTCTCAGGAACGTCTCTGGAGTTTTCCCCCCCTCTTTTGCTGATACTTTGCTTATGTGGAGTGATCATTTAAAGTTACAATGGTACTGAAAAAAGTGACTTATGACCATTTTTCACACTTACAACTGTTGCAGCATCCCCACAGTCACTTTTTTCAGTGCCATTGTAACTTTGAATGGTCACTCCACACAAGCAAAGTACCAGCAAAAGAGGGGGGAAAAAACTCGATGTTCCTGAGACAGGAAGTCTAGTCCTGCCAAGAATGTAATAAGAGTTAACGGAGAGGCAGTTTCTGTAAGCAACACCAGAATGTTTCCTTCCTGCCTTCCTTACAGGATTAGGCCAGTAATTTCTTCTAACAACTGGTTCTCCAAACTGCTTCGAATGTTAACAACGGTTCTGGCAAATAGGTGCGAACCGGTAGAATCCCACCCCTGGGTGCAGGGTGGTGGTGCTGCGCCCCCCCTCCGCACTCTATTTTTTGCCTTCCTGGGCCCCAGGCACTTCTTCTGGAAGCAAAAATGCCATCCCAGGAGGCTTCCCTGAGGCCCAGGAGGCCCAAAAATGGAGTGCGGGGGGATGGTAAGTGGCTCCCCTGTGTTTTATTTTTTGCCTTCTGGGAGCAAAAATGGCCTGCCTCCCACGAAGCTTTCCTGAGGCCCAGGAGGCAAAAAAACCCCAGGGGTGGGGTGCTGCAAAAAAAAGAAGAAGCCACACCCACCCAGTCACATGGCCACAGAACCAGTTGTTAAAAAAATTGAATCCCACCCCTGGTTATGTCTATGTGAACCAACTCTGGAAAATCAAGATTCAAGGAAGCCCTTCATCGTTTGAGATAATGTCTAAGTGCACATTAATTCAGATTGACTACTTTGAGATTTTTTAAAAAACATTGTCCTGAGATCTCATACAATAGCCTCAAAAGCACCTGCAGCTGTTTCTTTGGCTGAATAGACAAAAACAAAATACCTTAACAGATCATTAGTCCTGTGATTTCAGCTAGATACTTTCAAGGTATTCTGTAGGCTAACTGAGATATAAAAACTACAAAAGTGGCCCCCAATCTTTTGGCCAGCAGGGACCGGTTCTGTGGAGAGAGGTTTTTCTGTGGACTGGAGGGGACATGGCAGGGGTGGGATTCAATTTTTTTAACAACCGGTTCTGTGGGTGTGGCTTAGTTGGTGGACGTGGCTTGGTGGTCATGTTATTGGCCAACTCCATATCACTCACATCGAGGCACGCATCTCCCCGCCTGGCCTCTCATGACTGTGGGGATGCTGCAACAGTCATAAGTGTGAAAAACAGTCATAAGTCACTTTTTTCAGTGCTATTGTAACTTTGAATGGTCACTTCACACAAGCAAAGTACCAGCAGAGGAGGGGGAAAAAACTCCAGAGATGTCCCTGAGACAGGAATGTAATAAGGGTTAATGGAGAGGCAGTTTCTGTAAGCAACACCAGAATGTTTCCTTCCTGCCTTCCTTACAGGATTAGGCCAGTAATTTATTCTAACAACCGGTTCTCCGAACTGCTTAGACTGTTAACAACCAGTTTTAGCGAATAGGTGCAAACTGATAGAAACCCACCCCCGGAACATGGTTTCACTTGCTGCCTGCATCCCATGAATAGGAGTTTGCTTGTTTGTGTGGACCGTTTTCTGGCATGCCATGGACTGCTGTCACCGGGAGTTGGGGACCCCTGATCTACAACACACAGTGTAAGCACAATAAACAGCCACAATGTCAGGCCTGCCTCTATTCCAAACTCAAGAAAGAAAACCCCCAACTTCATTGATTTAGAGAAGTGTACTTTTACTAAGTTTGAAATGATGGCAGCGAAAGCAAGGCAAGATCTCATTCAAAACATAAACATAGAAGTTACAGATTGAAAGTCACCCCAAATCCCTCCCCCCACAGTCCAGCACTGAGTCCAACCAATGTCCAGTATGATGTTGTGCAAAAGCCTATCTTCAGGTATTTCTCCCATCTGGAATCTCAGGATGGTTGGCCTTGACAGAGTGTAAACACCTTCCTTCAGCAGTGCCATAATTCATGAGTGCAAAGTGGTGGGATTCAAATTATTTTACTACCAGTTCTGTGAGCACTGAACTGGCTTTGGTGACCATGGCAGGGGAAGGATACTATAAAATCTCCATTCCCACCCCATCACAGGGGAAGGATACTGTAAAATCTCCCTCCCCTCCCTACTCCTGGGGGAAGGTTACTGCAAAATCCCATTCTCTCTGCACCCAATCATCTGCTTTCCAGCTTTGTTCTCCTATGCAGGGCAACAAAGAAGACCCAACCAATCAGCTGGGACTCAATGGGAGGCAGAGAATAGATGGGGGCGGTCAGAGGTGGTACTTGCCGGTTCTCCAAACTACTCAAAGTTTCTGCTACCGGTTCTCCAGAATCGGTCAGAACCAGCTGAATACCACCTCTGATGTGAACTTCCCTTTCAGTACTCATGGGACAACACAAATTCACTTCCCCATCCCAAATACCCAAGGCCCTCCTCCCTATTATTATGGCAGCCAATAGCAAGCATGCTGAAGAAACCCATGCTGGAAATCCAACTGACACCATGTCAAAAAGACAGACAGGCAAGCAGGCAGGAAGGCAGAAGATTTCCAGAGTGTATCCATCCAACTACCAATGAGAAAAAAAATATGAAAACTTCTTAATCTTACAACACTTGAACAGACTCAATCACAGTATTTAATGGGAAACTGTTAGCATCTTAAACCAAGCCAAATCAAAAAATGCTAGAGAATTCCTGGAATTATATATGTTGGAACAATATTAAATAAAATAAGTCAGTATTAACCAATGTGCTTTAAAAATGCACAATCCTTGATAATGTTCAAAAACATTCAGTTATTAAATTAAGACCAGTAATTAGAGGATTCAAGATAAACCTGTGCTCCAGAAAAGAACTATGTTTCTTCGTTGTCATTCCAAATAGAGAATAAAGGAATTATAAATACGGAAATTAGCCTTTTAAAAATTCATCTGTTGAAATGAATGGAAAAGCCAACTCATAATTATATAATCTTTTCCCAGAGTGGTTCACATTTCTCATTAATTGTTCAAAGTTAGGAGAATAAGTAAAGAGTTTCCAAAAGATTGGGCTTGAGAAAAGAAATAATCAAGAGTAGAAAAATAAATATATTCATAAGTGAAAGATGTAGGGAACACAACAAAAATAATAATGCCTCAACAGTATTTAAGCAATCTTCTTTGAGAAGCCTTACTATTATTTACTTGTATCATTTATTTATTTATAAATGAACCAATTTTTCCGTCATGATACATGTCAGTACTTGCTGTTTCAAGTAACTATTTGGTAAATAACTCTGTGCAGTATTATAAGCAAAATAATGTATTTCATGATATTGCTACATGGCATTTTATTAAATGATTCACATTCACTGGCAAAACTGCAAAGTGATTAAAAAAACCTGAATATCAATCAGTCTAATAGAAGAAATGAACTAATAGAACAAATTGCCACAGTCTGCCCAAACATGAGAACTTAAGTAAGGATGGGATTCTACTGGTTCTGTCCGGTTCTATAGAACCCCTTTTAACTTTCTAAGCAGTTCAGAGAACCGGTAGTTAGAAGCAATCTCCTTTTGTTTTTTTCCACCCTTATTACATTCTTGCCAGTACGCCTAGACTTCCTGTCTCTGGAGCTTTAGGGGCTTGACTTTCTAAAAGAGGAAGGGTTATTTTAAGATTTTTACACTGCTGTTGGGAGGAAATACTTCCCTGGACAATCAGCACTTTGAAGAAATAATTGAATAATGAAGCAAAGCTTTTAGTGACAGGGAACCAAGATGAGCTACATTCAGCAAGGCTTCTTGGCTAGCTAGAAAGATTGACATTCAAATGTGAGTTTACATACTCTTTCTCAGTTTTGGTCTAAAACTGGTTTTTGGTGAAGGTTAATTCTGTGCTTGGTGATGTCTAATTCTGTTTTTATTGATGGGATAGTTTTTTCTATTCAGCTTCAACAAGCAACAGCTACTGTTGTGATTTAATTATTTGTATTGTGCTCGAATTTTTTCCTACCTCATGGTTTCTTTTTCTATCTGGGGAGGGGATCTTCCTTCACTGCTTTAGTACTATCTGGCACTGTCCTTTTGGGGTATACTTCTGTTGAAAGAAATATCTTTCTGGGTTCATTTCCAAGTGGGGAAAAAGACACTGGAAACATGGTGGCTGCTTGGAAGGTTTAATGGTGTACAGGACCACATGGCCTGCAGCTCTAGAGAAGTCTGATCACATCAAGGTGAGAAGGTCAAGAAAAAAAGGGCTGAGGTACTGAGAGTGCTGGGTTTTATACCCTCTGTTGGGATTTGAATTGGAGCTTGTATTCTAATTGGTTGTCAGACTCCCAGGGGCAACTCTGTAGGCTGTCCTGAGTTCCAGGCTTGGTCTAGCCTTGCTGGGTGATTATGCCCTTGAAAGGACTTTTGGCAATTTCTATAGCTTTTACCTGGAGTTCCTTCTTATGTAAAGTATTCTGGCCCAGGCCTTAATGGCCTGCCCATTAACAAAGGTGGGGGTGAGATTCTGCTTCTGAGGTGAGTTTCTGCTTCTTGAGTTTCTACTCTTTTTAGGGCAAATATTCTGCCTTTTTAATATTTCCTAGGCTATTTCAATTTTTCTAGGAGAGAGGTGGGTGCTAACTTCCTACACTCCCAAGAGGCAGGATGCAAGCTTGGCACTGATTTTTTTTACTGCCTTTCCTTAAATCTGGATGATTTCCTTAGGATATCTTGTGAGATGAGTGAGACCAGCTGGCATCTTTAAGTGGTGCAAATGGATCTAAGGATTGCTTTTCCTGGGTGTGCTTTTTCTGGAGAGCTTAAATGACCTCTCTGCTAAAGGGTTTCACTTTAGGAGCAAGAGCTGGCTGCTGATAGTTATCACTGCATTTTAACTATTTTCATTCCTCAAGGTGCTCTGGCACCCTGCCTGATTTGTAACTCTGCCTTGCAGGTATTTTTAATCTAATGATTGGTATTCAGGGCAGCTTTTTGCAAGCAAAGAAGCTTTTTGTATTTTGTACAGGTGATCCTTGACTTACAACAGTTCATTTAGTGACCATTCAAAGTTACAATGGCACTGAAAAAAGTGACTTATGACCATTTTTCACGCTTATGACCATTGCAGCATCCCCACTGTCATGAGAGCTCAGGTGAGGAGAAGCGCCCCTTGACATGAGTAATGTCGAGTTGGCCATGCCCATCCAATCACAAGACCACCAAGCCACACCCACCAACTAAGCCACGCCCACAGAACCGGTTGTTAAAAAAACTGATTCCCACCCCTGAACTTAAGACAATATCTACAGTACCAGGTGGCAATGAATTTTTACTTCCCAAAGTGATGGAAAATGGTCGTTTGGTTTTTAAATGGAAAAGTGGGTTGCTCTAGGAAAGGAAAGGAAAAATTAAAATTACAAGGTTTTAAAACAGTACATCGTCTCAATAATGACATGTAACAAGCTGCAACAGACTTTATTGAGGCAGTCCTGCAAAATACAAGAAACAATATTTTATTTTAAAACTACTTGGGTTGGCATATAGCTACATTTTGATGCTTTGACTCTGCATCTATCAAATAAACTTTGTATTGTAAACACACATCCAAATATATATGTCCAGAGAGATCCACAAACAGCAGGGGTGAAATTCAAAATTTTTCCCTGCCGGATCTGTGGGCATGGCTCTGGGCATAGCTTTTTATTATTCTATTCTATTCTATTCTATTCTATTCTATTCTATTCTATTCTATTCTATTCTATTCTATTCTATTCTATTCTATTCTATACTATACTATACTATACTATTTATTTATTTTATTTTATTTATTTTTATTTACATTTATATGCCGCCCTTCTCCAGAGACTCAGGGCGGCTTACAGTCTATGGAGTACCATGCTAAGTGCTCGGCAATAGCCTTCATTCCATTTTATATGCCTGCTTATTACTAGGGCTTTTGGCCCCCCCAAGCGGCATTTTTACAAAGTCAGCTTATTGCCCCCAACAATCTTGGGTCCTCAATTTACCTACCCCAAGAGGATGGAAGGCTGAGTCAACCTTGAGCCTGGGGGGATTCGAGCCTGCACTAATTGCAGGCAATTGAGCTAAGTGCTAGATGATTAACAGCCTGCACCACCAAAGCTCTTATAGTATAATAGTATACTATATAGTATACTATTATTATATTATAGTATACTATAATAGTATACTATACTATTATACTATTCTATTCTATACTATACTATACTATTATACTATACTACTATACTATACTATATTATATTATAATATATTATATTATAATAATAGTAATAGCAACCAGGGGCAATTTTAGCAATTTTTTTACTGATTCAAATCATTCCTACCACTTCTCCCGAGGTAGGCCAAGGTGGTCGAATTTCAGCCTGACCAACAGGGGAAAAAAACCACAATTGGCAATTGCTTTCTTGGCAAAGAAAATTGGGGTGCAGAGCATAGCAATAAGGAAATGCAATGGAAAGCGCTGGATTGGGAGGGTGTGTGTGACAGATGCAGTACCCAGTAGTCTAGAATGAACACTTGTCAACCTGCTATCAAAGTGTGCCATCTCAAAGAATGTGTTTTCAATCCAGCTATGAGTCCAGAGAGCATCGGTACAGGACAAGAAAGCTTGAGGGTGCAGTTAGGGAGGGAATTTAGCTAAATTGATTAGATAGCAAATTGAAACAAAGAAAGATATAGCATTTATTTATTTATTTATTTATTTATTTATTTATTTATTTATTTATGTATTAGATTTTTATACCGCCCCCTCTCCCAAAAAAGGGACTTGGGGCGGTGTACAGCCAGATAAAAATAGAAACAGGATAAAAAGCTATAAAGTTAAAAGCAATTTAAAATGATTAAATTAGTGGCCGAATTAAAAAATTATCAAAAAGTAAAAACAGATAAATATTTAAAATACCAAATTTAAAACCCCACGATTATTACTGGGCCAGGCCGGCCTGTTGAAAAAAG
Organism: Bungarus multicinctus; assembly: GCA_023653725.1. NCBI lineage: Eukaryota > Metazoa > Chordata > Lepidosauria > Squamata > Elapidae > Bungarus > Bungarus multicinctus. The sequence goes on from CM042849.1 coordinate 73,803,167, forward strand.
AGGGTCTTTACTGCATGCTGGAAGGTTTGAATGTCGGTGATGGCCCGTATCTCTGGGAGCAAGTCGTTCCAAAGGGAGGGAGCCCCCACAGCTGGCGGAACCCTGAGGAGGCCGATCCTGTGGGAGCGCACTGGGCGGTGGGAGGCCGTTGGTGGCAGCAGGCGGTCCCATAAGTACCCAGCTCCCGAGCCATGGAGAACTTTAAAGATGATCACTACACCTTGAATCGAATCCGGAAGGCCACAGGAAGCCAATGCAACTTGCGCAGGAACGGTGTAAATGGGAGCTCTGAGGAGCTCCCAAGATCACCCACACAGCCGCATTCTGGACCAACTGTAGCCTCAGGATACTCTTCAAGGGGAGTCCCATGTAGAGAGCATTGCAGTAATCCAAACGGGAGATGACGAGGGCGGAAGTGACCGTGCGAAGTGCGCCCAGATCCAGAAAGGGCCGCAACTGGTAGATCAGACGAATCTGACAAAAGGCCCCCCTGGCGATGGCCATAATGTGATCTTCTAAAGACAGACGTACATCCAGGAGGACACCTAGATTGCAAGCACTTTCCATGGGGGGCAAAATTTCTCCCCCCAGCTGGCTGTATCTGAGCGCAGGAAACCACAGCCATTCAGTTTTGGTCGGGTTCAAATGAAGCCTGTTAAGACCCATCCAATTCCGCACGGCCTCCAGGCACCGGGTCACCACTTCGACGGCTTCGTTGGGGTGGCCCGGGGTAGAGATGTACAGCTGAGTATCATCAGTGTACTGATGGAACTCTACCCCGAACCCATGGATAATCTCACCCAGCGGCTTCACATAAATGTTGAACAGCAGGGGCGAGAGCACAGACGCCTAGGGCATCCCACAAAGTAGGGGCCTCGGGGCCGACCTCTGCCCCCCTGTCAACACAAATTGCGAGCAGTTGGAGAGGAAGGAGGAGAACCACTGTAAAACGGTGCCTCCCACTCCTAACCCCCCCAACCGCTGCAATAAGATACTGTGGTCGACAGTATCAAAAGCCGCTGAGAGATCTAACAGGACCAAGACAGAGGAACAACCCCTGTCTCGGCTCTTCCAGAGATCATCCACCAATGCGACCAACGCCGTTTCCATGCTGTGCCCGGGCCTGAAATCCGATTGGAGGGGGTCTAGAAATACCACTTCATCCAGGTACTGAGGGAGCTGACGTGCCACCACACTCTCAACAACCTTCGCCACAAAGCGGAGGTTGGAGACCAGACAATAATTCGACAATAATGCTGGATCCAGTGACTGTTTCTTGAGGAGGGGCCACACCACCGCCTCTTTCAAGGTGGTGGGTAAAAGCCCCTCTCTCAAGGAAGCGTTAATGATCCCTTGGAATCAGCCTCATGTCCCCTCCTGAGTGGCCAGGACCAGCCAGGAGGGGCACGGGTCCAATAAACAAGTGGTGGCATTAAGCCCCCCAGTATCCTGTCCACGTCCTTGAGGGTAACAGGATCGAACTCATCCCAAATGACCTCACCGAAATCCGCCCCCGCCCCCCCCACCCGGAGATGCCCAGTCAGAGTCCAGCCCGTCCTGGATCTGAGTGATTTTGTCCTGCAGAAACCTGGAAAAATCCTCAGCCCATCCCTGCAAGGGATCCTCCCGCGCCTCCACTTCCAAAAGGGAGCGGGTCACCCTAAACAGGGCGGCCGGGCGATTTTCCGCAGACGCAATAAGGGCGGAGAGGTAAGATTGCCTCACCGTCCTTATTGCCACTAAATACGCCCTAATATGGGTTCGTAATAGTGTTTGGTCAGATCTGGAGCGGCTGGCCCTCCAACCGGTCTCTAGGTGTCTTTTCCGGTGCTTCATCTCCCTCAGCTCTTCAGAAAACCAAGGAGCCGCTCGGGATCGGCACCGGGTCAGAGGCCACAAGGGCACAACCCGGTCAAGGGCCTCAGCCGCCACTCTATCCCAGGCAGCCACTAAGTCCTCAACCGAGTCAGCTCGGGAAACGGCCCAAGCTCCATCAGGAACCTATCTGGGTCCATCAGGCGCCTGGGGCGGTACCATTTTATCGGCCCCACAAAAGAAGTATGTACTAGGCATTAGTGTAATTTGTATTTTTAAGTGAATAACATTTGAAATAGTTTTCTGTTCCGATTCGTTTCCCCATTTGTGAGTTTCTCAAATACTTCTGAATTGCTGGTCTGCATTCTAACTCATGAATACAACGCATTCAGAAAGTATTCAGATCCTCTTCAGTTTTGTCAGTTTTATTATGCTGCAGCCTGATTCTATAGTTGTTGAAATACATTTTTTCCCATTAACCTACACTCAGTATCACATAATGTTAAAGTGAAAACAGTAGTTTAGATAAGTCCATGAATTTATTAAAAAGAAAGCACTGAAATATCACATTGGTATAAAAATTCAGGCCCTTCACTCAGTACTTTGTTGAAGCACCTTTGACATCAATTACAGCCTCAAGTCTTTTGGGTATGATCCAACAAGCCTTGTTTGCACCTTTGGATTGGGGGATTTTCTGCCATTCTTCCTTACAAATCATCTCGAGTTCAGTCAGGTTGGATGGTGACCATCGGTGGACAGCCATTTTCAGGTTTCTTAAGAGATGTTCAATAGAGTTCAAGTCAGAGCCCTAGCTGAGCCACTCTAGGACAGTGTCCCTAAGCCACTCCTGTATTGTCTTGGCTGTGTACTTAGGATCATTGTCATGTTGGAAAGTGAACCTTCGGCCTAGTTGGAGGTCTTAAGTGCTGTGGAACAGGTTTTCATTAAGGATAACCCTGTACTTTGCTCCATTCAGCTTTCCCTCAAATCTGACCAGTCTCCCAGTTCCTGCTGCTGAAAAATATCCCGACTGTATTATGCTGCCTCTGCCATTCTTCACTGTTGTGATTATATTGGGCAGGTAATGAACAGTGCCTTGTTTCTTCCAGATATAACATTTAGAATTGACAACAATTCAGTCTTGGCTTCATCAGACCAGAGAATCTTGTCCCCAGGGGTGGATTCAAAATTTTTAACAACCGGTTCTGTGGGCGTGGCTTAGGTGGTGGGCATGGCTTGGTGGTCATGTGACCGGGTGGACATGCCTTGGTGGTCATGTTATTGGCTGGGTGTGGCCAACTCAATATCACTCACATCGAGGCACGCATCTCCTCACCTGGCCTCTCATGACTGTGGGGATGCTGCAACAGTCGTAAGTGTGAAAAATGGTCATAAGTCACTTTTTTCAGTGCCATTCTAACTTTGCATGGTCACTCCACACAAAGAGGGGAAAAAAACTCCAGAGAAGTTCCAGAGACAGGAAGTCTAGTCCTGCCAAGAATGTAATAAGGGTTAATGGAGCAACACCAGAATGTTTCCTTCCTGCCTTCCTTACAGGATTAGGCCAGTAATTTCTTCTACCAACTGGTTCTCCAAACTGCTTAGAAGGTTAACAACTGGTTCCAGCGAATAGGTGCGAACTGGTAGAATCCCACCCCTGCTTGTCCTTCACAGAGAGTCCTTCAGGTGCTTCTTTGCAAACTCCAAGCAGGCTTTCATGTGTTTTGACTCGAGAAAGGTTTCCGCCTAGCCACTCTGCCATAAAGTTCAGACTGATGGAGGGCTGCAGTGATGGTTGTCCTTCTGGAACTCTGCCCCATCTCCACACAAGATCTCTGGAGCTCAATCAGAGTGACGAACAGGTTCTTCGTCACCTCTGTTACTAAGGCCCTTCTCCCCTGATTGCTCAGATTGACCAGGAGACCAGTTCTTGGAAGAGTCCTAGTTGTGCCAAATGTCTTCTGTTTGAGAATTATGGAGGCCGCTGTGCTTTCAGTGCAGCAGAAATTTTATTGTAGCCTTCCCCAGATCTGTGCCTTGCAATAATTTTGTCTCTGAGCTGTGCAGACACTTTCTTTGATTCATGGCTTTTGCTCTGCTACAGTATGTGTTGTCAATTGTGCAGTTGTGAGGTCTTCTCTAGAGAGGTGAGTGCCGTTCCAAATATGTCCAATCAATTTCATTTACCACAGGTAGACTCCAATCAAGGTGTAGAAACATGTCAGCAACAATCAAGAGAAATGAGAGGCACCTGAGTTAAATTTCAAATGTTGTTGCAAAGGGTCTGAAAATTTAAGCCAATGTGATGTTTCAGTTTTTTCTTTTTAATAAATTTACATACATCTCTAAACTTCTGTTTTTACTTTATCATTATGGGATACTGAGGGTAGATTAATGAGGAAAAAAATGAAATTCAATCACAATAGAATCAGGCTGCAGCATAACAGCATTGACAAAAGTGAAGTCTGAATATATATATAAGGTTTTTGAGCTGATAAATAATTAAACAAGGGAGACTGGGATAGATCTATTTCGAGCTACTTAGCTCTCGTCAGCTAGCCGTACCCTTACTGGGATTCGAACCAGGGAAGTATTACATGTGAGGCAGTTGTAATTGCCATTAGGCCATTGGTTCTCATTCAGATCAGTGGTATAGGGGAATGAGTATATATACTTGTGTTACAACACCCTGGTAAGCCCCAATACTGCTGTCCTTTTCTGTCCTTTTCTATATATATATATATATATATATATATATATATATATATATATATATATATATATATATATATATATATATATATATATATATATATATATATATTCACACACACACATATACATACTTTGTGTGTGTGTGTGTGTCTGTATAAAAACTAATACAAACTAATATAAAAAAAATAAAAGAAAAAGCTAAAAGTGCAAGAAAGGGAAAAAAATAAAAGTAATAGAAAAATTAAACGATACAAAATATCGTTCATCTTCTTTACAGCAATACACTGTGTATATAAGTATAACTTATGTATTAGTTACAATTATAAATTTACTTCTTACTCTATGATTACAACATGACTCCTCTTTCTATAATCTGTGCTATCTAATCATCAAAAACCATAAATAACAACTTCATTTTTTTCTATAGGGGATTTCCAATCAGAAATAAACATAGTTAATCTTTTCTCTGATCAAGGAAGTTAATTCTCACAAAGTTCCATCAACTTCAACAAAGCTTCCCCACCCCCCCAATAAAAACTTGCAATAGCAATAGAAAACAAAATACATTTTCCAGTAGGTAGCACTTTTTCCTGGTATTTAAGTAGAAATATAGTATTGACATTCTGAACAATTTAGTCAGAGAACAGACAAAAGCCCTCTTCAAATTCAGAGTTCGGAAAAAAAATTGCAAACTGGTGTCTCACCATGGCAACACAGCAGCAAGCTAGAGGAAGCCAGACGATGTTGGAGGAAGCAAGATAAGTTGAAGAGAGAGTTTCCTAAACATAAAAACATTTAGGGACTGGAACAAATTGCACAGGAAGTTGTAAAGTCCTCATCACTAGAAGTGAACTTCTTTAAAAATAGATTATTAGGTAAACATATGTCAGACTGTTTTTAATGCTGTTTTGTACAGTGCAATAAGTAAGATTATCCGTTATAGTATTGCACTAGAATTGAAGAAGGGGACAACAGAGAATGAGGAGGCTGGATGGAGTCACTGAAGCAATTGGCACGAGCTTAAATGGACTCCAGAAGATGGTAGAGGATAGAAAAGGCCTGAAGGAACATTGTCCACGGGTCATGATGGGTCAGACACGACTTTGCAACTAACAACAAATATGTAAACAATAAAAAATATATTTAAAAGAAGTGAGAAGGGAGGATAGCCACAACAACATTCTTTCTCCACAGCTCAAGACCAAGTTGCTGGAGTTTGAAGAGGAGTGACTGGACTTGGTGGGAGTTCAGAATGGAGGTGGATTGGAGAGTGTGACTTGTGGGTTATCATTAAGGAAATTGTCAGGATTCCAGCAATTGATCTAATTACATCATGATTCTCCAGCCAAACTTCAATAAACTTCAAAGGATTCCTTAGGGGCAATATACTGGTATTGTCCTGTATGAAGCCAACTCTGTCATATGTAGTTTACAGTCAACTGTGACCCTGTTTCTCCCCTCCCCCCAGGTGTCTCATAAACCAGATTCTCCAACTGAACATGTTCACAGGCTGGTTGTCATCATTCACATCGTGGGCAAAAACCTTGATAGTTTAGTTACAATCTTTTAAAGATAAGGATTGCAATGTACTTTCATTTCCCCCCTTTTTTATGGCAACTACTAAAATAAGCATAGGAATGTTTTATGAGTTGACATTCAGCTCTTCTCACTTCTTGAAGGCGACATATATAAAGCAAAAACAAATGGAGTGCAGATATAGAATTTAGGGTTGTGAAACCCACCCATCCCCCAGACTTGGTTGGATTTTCTGCATGGAATCTTGCTATAAGGTGATCGGCCTTGACATTCCTACTCTTTACCCAAGATGCCTCTGATAATGGGTAGCCCTTCCACTTGATTAAGTATTGGAGTTGTCTCCTGTGCCACCTTGAATCAAGAATTCGCTGCACCTCATAATGGGTTTGGCCTCCTATGACCACGGGGTCTGAGGGCTCATGAGGTAGGGGCCTCAGGATCAATCCGACCACAGGTTTTAAGAGGTACTACAGAATACCGGGTGTATCTTCCCTAGCAATCGGGGCAATTTCAACTGCACTTTGACTGGGTTGATAATCTTTAATATGGGGAATGGTCCCATAAACCTTGGCCCCAGTTTCTTGCTAGGGAGTTTTAGCCTCAGATATTTTGTGGAGATATTTCTCTATCTGGAATGGCTATTGTGGAGCTCGGTGTTTGTCTGCCTGTTTTTTATAGGTCTGTGCCTCTTTAGCTAGCGCTTTTTAAACATTCTCCCAAGTTGTTTTCAGTGTTGACATCCACTCAGTCAGGCTGACTGAAGAGGGGGTAGTCCCTTGGATACTCAGGCATTGGGACAACATCCATACGTCTCACTACTCTGAAGGGGGTTAGTCCCATGCTACTATGAACAGCATTATTGTATGCAACCTTTGCGAAAGGCAGGTCTGCCCAACTGGACTGCTGATAATTCACATAGCACCCCAGGTACTGCTTTACCATGGCTGCCTGAGTTTCTCTCCACGCACCCCAGATGTTGGGGAGTGATCAGAGAGGCCAGGGCCCAGGACCCTGGTAATATTGATTTATTATGAGAGTTGGCTTGCTGTCAGGATTCCAACAATTGATCTAATTAAATCATGATTCTTCAGCCAAACTTTTGGGTTTTGGACATTTTGGGTTCCTAAAACCCTCCATTTGATGTGGTATCAAGTCTGGTGGCAAAAGATGAAAGCCAATGTAGATAAAAGCTAATTATGTCAAAAGCTGCTCCACCTGTGCGGCGATGAAAATGTGACCAGGAAAACTTCCAGGTCTGCTGCAAACCGTAGCTGATCCCAACCTCCCTGGGAGGAAATAACAATGGACTTTATTGTAGAACTTCCAGACAGTGGGGGAGGAATACAGTTATCTTGACAGTGGTTGACCTCTTTTCTAAGCAAGTGCATTTTACTGCTTGCCCTGGATTACCTTCAGCCAAGAAATTGGTGAAAATGTTCATTAAACAGATTTATAGACTTCGTGGAGTGCAGCAGCAGACCATCTCAGATAGAGGAGTGCAGTTTACCGCTAAGTTCTGGAGGGAATTCCTATGGTCCGTTGGGTCTTTGCAAGGGTTGAGTTTGGCTTTTTATCCAAGCACGAATGGGGCCATAGAACGAACTAATGCGATGGTGGAACAGTACCTGAGGTGTTACGTGGACTACCAACAGGACAATTGGGCTGAGTTGCTGCCATTTGCTGAGGTGGCTTATAATAATGCAGTCCATAGTAGCACTGGCTTAACCTCGTTCCAGATTACCAGTGGAATGGGTTTTGTGAACTGCCTAGAGAGCCTCCCACCTCAATGTCCTTGACTGAATGGATGGACTCCTTAAAAAAGAGGTGGGAGAATACCAAACACACTCTTGCCCAAGCTGCTGAGAAATACAAATGTCAAGCAGACAAACACCAGTTCCACAAGCCCTTTCAAAGTAGGTGACAGAGTCTACCTATCGACTAAATATCTTAGGCTAAAATTGCCCACAAAGAAACTAGGTTCTTAGGTCCATTCCCTATAGTAAAAGTTATTAATCCATATGTGTATCTGGTTTAACAATCCCTTAGGTTGGTGCAGCTGAGTCTCCCTTGCTTGCTGTGAAAGGTGCATCCATTTTTCCATAGTAGCTTACTAAAGCTGGCTGTTACTTCCCAAGTAAGACCTAGCGAATGACCAGCACCCAAACTAATACTGGTCCAGGGAGAAGAACATTACAAAGTAAAGAAGATCCTTGATTCTAAGTTGCTTGGGGCCAATTACAATATTTAATTCAGTGAAGGAGTACCCTTTGTCTGAAACCACTTGGGTAAAATGTTGGAAAGTGAAAGCAGAAAGGCTAGTGAAACAGTTTCTAGAGAAATTTCCCAATAAGCCAAAATGGTCCCCTGGGGGAGGAAGAGGTGGTTAATTGCTGTAATTTCTAACCCCCTGTCATTGTTTCATTTCAGGATGTTATCATCCCTTGAGGGGATGCAACCTGTCTGCCCTGGATCCATCTTGAATCAGATTTGGGGCTGCCACAAGGGAGGATGGGTAACTGTGGGAATGAAAGTAAAGTGACAAGGGAGGATAACCACAACAACATTCTTTCACCAGAGCTCAAGGCCAAGTCACTGGAGTTAGTAGGGGAGTGACTGGACTTGGTGGGAGTTCAGAATGGAAGTGGATTGGAGAATGTGAGTCGTAGATCATCCGTAAAGAAGTTGAAGGTGAGTTTAATATAGCAGAGGAAAATGCAGGATTTCAGATTCAGGTTTTCCCGGATGTGTCAATATGACTTCTCTAATAAATTCTTACTTGAATGGACTTTATTTCTGAGTGCTGAATTGAGATGGAGAGTTTGGTTGGAACGCTGACAGAATATTTCCCTGAAGCAGCTTCTTGGATGAGAAGAGAAATGTTTTCAAAGGAAAAAAACCCGAAGAAAGTCCTGTTCCTTTTGGGAATAGTACTCTTGGAATAGTTGCATTTTGATTCATCCATTTTGCTAAGTACCCATCATGATAATTTTAAAGCCACAATCTACAGCCTTAATGCTAATTAAACTCTATCTGGCACTACATCAGTCCCAAAGAAATCAAATTATGGCTTATGATCTATGATCGAGCCAATCTCTGGAATAATGAATTCTTTTTCTTTTTCCTTCTTTCACTCTTTGCTGGTATGATGTCTGTAGTTCCGGTACAGTTTCAAGTAGCTGAATAGTTTATAAATATATTATTCTTAATAATACAAATTATTTCCAACTATGTATCACATTTCCTGCTATATAGCTTCTTTTTGTGCAGAAACAATTTTTTCTTAATATGAGGAAAATTAAAATACTAGCTCAGATCTTGTTTATTCTGGTCTACCATGCAGACTTATTTATAGACTTTGAAAGTACATAACCAAATATGGTCAAAAGCTATTCAAGGAAAACAGATACATATATACACACATAGTGCATTTCCAATGTATTATTAAAAACACAGGATACCACATCTGTAATTCACTATCTTGTAGCTGTGAAGCACTGAGCAAATTTGCCTACTTGATTGAGCACTGAAAAATTATCACCATATTAGCAATGCGGAAATTCTCAGGATCAATGGGAAGAGAGGTTTTAATTACCTAACTGCCTTGTAATTTTTAAAAAATAGCTGGTTGCTTAACATAACAAAAAGAGGTCCCTAGAGGAATGCTTAAATATGCAGGCATATATATGTCTGATACAGTGACTTTCTATTAGCTTCCTCATAGACATTATTGTGCAGTGCCTGATCCTCTAAATAAGTGCTGTGAGGTAGGATGATGAAGAGAGGAAGATAAGATTATGTAACTTAAATGTATGTGTATCTGGTTTAACAATCCCTGTGGCTCTCAGAGCCAAGGATAACATCCACCTATTCTCCAACCAAAATATTGGCCATCAAAGACCTATTTGGGTTTTTTTTCCAAACAGATCATAATTCTGCTTTTACTCCTGCTAAGGTTTCCCCATATATTTTGTAATATATTGACAATAATGTATCTTTGTTAAAAAAAAAAGTACCCTACATTTTATTTGATTTCTTGGGGTTTCAAATATTTTATTAGTCTATCAAAATATAAAATACAGAAATACAGAGCAAAATTTAGTGGGGTTTTTTTTAGAATTCTTTATTGGCCAAGTGTGATTGGACACACAAGGAATTTGTCTTGGTACAAATACTCTCAGTGTAAATAAAAGAAAGGATACATTTGTCAAGAGTCAAGAATCATCAGGTACAACACTTAATAATAGTCATAGGGTACAATAAACAGTCAAATAATACTAGGAAACAGTCAATATAAATTGTAAGGATACAAGCGACAAAGTTACAGTCATACAATCACAAGTGGGAGGGGATGAGTGATAAGGAGTGATGAGAAAATTAATAGTAATAGTAGTGCAGACTTTGTAAATAGTTGGACAGTGTTGAGTGAATTATTTGTTTAGTAGAGTGATGGCTTTTGGGAAAAAACTGTCCTTGTGTCTCTAGTTGTTCTCTATAGCATCATTTTTGAGTTATAGAGGTGCAGATGACAGACTCAATAATTCCTCTGTAGAACTGAATCAGCAGCTCTTTGGGCAGTTCGAGCTTTCTGAGTTGGCGCAGAAAGAACATTCTTTGTTGTGCTTTTTTGATGATGTTTTTGATGTTAGGTCCATTTTAGGACTTGTGATACGATAGAACCTAGAAATTTGAAGGTCTCTACTGTTGATACTGTATTGTCTAGTATTGTAAGAGGTGGTAGATTGGGAGGGTTTCTTCTAAAGTCTACCACCATTTCTACGGTTTTGAGTGTGTTCAGTTCCAGATTGCTCCGGTTACACCACAAGGCAAGTTGTATAACCTCCTGTCTGTATGCAGATTCATCGTTGTCTCAAATGAGACCAATCACAATCAGAAAACTTCAGTATTTAACAGATGGATCGTTTGAGATGCAGTCATTGGTATATAGGGAGAAGAGAAGCGGAGATAGCACACAGCCTTGGGGGGGCTCTGTGCTGATTGTACAGATATCGGATGTGATTCTGCCTAGATTCACCTGCTGCTTCCTATCTGTTAGGAAACTTATGCTCCACTTACAAGTGTGTTCAGGTACCACTAGTTGGTTTAATTTACTTAGAAGAGTGTCTGGAATGATGGTATTGAATGCTGAATTGAAGTCTACAAAGAGGATCCTTGCGTAGGTATTTGGAGATTCAAGGTGTTGTAGGATGTAGTGCAGAGCCATATTAACAGCATCATCTGTCAATCTATTTGCTCGGTATGCAAACTGCATGGGATCTAACAGCAGATCCGTGATTGTTTTCAGGTGGGACAGCACTAGCCTTTCAAAGGTTTAACTACAGATAACTACAGATGTTAGAGCAACTGGTCTGCAGTCATTCAGTTCCCTGATGGAGGGCTTCTTTGGCATTGGGATGATAGTAGAGCATTTGAAGCAAGAAAGAACATAGCACATCTCTAGTGATCTATTGGAGATTTAGGTGAAGATGGGGGCCAATTGGTCAGCATAGACTTTTAAGCAAGAAGGAGTTATCTTGTCTGGCCCTGGTGCTTTTCCTGGCTTTTGTTTGTGAAATAGATCTTGCACTTATTTTTCTGTGATCACCAGAGGTTGTGAACCCAATGGGTTGGGGTCAGTTGTAGGAGGCTTGGCTGTTGTTGGTGTGTTTGAGATGGGGGTTGTGGAGATATGTGGCTGTAGTTTCTTTTCAAACCTGCAGTAAAGCACATTCAGGTCAACTGCTAGTTGTTGATTTCCTTCTGCCTGGGAAGGAGGTTTGCTGTAGCCAGTGATGTTTTAAAGAGTTTTCCACATGTTTGCTGGTTCATTTGTTGAGAACTGATTTCTTAACTTTTCAGAGTAGTTTTTTTTTGCTGCTCTGATCTCTCTTGTTAATACATTTCTGTTCTGATTGTATAGCATTCTGTCACCTTTTCTGTAGGCTTCCTCTTTGGAACCATGTAGTTGCTTAAGTTTAGCTGTGAACCAAAGTTTATTGTTACTATATATTCGCAGGTTCCTTGTTGGTACACATAGGTCTTCGCAGAAGCTGACATATGATGTTACAGTATCTGTGAGCTCATCTAGGTCTGCGGGGTATCTTCAAAAACATTCCAATCAGTTCAATCAAGGCAAGCCTCAAGCTTCAGCTCTGCCTCATCAGTCCAAGTTCCTCACTGATTTATTTATTTATTTATTTTTATTTATTTATTTATTTATTTATTTATTTATTTATTTATTTATTTATTTGATTTATTTATTTATTTGATTTATATTGCTGCCTATTCGCCCATGGCAACTCAAGGTGGCTTACACAATGTAAAATCATATTTAAAACAAAATACAATAAAAACAAAAAAAAGGAATCAAAGAAATTAGTAAAGTACAATAGAACAAAATTTGGGAAAACAAAAAACAGAACAAAACAAAAATTTAATTGTTGGTTTCATGATTTTAAGTCTTTGTAGGCAGGTACAAGGTGAATCATGCAGTGATCAGAGTGACTCACCGCTGCTCATGATAAAGACCTATAAGCAGTGGTGGGATTCAAATTTTTTAACAACCTGTTCTGTGGGCATGGCCTAATTAGTGGGTGTGGCTAGGGGGTCATGTGACTGGGGTGGACATGGCTAAGTGGTCATGTGACTTAGGTTGGTGTAGCCAGGTGGCCATGTGACTGGCAAACCAAATATAAGTGGTCCTTGCTTAATAGACAGTTGCTTAGCAAGCGTTCTAATTTACGACTGAACTCCACAGAGCTACTTGACCTGTTTTGGGTGTTTTGACAGCAATGTACACACACACACACACACACACACACTTATGACCACTTACAACATCCCACACAATCTTATGACTGAGATTTTCTGTTTTTTTCCAGTTTCCAAGCCCTGGGAAGCCCTGGAGAGGGCAGGGTGAGGTCCGGGCAGCTACAAGGAGGGCTGGACGAGGCCCAGGCAGCTACGAGGAACTATGGGGGGGACAAGGCGAGGCTCGGACAGCTACGAGGAGCTACAGGGAAGGCAAAGCAAAGCCCGGGCAGCTACGAGGAGGGTTGGGCGAGCCCCAGACAGCTACAAGGAGCTATGAGGAGGGCTGCAGAGGGCTGGGTGAGGCCAACTCAACATCACGTCTTTGCCCTAATGATTAAGTATTAAAAAAGATATACCAAAACAAAAGATAGTTTAATATGTCATGTCTTTAATGCTTAAATAATAAAAAGGCACATAAAACTATATTGTTATAACATTTTAAAATATTAATCAAAAACTATTACATAACAAAACTTTACAAAAAACAAAACTTATTTAAAGTACTGCCAAATTTCTTTTCTATTATTGGCCCGAGTTACAGTTTTCTTGTGTTTAACACGAGCATCATCAGCAGTGTGATGTGCCCATAACCGCTTCTTTACTGTAGGAACAGGGTCCCATTCTTGCACAGGTAAGCCAATTAGACTGATGGTCAGGAGGTTTGTAATATTGGAAACTGTAAGGCGATTTCTGCCCTCTGAACATATTATGTTCATCTGCGAGAAGCCCCTTTCCACCTCTGCTAAACTGACTGCAATAGTTTTAATAATATCTCTAGCCTTTTTAATACTGCAAGGAATTGTGTATTATACATTGTGAAATGTATAAATAAATTCCAAAGAAGCACACATTTATTTTTAATCAATTACTGTATGATTTGTATTTGTTAACATAACCTCCAGGCATTTCACCTTTTCCTTCATCTTAGAACCTGACTTTTCAGTCAATACGTCATAGTCCTGAGAGATCATATTCTTAACAAGCATTATTGTTTTCTGTTTATTTATTTCGAAGCCTGCTCTGACCAGTGAACACAAAAGAAGTAGACACTCTCGGGATGTTTGAATTCCCAAAAGTATAACTTTATTGGATATACCACCTCGGAACTGCAGAAGCAAAACCAGCTCTTGTTTTCCTCCATAAATACTCAGTTAACTAATAGATTCCCTTTCTCCCCACCCCTGGGTGTTCACATTGTCCAATTATAAAACTTCCTTTTGTTATGGGAACCATCCATGTCTCCATGTAGCTCCTGCAGTAGTGACCTTGGTGAGGTCCAGGCTATCATGGTCCATAGACAAAATCTTAGTATTTCATTTCCCCACTCCCTCCTCCTGTTTGAATGGCAAGTTGAAGATCAAAAGAAGCTCAGAATAAGTAGAGCAATTCAATCTTGACAGCTAAAGCTCCAAACTCATTTAATTTCTTCATCAAATATTCATTACTAGTTTGGGGTCTTGTATATATAACTAAATCATCAACAAATGGTCTCAATTTATACATTTCCTTTTTTTATACTTATAGCTGTTATTTTCTCATCTTGCTTAATATTCATGTTCAAAACTTCCAACACCAATATAAACAACAGGCGAAATAAGGGGCTTGTACCCTTTTAAATTTCACATGGTTTAGTTAAATCTTCATTAATAATAATCTTTGCTTGCTGTGATGTATAAGTTGCTTTGACCCACTGAATTAATTTCTCTCCAAATCCATATCTCCCAAAAGATAAAATATAAAAACCCAATTTAAATTGTTGAAGGCCTTCTGTGTATCCAAAAATATTAAAGCTACCTATTTCTCATTGTGATATTGTAAGTATTCAGTAATGTTCAAAACAGTCTTTTTGCCAAAAAGCCAGATTGATTTTCATGAAAATATGACTTATAAAACCTCCTTATTATTGTTTAGTTTCAAACCTTCCTTTATTAATCTAATTTAATAAATGTTATTTAAGATGACTAAATAGTTCATAGAGCTCAGAACATTTTATTTTTCTGTATTGAGACGAATACATTTAAATAGATAAAAGTGTCTGAAAGAGAAAGATTTTTTAAAATTCCTCTTTCAGAATGCTTCTGTCTATTTATGTGTATTCACCTAAATATAGAAACATATAGCTTCTAATTCATAGTATAATATAATATAGTATAGTATAGTAGTATTATAACCCAGAGTGACATACATATTCTTGAATCTGCCTCTTCTTAGGGGATGAATTTTTAATCAGATGAAACAACACAGATTGGCAGAATAATCTTAAAAGATGTTGCATGAGAGATACAAACAAGATCAATTATTAACTTAAACATGTAGTATTAATATACACATGCAATATACAAACTGGTTCAACCTGAATTATTACTTCAATTTAATTAGTAGAATCATAAAATTATGTTAAATTTGTTAATGAACATTCATATTTGATGATCTCACGTGAACCATACAAAGGCTAATTATATGGAGAGAGAGAAAAAGCAGTTGATACTGTGGTGAGATTCTCCAGTGGTGAGATTCATTCTGTTCACACTGGTTCAGCAGAGCTGGTACCTGTTCAGTTCTATGAACTGGTTAGATGTGTTCTGGAAAATCTCTTTTCTGGAATATGTCTGGTTGTCATTCAACATCCTCCCAGGCGGGGGCAGAACCCTCCCCAAAAGTCCAAGAGAGGAGCAATAGAAATCTTTGATCACATCACTCAGGTGAAAATTGTTTCAGGCAGGGCCTTCGCATAAGGCGACAACCCAGGGCCAAAGTGCCAGTAAAGCACCAGACGATTGGGAATGGTGCTGAAGTGAGTGGGCATCCTGCCTGCAGCAACCATGCCAGTGGCCCCTTCCTGGCCAGAGCTGGAATGCCACTATGTTTAAGTGCTGGTAGATGCCAGCCTTCCCTTGGTAGGCCTGGGCAGCTGCTGAAGAAAGATAGGCTCATTTCAGTGCTTGGCACACAGATGCCCTCACTTTCCCCAAGCATTTCTTTACCTGCCTGATTTCCAGCTCTATAACATTTCCCTGTAACGTTTCTCACCATCGTGTTCAGGGAAACAAAAGTTTATGGGACTAAAAAAAAAAGTTCAATCAATCAATTCCAACTTCTCACACACACAAAAATAATCTTGTGAAGTTGGAATTGATTGATTGAACTTTTTTTTTAGTCCCATAAACTTGTTTGCCTGCACATGATGGCAGGAAATGCAATGAAGAAACATGACTAAGCTGAAAATCAGATAGGCAAAGAAAAGCTTGAGGGAAGTGAGGGCATCTGGACAGTAGTGGGTGGGCATTGCACTGCAATGGAGAAAACGGGAAACGGAGTGGCTGGCACAAGGGAAGGAGGAGGAGTAGGGAGAAGAAAGAGCTGCTCCATTTCTCATTTCTCCATTGTAGCGCAGCGCCTAGGATCCACTTTGATAGTGGTGTTGGTGGCGATAATTTAACAACTGGTTCACCCAGGGTCAGGTTGGCTGTTGTGGGAGGCTCGTCCCCATATGTGCAACAAAGCTGGAGGATGGGATTGGGCTATGCGTCCCGTGACGGCCCATCTCACCATGGGCGAACCAATTGTTAAATTATTTGAATCCCACCACTGGTGAAATCTGGTACGAGTATTTACTTTTTAATGAGCACATTTTAATCGTTAAAATCTTGCCTTTTGCCTTTTAACCATGAAAGTGTTTGATTTTCTTTTTCATGCACAAATATTCATAGAATGTGTTTGTGAGACTATAATAATCCCCAAAAGCATCTATTGCACACATCAGAAATTACAGGTAGTCCTTGATTTACAACCATTCATTTAGTAACCATTCAAAGTTGCAAAAATACTGAAAAAAAGTGACTTATGACCATTTTCATATTTACAATGGTTGCAGTATCCCCGTGGTCACAGGATCAAAATTCAGGCTCTTAATATCCAAATTAAACAATATAATCAGACACTTTTAAAAAGAACGCTTTGTAGAAGCCAGACTTGAAGCTTTGTTTTTGTCATTTTTCCAGTTTCCTGAGACTAAGAATTATCTTCTTTTCAAAAAACCTTTTAGAAAAACAGTGCATTAGTTGGGATTCTAATTCCTGAAAAGGAATAATCCTGGTGCCTCAAAAACAGGGTATATTTTTTAAATAAACTGAATGGCTAAATATATCAGCTAGTGATATCCCTGCTCAATCAGCTTTGTTCACTGTTCTGGAAAGGGATTGGAGAGTGGAATTCAAAATGAACAAAGTATTAAGATTCCATCTGTTTGGTGCACGTGAGCTGGGAAACATTGGCAATTACATTTATGCTGAATGATATTATAGATATCAAAAATAAACAATTCAAGCCTTAATCAAACAAATAGTGAAGCCTGCACTGATCAGGCAGTAACTCAAAAAATAGTTAGGACTGAAACTTTCATCTTCTGTTCTTGGCAATTTAAGAAGCATGCTACATTTTCTGTTTCTTGTTAAAGCTTATTTAACAGTAGCTGTAAAATAAATTGTGCTATTATTCTTTGTGACAGAAGAAAAGGCCAAAGAGCTGTATAATATTTTTCTAGTTCCTGTCTCCTCTCCAAATAGATTCTGGAAGCTTTTAAGACAGTTGAACCAAATAAGAATGATTAGGTATGTTTAAGAGGGAAAATAATTCATTGTGCTATAAAGGAAACAAATGAGCCTTTCTGTCTGTAAGAAACTGTTTTGTAATAGCAAAAACAGACAAGAAGAAAATATGCTATTACTCTTAAGACCTTTTGCACACTTTACTTGAAACATTAGAGCATTGTGCTTCTAATATTGTTGGTTCTTTTGTTTGTTTTTTGGCTCAAAACTCTTGCAACTGCTGTCAGAA
Source organism: Bungarus multicinctus (assembly GCA_023653725.1). Classification (NCBI taxonomy): domain Eukaryota; kingdom Metazoa; phylum Chordata; class Lepidosauria; order Squamata; family Elapidae; genus Bungarus; species Bungarus multicinctus. The sequence continues at coordinate 73,820,879 of CM042849.1, forward strand.
TGTATTTCAATTGTAATTTGATTTGTCCTCTGTCTTTATATGACATTCTGAAGGAGGGGGCATTTCAGTTTATCTCCCTGGATTTTAATCCAGCAAATCTTTCTTTGTTCTGTGTTTAAAATAGAACATAGCACACTGGTTTGCAATTTGCCATCAATGTTTTAGTAGCTTCCTCTTGACAGCAATGATAAGTAAATGAAAAATTGATGGCAAAATATGGTCAATAACTGTGATAATTGAATTAATTTTTATTCATGCACTTTATATCATTTACCAAATATGTATAATCCTTATCAGATACAGTAACTTGATGGGAGTCATAATGTTTTAATTAATTTTAATAAATTTGACAGAGAAAACAATTCTGTTTTTAAAACTAGCAATTAAACTGCAGCTTAAACTCTTTAACTGTCAATCAAAATCATAATGGGGGAATCCTAAAACTTAACAAATGTTTTAGTATTCAGATTAAACAAAGTTTTAAGCAAAGCATATGTACCAATTTATACATAGCTAAATGAGAATGGAAACAAACTGTTCGAAGCTGTACCTAGTATTGCTTTTTATACTGACATGGACCTGTTATGCAGTTTTCTTGAAAAGCTGAACAGAAATCTACACATTTAGAAGTCTTACCTTTGTGTAGATGACTTCATTTATTTGATATCAATTGAACAGTCGGATATGAATTTTCTATATTATATAGAAAGACAAATTTATAAAGAACTACAGAACATTCTATTTTCTAGATTTTTTAAAAAGTGAATTTCCTTTTCTGTTTTATTTTATAGGTGCTGTAGAATTTCTCTATAATGTTGATTGTTAAATTTACTTTACTGTATTTGCTTAATGCTTAATCAAGGGCTGTTTCTAAGGGAAAAAATGAGTTTAGTACAAACTGGATTTTTCAAAAAGATAGGTTTATATAGATTAAAAGGATTAGGAGAAATTTTCTTATTTTAATAAGGGCTACAAAGACTATTTCACTCTCTCTATAAAGTTTAGGAATTAAGATTTGGATGGTTCAAATGGAAAACAGAAGTCATAATATTACCTCATGTTTGATGGGTCTAATGTGGTAATATAAATTATACATCAAATAAATATTTCATGGAGTTCATCATTGCTTTTTAAATAGACAACATATTAGGCTGCTGTCTATCAAATCAAATTGATGATCCATATCAGTGGTGGGATCCAGACAGTTTGCACCAGTTCTCTAGAACCAGTTGTAACTGTTTGCTCAGTTCGCAAACCAGTTGAAGCCTTGCTCCATTCAGGCCTCCGGAGCCCTTCCCCAGCCTGCTACAGGCCAAAATGGAGCCTCTGTGGGCCCAATCCACTTATTCCTGCCCATTTCCCAAGGCTTTACTATACGTACTTTTCGAAGACCTGCAGAAGAGGTTGAACCTCGTGGCAGAGAAGCCAAAGTCAGAAGCCGATGAAGCTGTAAAAAGTGAGATGTAAGGAAAATAGCTTTCCCCATTTGAATAAAAGACCAGCTTCTCTGCCATGAGGGCATGGATCAGCCTCCTGATTGCTACTAACTGGCTAGTTCGAATGACTGACTGGCTAGTTCAGGAATTGGGGTGTGCCAGTCAATCAATGTTCAGCCCAATGAGACAAAGGAAGCAAACTCCTTGTTGATTGACTGCTATTGCTATTTCAATCCCTGAAACTGTCCTAAAGCAGGAGGCCTGCTGGCCACATGTCCCTAAGCAAAAGTCTTTTCTCAGAAGCTGGTGAAAATGTTTTCCTTTCATGTTCTTACAGCTTTGCCATCAGCTGAATAAAACACTTTGGCTTCTCTGTCAGTGGGTCAACCTCTTCTGGACCTGTGGAGATGTTCAAAAAGTATTCCATGGGAAATGAGGTGAGAAAGAGGAATTGGAATTTTGGGATGCTAGCAAAGCAGTCCCAGTCTCTGGAGACCCCAGATTGGATTGGGGGAAGCCTTGGATGGCCTGCTGCAGCACTTGGTCCCACATGCTGTTCCCCAGCCTGAGATACCTCATGTGCATTCAATTAACAAATGCATTTGGGAAAATATGGAGTGATCACCTTCATTTAACGTGATTTAATCAAATCCCCAGGTTATAAATGTAATTGGCAAGCTCTGTTACATTTGTAACTGAAGGATTACCTGCATAAAGAGAGGGAAGGAGAGTCTCAGGGAAGTCCTGCCTTAGCGCCACACAAGTCCCATGTCGTGCCCACCCAGTCACATGACCACCCAGCAATGCCTACTCAGCTGATTATTAGGGCAGAGAATCGGTTGTTAAATTATTTGAATCCCATCGCTGGTCTACATGGTTCAATATTGTTTGAATTCATTGGCTGCAGTTTCTCCAGATGTTTTTAGCTCCTCCCTAGCGCTCAATTTGGGGCTCCCTGCTTGGAAAACAGGTTCACCACCAACAAACAATAGTTCCTCTTGATGATGTTAAAAGCACTGTTCTTTTAAAAAGCAAAATATTTTCACATACCATCTTGGAAGCATTTCATGGGAAAATAAATTTTCCTGCTCCTGCCAAGTTCAACAGTTTCGTTCCCTATACTGAAATTCTAAGTTAAATATTTTTGCTTATAAGGGTTGGCTTCCAAGTCATTGACATTTGCAAAATTCTTGAAACTGTGGCTGATTCGCACATGGCTTAAACTATACTAAAATGTACAGCTCTGAATGAATGCGTTCCTCTTTTTGACAACCCATTGGGGAAAAACTACATATTGTAGAATTTTAATAAATACCTATTAATTACTGTTAATGGTTTTTAGTAATTCTTTAGAAAACAGCTGAAACAGTTAAGCTCAACTAAATATCCCTCCCATGCCCCAACACCTGTTGCGCCACTGCCTGACTTCTGCGGTCGCTTGTGGCCACTCGTGGTCAGATGCCATGTGGTGCATCATGCTGTCATGCCCCTGGTGGAGACTGACTCTGAGGAAGAGGAGGAACAGCCAACAGGGAGTGGAAGTGTGGCTCCAGAGGTGGTGGAGGAGGCTGGGGAAGGGCAGAGGCCGGCTGAGCAGTCAGAGGAGGACCCAGGACCATCCCCTATCCATCCTAGGTCATGCAGGGAGGAGAGAATCAGGGAAAAGCATGGTCTACTTGGGAGGAGAGGGCCATGATCCTCCTCATGGGTTGCAGCTGTGAGCTCTGTATAAGAGTTTGAAACTGCGTGTTCACAGACGCTGGAGTCAAATTAGTGCTTTCTTTGGATGAAGTTTATCTTTGTTGGCGTTTTTCCCATGGACTCTTCCTGATTATCTTCCTGGAATGTGTGATTAATTATCTTGGTTTGCCTTGAAACTCTTGTCAATGAGGTTTGTTTTTGGTTTCCTTTTGCTTCATTATCTATTTTTTGAATTCAAACTGTGACTAATAAAACAGCGGAGTTAAGTTGAAGGCATTACAAGACCCTGATTCAAGTTTTAGTTTTTGTGCTATTTTTGAGACACTACGGGTCATCACACATGCCAGTGCCACTGCTCGAAGCAGGAAGCTACATGGTGCATCGGTGTCGCTGTGTGCACCTGCAATGGCATGCTATGCCATATGGCCTCTGGCCGCAAGCAGCAGCACCAGCGCAATGTGCCATGTGGCCTCCTGTCATGAACAGTGGTACTGGCACGATGTGCCACATTGCATCTAGTCATGAGCGGCTGCAAGCGGCCACAGAAGAAGTCAAACAACGGCATGAGATGGGTCAGCGCATGGGAGGCCCAGCTGCGGTGATCTTAAGTTAAGCGGGTAAGACATCCCCTGAAAATGCTTATTTTGGGGCCCAAAAGAAAATAAGACCAGGTTTTATTTTCGGGGAAACATGGTATGTCAAAGTTTCCTGCATGGGTGATTACTTGATAGATTGGAAATTTATCAAGAGATTCAAGAAAAGGATAATGTCACACTGTTTCCAGACAGTTCCAAATAAAGAAGGAAACTTGTGTTGTGGATCTATGGCAGATTTAAATAAAAACAGCAACAGGGTTTTATTTATGCAAGTGCATCTAAGGTGCTGCTCAGTCTGCTGGTTCACCTTCTACCAGCAGACTTTTTTTAAAATCCACTTTTCAAAGAAGCAAGCCTATCTTTTTTTATTTATTGTCACCACTTCCTCTAAATAAATTTGTTTCCTAGCAGGTACAAGGGATGGTTAGAACTGACTGTTGCCACAATACTATTCCTAAAGTTTCTAAACAGTTAACTTGAAATGTGTTATTAGTTTGTCAAATATAAAATACAGAAATACAAAGAAAAATGAAAATAAGGGGAAAATAAGGGAGGAAAAGGGAAAGAGGAAAAAGAAAAAAAGTCATTGATTTCTGCCTCCTTTTGGTGCAACAGAATAAGGTAGTAACATGAAAACCCAACTTTTTACTTTTCTATAATAATATATATTAGCTATTTCTATAATAACAGCCCTATCAAATCAGCAAAACCCAAAATCATTTTTTTAAAAATTTTCTACCTTAAGCACAAAGTCTAAAAGTGGTTTCCAAGCAGAAACAAAATGATTTGTGTTCTTTTCTTTAATCAAAGCAGTCAATTTAGCCATGTTTGCTAACTCCATCAGTTTTGCAACCACTTGTCCATTGTAGGAATCAAAGTGTCCTTCCATTTTTGTGCATAAAGCAATCTTGCTGCCGTCAACAAATATAACATCAAAGTTCCAAATTTTTCCCAAGTTCTTTATCCATTCAGTCTAAGAAAAAAGTCTCTATTTTTATATTCACTTTATGAATCTTTATATTCACTTTATGAATCTCAGAATTTCTAAATAGTGTAGGATATCATGGACCCCCTAAATCTAGTGCTCAATCAAAGAAATACTTGAACTGGCTTTATTGGGACAGCTATTTGAGATAGATATGTATTTCAGATGTGTAATTTTAAATAATACTGATCACATTGTGTGCCTGTATACATGAGACTTCTGTTAGTTCCTTTACATTTTTTTCTGCCAGTTTTCATTTGTTTTAATGGAAATGAATATACTTCTTTCAAAGAGAATATTCTTCTTTCAGGGAAATAAAAATAAAGATTAGGAAAAGGGAAAGGAGGGTGCAGAATGAAAAGAAGAAAATAAAAGAAAGCATTGACCTCCAACTGTTTCCAGTGTAGTAATCTACTAATTATAGTTAACAGCGTCCACTTTTTCTGTTACATTTAGTCACTCCAAGCCATTTCTACAGTTACAGTTATCCAATCTTCAAACTAAAGTCAGAGTTTCATTTTTTTCCCTCTTCTATTTTGAGCATGAAGTCTGGAAGCAATTGCCCAATGGAAACGAAACTGTTTTGTCCTTGTTTAAAATATTTAATATTGTCAACTCGACCAAATCCATTTTTTTTCTGTTGTGAGAAATAATATATGTTTTATTTGAAATTATATGTCTTGGGATTTTTGCATTGTCACTATTTATAATAACAAAAATCCACATATACTTTGAAGTTCTTTGTCCTTCAACAATCCCAAAGAGAAAACTGCATGACAAGAAAAAAATGTGACCATTTTTACATTATAAAAACAGAGGTAGTCCTCAACTTACAAATACAATTGAACCCAAACTTTCTGTTGCTAAAAGACTTTTGTTAAGTGAATTCTGCCCCCATTTTTTGACTTTTCCTGACATAGTTGTTAAATGAATCGCTGCAGTTATTAAATTAGTAAGATGGTTGTGACGTGAATCTGGCTTCCCCATTGGCTTTGCTTGCTAGAAGATTGTAAAAGGTGATCACATGGCCCAAGAACACTGCAATCATCGTAAATATGAATCAGTTGCCAAGCATCTGAATTTTGATCAGGTGACCATGTAGATGCTGCAATGGTTATAAGTGTGAAAAAACAGTCCTAAATGACTTTTTTTCAGTGACATAACTTCAAACAGTCATTAAGGGAAGTGTTCTAAGTTGAGGACTGACCTGTATTTTGAAATATATATATGTGGTCTTGTGGCTGTCATGTTGGATAAATTAACCATAGCCCTTGGAAATGAGCATACAATAAATGAGCATTCCTAATTTTCAGCAGCCTCTAATTGTGTATGTAATTCCTGAAAGCAAAGTGGCATTGCTAATTCAGTTACATCAGCAACAGCAGTTACTGTACAACATTCGAAAATAAAACAGAGGTCTCAGTATGTACAGAATTGTGGCCTATTTAGTTCAACTGACATACAAGATATGTCCTTACTTGACCTTACTTGAATCTGTGTTGTTATTGGTATTGTCAAGTGTTATAATCTTTAGGAAATGACAGAGAGAGATTAATTGCATGGGCCATCTGTAATCGATTTTTCTCACAGAATGCAGTAAAAGAACTTTTTATGCAATGCTTCTATTTTGGGCAGTAATTAATTCAAGTGGTTCCAACTAGACAATTATTGCGAATGCTTGTGCAATTGGTTGAAGAGAAAACCTGTGTATTTTTGTAGAAAAAAATATTTTAGCTTTCAAGGGAAAGCCAACGTGAAAAACCAGATGTTTTGATTTTGTTGAAGTGATAGGTTTTTTTAAACTAAAGATTGCTGGCTGCGGTAAAGTCAGGCTAGAACTAAAATTATGCCATCATACAGCTCATCAGTCTGAAACCCACATTACGTATTGATATTAACACAGTTGAGAAAGTCCAGAAATAGTTCACAAGAAGAGTTCTCCACTCCTCTACTCGTTGTAGAATACCTTATGCCACCAGATTTGAAATTCTAGACCTAGAAAACCTTGAATTACGCCACCTTCGGTCTGATCTCAGTATGGTATATAAAATCATACATTGCAATGTCCTACCTGTCAATGAATATTTCAGCTTCAACCATAACAACACAATAGATACAAACTCAAGGTTAACCACACCAAACTTGATTGCAGGAAATACGACTTCAGCAACAGAGTGGTCAATGTCTGGAATACTCTCCCTGACTCTGTGGTTTCTTCCCCAAACCCCAAAAACTTTAACCTTAGACTGTCTACTATTGACCTCACCCCTTTCCTAAGAGGTCTGTAGGGGGCGTGCATAAGCGCACCAACGTGCCTACCGTCCTTGTCCTATTGTTTCTTTTATTTTTCTTATATGTACCCATTTCATGTATTCATAACTATGTATATACTTACACCTATTATCTTGTAAGCGATTGACAAATCAAATCAAATCAATCAATCAATCAATCAATAAAATTCCCATGCAAAATGTTACAAACTTTTCCCTTTCATCCTGGCCCTCCCCCTTGACCAATTTGACTTCAGCCAATGGCGAGCCGTATAGGTGTTTGAGAACCTCTCAGATGTTTGAAGCAATCCACATTCGATTCTCGAGCTTCATGTTCTCAAAGAACGGCACAGACTGGTTCCCTGCACCGCTGATGTCTGTCAAGCTGTCATCTCCCCTCCCTTATGCCCCCTACATGCTTATTGCACATTTGCTCTCCTTCTTCTTCCCCCTAAAGTTGATAGCAGTTGATAGCAGGATGCCAGCGCGGATCCAAGCTGAAAATGGCAGAGCTGACACTCTGCTCTGCAAGAGTGTCACAAGTGCTACTCTGCTCTGCAAGAGTAACACAAGTGCTACTGCTATTGCTATATCTTTCTCTATCTTTACGATCGCTATCACTATATATCTATATAACTAGACTTATTACCATATTTCCACAAAAGGCATCCAGCTGGACTGTGCCATCCAGCCAGTGTATGGGAATTGGATAGTTAGGTAGCAATTGTGAGCTGTCCCCTTAAGGGAATGCATCATGGTAAATGTAGTTAAGGTATCCTAGGAAATGTAGTCCATGTCACGTGACCACATCTATAATCCTAATTGGTCACTAAATTGACCCTCGATGGGTTGGGGGAGTTTTCCTCACTCTTGGCTGAACTCATGACTCGTGGTAACTGTTCTACTTCTATCGCTACGAGATGAGGGAAAAAAGATAGAAGATAATCATCTTTTTACTGTTCTGTATTCTGTACTGTGGTAGATTTGTCTTTAGATAGATAAACTCAAAACATCCATAACTAAGTACTTTTATTGGTTCATCAGGTATCCTCATAACTCACATTTTTAATTAAGTTCTTCTTTAATGACCAATCCTTTGTATATCTGTCTTGTAGGAAAATATTTTTTCTATCTTTTTTCCCTCATCTCGTAGCGATATAAGTAGAACAGTTACCATGAGTCCATGAGTTCAGCTAAGAGTGAGGAAAACTCCCCCAACCCATCGAGGGTCAATTTAGTGACCAATTAGGATTACAGATGTGGTCACGTGACATGGACTAAATTTTCCAGGATACCTTATGTCAGATCCATGTATCTGTCATTTCTTCAGTGGAAGAACAAAAGGGGGGAGAATGATAAAGAAATCCTTTCTTGATGTAACCTGAATATATTTAACCTTATATCAAATTTGTATAACCCACACATGATACAATGGAGGGAGGAAAGCCAGATGGCCAGAACCTAACATCTCCGAGAGACACAGCCAGGAGATGAGAAGATCATAAAAATTCCACAGTGAGATGTGTCCGGGGAATCTCTGGAAAAAGTTCGTTCTAAAAAGGGGGTGGGGGGAAATTAGGTATGCCCTGGGAAACTGTGAAAAAGATCGTTCCTACAGAAGGGGTGGGAGAGGAATTAACATACTTGCTTTTGTTCCACTAAATACACATCAAGATAAGGGGAGGGGTTCTAAACTCCCATACCTATCTCTTATGCCTGAGGGACCTCAGATACTGCTTTGAACTCCTACATGAATTGTCTCATCTCAATAAAAGATTCCTTTTGATACATTTGGTTCTCAGAAGTTCATTCTTGCTAATTGAATGGGAAAAAGTTCTGTAGCCTGACACCTTAACTACATTTACCATGATGCATTCCCTTAAGGGGACAGCTCACAATTGCTACCTAACTATCCAATTCTCATACACTGGCTGGACAGCACATGGACCTTCAGAAAGTCCAAGCTGTATTTGACCGACAAGCCCCTTGTACAGCTGAAGGCGTCCAATGCTTCCTGGGCTAGCTAATTTCTACAGGAAATTTATACCAGGGGGATTGCTCATAAAGGCAAACCATTGATCCAATTGATCCAACAGAAGGGAGTTAAATTTGCTTGAACTACTACACACCAAACAGCATTTAAAGAGTGAAAGCAACTTTTTCCTTGATAGCCCTTGTCCAGACAGATGCTTCAGATGAACTCATTGGAGCTGTTTTCTTACAAGAGAGAGGGGAAGAAAACAACTTTCATCCATGCGACTTCTTTTCCAGAGTCCCGACAACTCCAGAATGCAGTTATGACATCTTTAATAAAGAACTCCTTGCCATTAAATCAGCATTCCAGCACTGAAGACTCTTCCTAGAAAGTGCATGCTTTTCTATAGAGGTCAACATTAACCGCAAGAATTTACCCACTCTGCATACAAACCAAACCGCTTTCGCCTAGACATCAGATGGAGCCAATTCTTCTCATGTTCTGATTTTTACAATACATATGTCTCAGACTCCAAGAATTTAATGCCAGATGTGCTCTCCCACAAATCAGAATATTTCCTTATTCCATAGCCAAACAACAATCCTGTAAACTTCCAATTTTCAGATTCACCAATCACCACCAGCCACTGAGAGGTTGGGAGCTGCCCAATTGTACCAGAACGTATTCACCAAGATAAAAGGGACAGCAACAGGGGTGGGTTTCTACCGATTCTGTCCACCTCTGTAGAATCGGTAGCTCTGAAGAGCAGCAGACATAGAACCGGTTCTATGTCTGCTGGTGTTTTTGCCCACCCGCCCACCCAGGCTCTTACCTGACCTTTATTTCCTGCTTTTTCAACTTCAACTGCCATGCGAGGCACAGCTGCAGTTAAAAAAGCAGGAAAAAAGTACTTTTTCAAAGGCTGCCTCTTGGCACACAGCGCTGCTTAGCCGTCCGGGCACCAGGCTGATGACGATTTACAGGCATGCGCGCACCATGCAGGGAAGCACATCGTAAATCACTGAACCTTGTAAATCTCCGAATCGGTAGTTAACCCTGTCGGATCCCACCTCTGGACAGCAACAATGAGATTACTTCTTAGGGGCCATGATAGAGAACCTCAAGGAGAGCCCAGCAGCTACAGTAACCCCGTTTGCAATGGAGGGAGGTATTCTAAAACACAGAGGCAGAATAGTAGTTCTCCCCCAGTGCAAAGAAGAGGTACTGCAGCTTTGCCATGATAATCAAATGGCAGGGCATGGAGGTACTGTATGTTCAAAACCCTGCATAGAACTTTAAGAGACGTTTGATGGCTCAGGATGGCTGCAGACATCAGGGAATATGTGACTTCTTGCCTCATGTGCAGGAGCGCCAAACCACTCCATCAGAAGCCTGCAGGGCTATGCCCCACCATCACCCTCGGCATACAGTCTCTCTGGGTTTCATTACTGATTTACCTTTGGTCCAAGACTTCATCACCATATTAGCGGTGGTAGATCTTTTCACCAAGATGGTCTAAATGCCAGAGACAGCTCAACTTTTTTTAGTCTCAGCACTCGTCTCAGACAAAGGGGCACAATTCCAAGGTAGATTTTAGAAAGCACTCTTTCAGTTACTAAATGTCAAGGTAAACCTCTCTCCCTGCCACAAATGGGGAAGCTGAAAAGACTAACCAGCGCCTGTTTTTGGCCTGCAGAGTGCTTCTGGATGCCAGGGAGGGCAAAAATGGGAGTTGCGGAGGCTTTGGGAGGCCCATATTCGTTGTATAAGATGCATGGACATTTCCACCCACTTTTTTTGGGTGGGCAGTGTGTCTCATACATCGAACAATACAGTATCTGTGTCAAGATTTGGATGAGAGTAATGCATTCCTTCTTGTCCTCTTGAACTTGTGAATGGTTGTTGATACTATTGAGCATTGTATCTTTCTAGACCACTTAGGAGGACTGGGTATTGAAAGAACTATTTTGTAGTGGTGTCATTCCTTCTTTAGTGGGCAATTTCAATCAGTGATAGTAGGAAGGTTCTCTTTCTTTTGGTTTCTATAGAAGCTGCTGGGTGAGGTCTTTCATCATTTCGAGGTCATCGGGAACATTAGCAATTGAGAAATTATGGCTGGTTACATAAAGATTGCACTCAAGTATCTCATATTAGAGAAATCAGCTACTAAATCAAGACAAAAATTGATTTATTTTTATCTATTTTTTATTTTATTCAAATGAAAATTAAAATACAAAACTTCAAAAAACGTAAAAAAAAACCCCAACCCACTAAGTAATTCCCCATGATTGTTTTCTGAGTTGAGTAGGCTTAATTTTTTGAAATTTTGTATTTTAACATTAAAAGAAAGGCTAAATTGATTTATTCTTTACTTTCGTTTGGAATTGGCAAGAAATATAAAAACTATTTCAATTCCAAAAGCACACAGAAGCATGCAATTCAGGATTTCTTAATACTGTGGAGAAACATATAGCAGGAGAGAGAGAGGAGGGAAGGAGAGGAAGTGAAGTTAGATAATTAACATGCCTACCCTCTAATCGCATTTCCTTAAAAAATCTTTAAGCACAGTCCTTTGGTGAATTTGCCTGCAGATTTCTCAGGACTATAGAATTACAGTTTAGTCATTTTCACCGTATCATTAAATTGTGGGTTTTATAGCATGAAATTACGATGCTAAACCCTAATGGGAGAGAAGGAAATACAAAATATAATGATGGCGTGCAAGATGTATGCACTATGGGTCTGACAGAAGATGAGAGAAAGGCAAGGAGTGTAGGGAGGCTATCCAGGGCAATGAGTAGAGAGAATGCTCATTTACCCTCCTGATGCTGTTAATGTTGTGGGGTTTTTTTTGGTACTTTGTGGTCACTTTCTGTTATGTCAATGAAATCAATGATTTTCTTTTCTGTAATCCTTTTTGAAATGTAATTCACAATCTTTCAAGAAAAAAAATATGTCCCCATTAGGTCTACATTATTCAGCAGGATAATAGGCTTCATGTTATCTTTTAATTCAGAGTCTAAAAATATAGCATCAGAGATGACGCAGTATTTTTATGACTCAACACTTGTATAAACTCCTCCAGAGGGTCACATTGCACAGCCAATAACTGATTTTAGCTTTCTGTAGCTTTGTGTCTGAACCATTACTGGTAGTTGTGCCAAAGAGGGGTGTGGGATAAATAGTTATACACTGTTAAAAAAATCAGTTAACTAGTTCTGCTAGGACATGTAATAGAATTAACTAGTTCTTGTAATTAATACCCAAATCCACTATAATTCTTACCAAACTGTGAGTGTATAATTCTCAAGAAATCTTAAGTACTAGGAGACTAATAATGCAATTCTGTAAGTTCTATTTTCTTCTAAAAATTAACAGATTAACAGAGTTGGAAGGGACCTTGTAGGTCATCTAGTCCAACCCCTTCACTCAAGCGGGAGACCCTACACCATTTCTGACAAATGGCAGTCCAATCTCTTCTTGAAAGTCTCAAGTGATGAAGCTCCCACAACTTCCGAGGGCAAGCTGTTCCATTGGTTGATTGTTCTCAGTGTCAGAAAATTTCTCCTTATTTCTAGGTTGAATCTCTCCTTGATCAGTTTTCATCCATTATTTCTTGTATGGCCTTCAGATGCTTTGGAAAATAGCTTGACCCCCTTCCTCTCTGTGGCAGCCCCTCAAATATTGGAAGACTTCTATCATGTCTCCCCTGGTGCTTCTCTTTACTAGACTAGCCAAGCCCAGTTCCTGTAACCATTCTTCATATGTTTTAGTCTCCAGTCCCCTCATCATCCTGGTTGTTCTTCTCTGCACTTTTTCTAGAGTCTCAACATCTTGTTTTGTATTGTGGTGACCAAAACTGGATGCAGTACTCTAGGTAAGTAAGTAAGTCTTTATTGATTAACCCTTGTGCCATATCAAAGCGTAAAGTTCTGGCAACAAATTGTTACAAAACCCAATAAAAGCAATTCAAAATGAAATTTGATAAAATACTATTTAAAATGGAACTTGATAAAATACAGTTTAAAATGTGGTCTAGACAAAATACGATTTAAGATGAAATAAAATAAAATAAAATTGTAATAATATACAATAATTTAAAATATAGATAAAATATAATGTTATATTTCGGAGTCGCCCTTGTAGTACTCTAGGTGTGGTCTTACTAAGGCTTTAAATTGTATTTTATCAAGTTGTAGTATTCTAGGTGTGGTCTTACTAAGGCTTTATAGAGTGGTATTAGTACCTCACTTGATCTTGATTGTATCTCTCTGTTAATGCAACTTAGGATTGCATTGGCTTTTTTGGCTGCCGCTGCACACTGTTAGCTCATATTTAGCTGGTTGTCCACTAAGACTCCAAGATCTCTCTCACAGTTACTTCTATTGAGCCTGGTTTCACAAAGTCTATATGTGTGCTTTTGGTTTTTCTTGCCTAAATGTAGGACTTTACTTTTCTCTACATTGAATTTCATTTTGTTAGATACAGCCCAGTGTTCAAGTCTATCAAGATCCATCTGGATCTTGAGCCTATCTTCTTAGCTATTCCTGCCAGCTTAGTATCATCTGCAAATTTGGTAAGTTCCCCTTCTATTCCCTCATCTAAGTCATATATGAAGATATTGAGGAGTACTGGGCCTAAGACAGGAACTGTGTGGCACCCCACTGCTTACTTCCCTCCATGTAGACTTAGACCCATTAAGGACTACTCATTGAGTACGGTTTGCCAGCCAGTTGCAAATCCATTTGGAAGTGATTCTATCTATCCCACTTTTTTCTAGCTTCCTAAGAAGTAGGTTGTACTCTGCTTTGTCAAATGCCTTGCTGAAGTCTAAGTATATTATGTCCACAATATTTCACTGGTCTCCTAATTTAATCACTATATTGAAAAATGAAATAAGATTGCTTTGGCATGATCTATTTTTGACAAACCTGTGCTGACTGCTAGTTATTATTTTACTTGTTTCTAGATGTTGGCAGATCTGTTTTTTATTATCTTTTCCAGTATCTTCCTGGGTATTGATGTTAGGCTGATTGGTCTGTAGTTTCCTGGGTCTATTTTTTTCCCCCTTTTTTGAAGATGGGAACCACATCAGCTCTTTTCCAGTCCTTTGGTAGTTCCCTGGTACTCCAGGATTTTTGAAAGATATGGTGCAGTGATTCTGAGATGACCTCTGCCAGCTCCTTTTGAACTCTGGGGTGTAATCCATCAGGTCCTAGTGATTTGTATTCATCGAGATCAAACAGGTGTTATCTTACTATATTTTTTTTGCTTATTTTAACTTTTATTTCTAGTCTGTCTTTTACAGTTACATTTTTGGTGGGTTGGGCTATAGTTTCTTTTTGCGTGAAGAGCGATGCAAAGAACGAGTTAAGCAGTTCTGCTTTCTCTCTGTTCCCTCTTACTTCCTTGCCATCTTCTCTCTTTAGTGGACCGACTGTTTACTTGATTTTTTTTTCTTGTTATTTATATGTTGGAAGAAACTTTTTGTATTATCTTTGACTTCTGTTGCAAGTCTTTGTTCATTCTGAGCCTTTGCTTTCCTGATTTCATCTTTGCAGATTCTGGCTATCTGCTGATATTCTGCCTTAGTTGTATGTCCTTCTTTCCATTTTTTGTACTTGTCCTTTTTTTCTTTCAATTTGTCAGAGAGATCTTTCTGCAGCCCTGCTGGTTTCTTATTGGATGTCTTGTTTCTCTTTCTCAGTGGTATTGTGCTGATCTGGGCTTCTATGATCATACTTTTTAGAGTTTCCCAAGATTCTTGAGTTGTTTTCTCTTTAGGATTTTCATCCAAGGAATCTTT